>CM046384.1:20681605-20729055 GCA_025413485.1 Ficus microcarpa
CCTCCGCTCGCTGATTCACGGTTTGTGCAGTTGATCTTGATTTTGCTTAAATTATGCGTTCAGTTGATCTTGAAACTTCCAGTATTAAGATTCTGTTTCGAAAGAAGATTTTGGATTTTCGGTAACAACAAGCTTTCTTTTTTGGAAAGTTTCTAGCTTTTTACTTATTTGGGGCCAAAACAAAACTCAAACAGGAAAGCTCATCTTGAAAATATGCATATGATCCTTTTGGAATTCCATATAGTTTGATGGGTGAGAAAATCAGGAATTTTGATTGCATTTATTTTTGAAAATTTGCAGAAAATGTTACTGTAGCAGCCCATAATCTTAATTTTTGTTATTTTTTTTAGTACCAATTAGCATAACCTATTCCTTTTCTAGCGTAGAGGACAGAAAAGGTTGAAACTTTGAGATTTTCTATTGTTCAGTTCATGTTTCAGTCCCATTATATGCCATCAAGATTCAGTTTATAGCATTGCCTTCACGATTCATTTACATTTTATGAAATGATTAAAAGTGTCTTAGACCCAAGTAGTAGAACACAATTGTAGACATTTGGGAATACCAGTTTTTATCTCAGGAAATGATATGCTATTCTAATGAACACGTGGAAGAGATATGATCTCTTGCAGCAGTCGATTTCTCACTACACAAGGTGCGGTGGGCTCGACTCGATACATGTTGTGTGGAGTGAGCCAGACCCTCCATCCCATTCGCTTAGAGAGTTTTTAGACCATATTGTACACTCCAATGCAAGAGACGGGCGGCAAGTTGAATTGAAATTTGATATCAATACAAAAGACAGTTTGAACAATAGATTTAAAGAAATTAAAGATTTGAAAACGGATGCGGTTTTCTCGATTGATGATGATGTTATATTTCCTTGCTTTTCGGTCGAGTTTGCTTTCAAAGTTTGGCTAAGTGCACCCGATACAATGGTGGGATTTGTGCCCCGTGTTCATTGGATCGATCCAACAGTATGCCTTAATCGAACTTTATCCCCTTCATTGTAACCCTCTATTCTTGCATTTTTTTTTTCTCCTCTTTGGCGCTACTTTTATCTCTTTGCCACAGTCAGTTTCTGCTCACCATTTTTAAGATCCAGTGTCGGAATAATGTATGGAGTGATATCTGAGCTACACCTTTGTTGTTGGTTCTTGTGCATGACATGTACGTTGCTCCTTTTGTTCTTAACTTTAGGAGGAAAAACAATCTTCATGACAAAATCATCATTAGTCTTTAGCTTGATTGACTGTTGTATAATTGTTGTTCTGTGTTAAGTTTTTCCTATCATGTAACGACCCCTCACGAACCATTACAGTTGACTTCTTATTTAATCATTTATCTTTTATAACATTGCGGAAAATATTAAGTTTGAAATAAAAATCTTTACATAATGGAAAACTTTACTTAGATAATTTTAAGAAACTTTAGAAAAATTTTTTTTTTATATCAATATAACTTTCACAATTAATATAGACATATATTTTTAAAAACCCAATGCATGAAATAAAATTTAAGTCCATATAAAACATCCAATAAAATAATAATAAATTAAAGTCTCAAAACTTTATTGGAAATTAAAATGTCCATCTCATGATCGTTCCTCCCATTTTCCCATCACATATTGTCCCGCTATCCGCTCCAAGCTCCTCCAACACTACATCTTACCCGTTCCTTTATCTGTAACATGAATTAAGTTATATAAACAAGAGCTTAGTAAGACACTTAAATCTCACAAATGTAAATAAATATTTTTCTTTTATCATCATAAATATAAACATCATTTAAAAACTTTTAACTTTTAAAACCGTCATATATTGGGCTCGGCATTGTACCATCATAGCGCGCTAATCACGGAAGGGTTGGGGTAGCAAATCCCAAAACAACGGTGACAAAAGTCCACTCACCGGACAATATCATCATCATCATTATCAAGGGTGTACAACGCCATTTTAAAACATAAAATACATATACATACCATATATATACTTTTCATCAAAACGTCATCATAAGAGAAGTATTATTTAAAAACATCATAACATTGTCATCAACATCAAAACATATACTTCTTCTTAAATTTTTATTCATGTTGCAGGTGAGAGTGTACTTACATAAACGCCTTACTTAACCTTTTCAAATTTTCCGATGGTGACGTGCAATTGAGGTCTCGAATGCTCGCCTTTAGAACCGTTCATGTCATGAATAATAAATATAATAAAATCAACAAAAGCTCATAATAATTCATCAAACACATTCATCATATCATAGTAGTGCCTAAAAGGCCTATTTCATCATTCAATAACATCACAACACAAAAAAATTGAACAATTTCATGAAATTTTAAATCCTGACCGAATCTGCCAATCAGACCTTTTTTCCTTCAAAAATTCATAACAATTCATACAAGGCTCCAAATGATCTAAAACCAATTTTAAACAAAAGTAGACATCTAGATCTTTCTAACAATGTCAAATTTATTAAAAACGGAGACCATTTGGATCCTCAAAAACAGTTTTGAAAATAGACCACTAAAATTGTATAGAATCTGGCAGCCGGACCTCTGCCTCTTTGAAAAATCATAAAAATTCACATATATCTCCAAATGACCGAAAACTGATTCCAAATGAAAATAGACATCTAGAGTTTTCTATCAATATTAAATTTATTAAAAAAAAAAGACTGTTTGAATCCTTAAAAACAGTTTTAAATACAGACAGCTAAAATTATATAAAATCTGGTAGCCGGACCTTTGCCTCTTTGAAAAATCATAAAAATTCACATATATCTCCAAATGATATGAAACTAATTTCAAATGAAAATAGAGATCCAGGGCTTTCCAACGATACCAAATTTGTTAAAAATAGAGACTGTTTGTATCCTTAAAAGTAGTTTCAAAACTCATCATAAAATCTGGAAATTCCAGTAACAGTGGTCAAATCCGAAAATCATTAAAAGTAAAAAAAAATATATCATCACTGTAATACCTGATTTTTCTATGTTACTATTTCCTCTTTAAAATGAATTAAAATGTATGCCGTGAAGGCATTTATGAAAAAGTTCAATTTAGAACTTTATTATGTGTTATGAGTTCTTATAACTTTATAAGACTCAAATATGATTGTTTAGATAAGCAAATGGCTTTTCAGATGAAAAGGGATGAAAATTGCATGATTCTAGGTCAGTCAAAAGTTTGACCGAAAAAGTTAACTTTGACCTGGGAAATTAAAAGTTTGACCAGAACAGTCAATGTGATGATTGTGTAATTTTGTGGCACGCAGTATGGAAGAAATACTGTGAAAACCCAATTTTTCGGGCAAGATGACATAAATGAGAACTAAAACCGCCGTAAAAAAATCAAGCACACTAAGTTAGGGCATAGGGCAAAAGGGCTTGAGAAAATAAGAAAAAAATTTTCAGTCCGATTTTACACAGATAAAATTTTGACTGCGGTATAAAATAACAGTACTATGTATTAGTAAATTATCTGTGTTAAGTTTAAAATTAGACTGCTTTTTCAAAAAATAGCCAAACAAAGCCTTATATTTATGACATCATTTATTTTTGAAACTATGACATCATAATTCTTAAACCAAGCAAAGCAAGACAAGTGTCTTATTCTAGAAAAATTTTTACTTGTTCACCAAGTCAATGGCCGGCCACCTAAGGGGTAAAATTGCAAGGATGTTATCTTTTGGGGTAAAAATGTAAATTTTAAAAAATTGGTGATGTAAGCAAAGTGATGTCATCTAGATGATGTCATTATGATGAGGTAATCTTCCCTTGTTCTCTAAGGTGTTGGCCGGCCACCTATGCATGCAAAAAGTGTAAATTTTTGTTTTTCATGGGGTTTTTCTAGAATTTTCAGAAGTTTCCCCTTGTCTATAAATAAGGGTGAGCATTATTTATTTTAATTCAAAATTCTAGCCAAACTCTTGCAAAATTTCTCCACAAAAGCCGAGTGAGAGAGGAAGAGAGAGTGAGGAAGAAAACCAAAAATTTTCCTAAGCCAATCCTAGGGTTAGTGTTCGGTTTTGCCAAGGAACCAAGAGGGAGAGTTTGAAAAATTTTCCAACCCTTTTCTAGGCTACTGCCAAGTGTGGAAAGTGCAGGAAAAGCCAAAGAAAAGCCAAGGGTTTCTAGGAAACAAGTTATGGGCAATTCGGGTTTGATTAAGCCACCAAGAAAACGAGTTTGAAACAAGTTTTGAGACCATTTTTGGGTCTAGGGCGGCTACGGTTTTGAGCAAGAAAAACAGTGGGAAAAACTGAAATTTTTGGGGGACCATTTGTTGCTGTGGCCGAGCCATAGGTGGAGGACGAGATTTGAGGTCAAAAGAAATTTTTGGTGCCACTTTGGTGTGGAAAATCCGGTTGTGGTGTTAGGGGCCAAGAGTGGGATTTTTGGGTGCCAAAAATCAACCCTAAGCCAACCCTTGAGTGGTTTAAGGTATTTTTCAAAACCCTAACCCTATTTCCATTCAAGTTTTTAAATTAAAGTTTATAGTGTATTTCAAGCCAAAAGGTTTGTAAGAGCATAAGCTCACAATTTAATTTCTTGCCCTTTGTTAGTTTTAGTGCTTGATTAGGATTTTCTAAGGGTGGTTTGGTTCATTTATGCAATTTAATATGCTTATGATTTATTGAATGCTAGGTTGCATGTTAGAATATTTGATCATGGTTATATGTCCCCAATTAAGTATGTAAGATTGTGAATGCATGTTAAGGTATGAAATATGATTGTATGGCATGAGTGGTTATATTTATGCAAGCTAGAAAACCATGTAGCCAAGGACTAGGGCAGTCGGTTTTGGGGGCTGCATGGTTGAATGTACGGGACGATAGAAACGCTGCATGATTGTTATGCAAGCTCCCGAAGTGGTCGGCCGAGATAGAATCCACGAATTAGGACGTAAACCGGACTTAATAACCGAAACTGCCAATTCGGATTCGAAACTGGCCAGTTTCGGGAAAGTGGAAATTTAAGGCTTTTAGAGGCCGAACTGGGTGAAACGTAAAACATGAAAGTTGTAGAAAAGGGTTTTTCCTAGGGGCTCTCATGGACCGTTTCCCAAAATGAGACTCCAATGGCCTCCGTTCTTACAGAAAACTGAGACTGGTCTGCCCAGACCTAGTGTACACGACCAGCGAGATTCAAACGAAAACTGCCAAAGAAATAGGCAGAACTGAATTTTTCTTAAAATACAAAAGTTTTAGAATTCTTCGAGAGCTAGGACTTTCGTGAAGATAAGAAACTTAATCTGAATTTTTAAATATAAACTGAATTCTAAAAACTGTGTAGGGAACAAGAAATTCCTGCACAGGATTTTCTAGAACCAACTTGGAAAAAACTGTTTTCTTCCAAGAAGCACTGTTTTAACTACGAAAACTGTTCCAAAGGCAGTTTTCGACCTTCCACCATTTTATAAAATCATATTTCAAGAATTAAGAATTTTTATAGGAAATTAAAGAAGTTTTGGGCTTAATTGCCAAACTTTTTCAAAGATAAAGAAAAGGAAGTTTTCAAGCCAAGTTCATAAAATCAAGTACAAACGGATGGTGACCGGGAAATTTTACCTGAGTTACCAGGCTTAGCCCCAAAGCCCAAGGTTGACCCGAAGAGGGTTGACTTTAGTAACCTTAGAGGTTAACATTGGTTAACCTAGTATGACTTAGGACTAGTCACCTAAGGGGTTATTCAATACAACCCATTAGGCTACGGATTAAGTTAAGTTTTAAGCCCAAGGTTAGGTGATGACCTAACCCTACACGTCTGCATGTGGGATTAGCATGGAAGGTTATCCAACGTAACCTACGAGGCCATGGTATGAGTTCAATAGGGTTATTTATTATAACCCAAAGTGATAAGGTTACTTAATGTAACCACACAAAAGATAGTTTATGATTTATAGTTAAAGGGACATATAACCAAAGTATTGCATGAATGTTGGTTGAGAACCAACATATTATGGTCAAGATTAGAGACCTTACCTATGTCCTTTGATTAAGCAGGAAGTACCTTGCAGCTGAACCCAGAAGCGGAACAGCTTAGCATCGGACATAGACAAGGTAAGTACAACGCCGCCTACAGCATAGACTATTAGTTGTATACTACCTAGGTATGATTGATGTGTTATATGTTATGTGTTATGTGCTATATGCTATGTGCTATATGCTATGCCGGTTGCCATGTTATATGCAATATGATATGCTTATGTTATGATGTATGTTACGTTAAGTTATGATGTAAAGTATGTTATGGCTTATGTAAGAGTGACATCATGAGGTATGTTCACTAAATTGTAAGATGAGATTACAGATCAAGAAAGAAAGAAGGCAAGCAAGTTGCCTTGGCGAGCAAGTCGCCTGTGTCGTACCGATCCGCTTGTAGGTCGGGTTGGACTATGGTTTGAGTTGGAAATGGACTGACCGCCCCAACCACTCCATAGTTGCGCGCCCGGTATGTACACTCAAATAAGGGGCCCATAAGAAGAAAAGTAAGAAAGCAAGTTAAGAATGAAATAAGAAAGCATAATATGAATATAATTGGTTCATGCATATATTATGTAATGATATGTTAAGTGTTGAAATGACATGTTATGATGTGGTTAAGTTGCGATGTATGTAGATTATGTGTTGCGGTGTAGGAGTTGTACTTGCTGAGCGAAAGCTCATTATCTTAAGTTTATGCTGTAGATAAGCAACCTGCCAGCATTTGATGATACAAGATGGAGGAGCGTGGCCAGGCACTGTGAAATGTGGGGAATGGAAGCCGCTACGCGTTTCGAAAATTTTAAGTATATTATGGATGTTTAAACAACCATTATTTATCTCTTATTAATGCTCGTATGCACCGTATATAAACAAAAAAAAATTTCCACTGTTTTTCACGTATTAAGTAAGTAAGTTTCGTATTTGTAATTCATATATGTATGTAAGTATGGTAACGGCCTGTGCTAGGTGGGTCGTTACAATCACAATGTATATGATTCACACACACACACACACACACACACAAAAAAAGCCCTAAAACATATTTCTAACATATAAAATTATTCAATCATAATATCAACGAAATCATAAATCAAGAAATAAAAAAAAACCCTAATTTTGCCTTGTTCACAAAATCAACCTTATCGCCATCCTTCGATCATCATTTGATAAATATTTCTCATCCTCTCTTCAAACTCACAAAAAGATACTCATCAAGAAAATCATCCAATCCCTCAAAGAATTTCAAACTAAAATAAATAACAAAATCATTCTCATCGTTAAACAATACCGAAACATACTTTGAAATTCTTTGATTTTCGGTTTGTAAGAATTTGGAGGTTTGGCGGATTCTTTTTTTTTTTTTTTTTCTCTGTGTTTGTGCGTGAGAGAGAGGTAGAGAGAGCAGCCAAGAGAATGGGAAAGAAAGGAAAAAAGGGAGGCTAGGGAAGAGAGGGAGAGAGAGAGCATAAGAAAAAAAAAATAGAAACTTTGAAAATTGTAAAGGAATTAGTGAGTAATTTAATCCCAAATAAATTTTGGGATTAATTGGGATTAAATTCTTTGATTTAATTATCTCTTAATATCTGTGGATTGGCTGTCAATAGTGTGTCAAAACGTGTATAAGGAAAAGGAAACAACTGTAATACCTAATTTTTCAATGTTCTTATTTCCTTTTTAAGGAATTAATTTCACATTATGAAGGTATTCATGAAAAAGCTCGATTTGGAGCTTTTGTAAGATTTTGCGAGTTCTTATGGGTCAATAAGACTCAAAATTGATTGTTTAGCTTAAAAACGGACCTTTTGAGTCAAAAAGGATGAAAAAGTACATGATTCTATGTTGGTCAAAGGTTTGACCAAAAAGTCAACTTTGACCAAAAAAGTCAAAGTTTGACCAAGAATGGTCAACAGGTTGACTCTACAGTATGATGAAATGCAATATAGAAAAGATACTGCGAAAACCTTCTTTATGGTTAAGATAGTATGAATAGGCCTTAAAACCACTATAGAAAATCAAGTACACCAAGTTAGGATTAAAGGTGAAAAGGGCTCAGAAAAATAAGAAAAAAATTATACTGTCCGTTTTTACACAGATAAATTTTGTACTGCAGTACAGTATAAAAAAAATACTGTGTATTAGTGAGGCACAGTATTAGAAATATCTGTGTAGCATAAAAATGGACTGCTTTTTAAGGAAAATAGCCAAACAAGGCCAAAGGTGGGTGATGTCATCTTAGTTGGAATTATGGCAACATAAATATTTATTCAAGGCTTGGAAAGAATTTTTGGGAGCTTCTAGCACCTCCTTGGCCGGCCACCTCACCCCCCCTTTAGTGTGAATATTGAGTTTTTGTGGGGTTTTTTTCATAATTTTCAAGAGTTCTTCAACCTCTATAAATAGGAGGGGTTGCTATTCATTTTTATTCAAAAATCTAGGGAAGTTCTTGTCATTTTTCTTCAGAAAAATCCGAGCATTAGGAGGAAAGAAACAGAAGAGAAAAATCAAAATTTTCATAGGGGTTTTTGATTAAGGAGTGTTCCGATTCTATGGGGAATCAAGAGAAAAAGTTTGAAAAGCTTTGGAGCCATTTTTGGCCTTGGTGGCCGAGTGTGAGAGGGAGGAAAAAGGGAAGAGAAAAGCTGGAAATTTTTGGGAAAAAGTCTTGTGTGTGGCCGGATTAGGGGAGAAATTATCAAGGAACCAAGAAAAAATTTGGTGCTCTAGCTAAGGGTGAGGCCGGTTGTAGGAGCCAAAGGAGGAAGGAAGAAATTTTTGGTGTCAAACCCTAACTTTGATCTAAGGTATTCCCTTGAGCTCTAACCTTGCAATTGTAATACCCAGAATTTTCATGGACTTAAGATTTCTCTATTTATTAGAAATTAGAAGTCCGCATGTTATGTTTATGCGGTATTTTCATGAAAAATTATGAATCGCATGTGAAATTCGTAATTTTATTAGCCAAGGTTAGAATTTTCTTTTAAACCGGCTATGAGACTCGGAATAGAATGCCGAGGTTGGTAAACGGCATTTTGAGTCGAAAAAAACGAAAAGGAAAGAAAAAGAATGAAAAAGGAAGTGATTTTAAGAAAGTCAAAGGTTTGACCAAAAAATTCAACTTTGACCAAAAAAGTCAAAGTTTGACCAAGGACGGGTCAAAATGTTGACCTCGAAATATGATAAAATGCAATATAAGAAAAGACTGCAAAAACTTTTAATGGTCAAGAAAGTAAGAACAAGCCGTAAAAACCACCCTAGAAATCAAGCACACCGAATTAAGAATTAAAGGGCAAAAAGGTCTCCGAAAAATTGAAAAAAGAAAGTTTTTTGGTTCAATTTTACAAGGAAGAATTTTGACCGAAGTACAGTATGAAAATGTGGAGCACAATATTGGAAATATCTGTGTGACACAACAAGAGAAATGAATTAATTTGGAAAAAACAAAATGGCCAAACAAGGCATTGTGGGAGCTAGTGGAAAATGATATCAACTCCTTGACATCACCTTCCACTAACTCAAGTTGCACATGTGGACTCCCATTCCTCTCATAAAATTCGGCAAGCACAAGGAAGAAATGAAAGAAAAGAAAATCAAGGACAAAAAGGCAAGGAGAAAGCCATAATTTAAGGAAAAAAAAGCACAAGAGAAAAGCCATAAATCAAGGAAAAAGTGTGAGCTAGCAATGGGAAAAGAAAGGCCTAGGAGCCTCCATATCACCATTGTTCAACCATTCCCCCCTTTTCAACTTCAAAGTTTCGGCCACAACCTCCCCCATTCTTCCTCATTTTCGGCTGCAGCACATCCCCCTCCACTCCATCAAATCTGGCAGCTTCTTGGCCAGCCAACAGCCCATGTGAAGGTGTGACAAAAAGCTAATTTTTGAGGAAAAAGCAAGATAACCCAAGCACCCTCGCTCCTCTATAAATACCCCATCATAAACCCATATTTTTATTGAAGAAAAGCAGCCAAATGCTGCCAAAATTTCCAGCCAAAATCCGTGGGAGAGAGGGAGAGAAAGAGGAAAGAAATCTGGAAAAAAAAATGCTAGAGGACTTGTGCTTGTGTTGCTCGGGTTGCTAGGGAGGAACAAGGAGAGATTTTGAGAGCCATAGAGACCCATTTTTGGGCACCAAAACCGTGGCTTTTTGGGAGAGAAAAAGAAGATGAAATCTGGATTTTTGTTGAGAGAAATCATGAGGTTAAGTTCGGCTTTTGGAGATGAGCCAAGAGGAAAGATTTCGGGTGCCACGGAGGAGCCAAAATCCGTGAGCCACCAATCAAGGAGGAACTTAGGGATTTTCAAACCCTAACTTGGGTTAAGGTAATTTCTTGAACCAAGCTTAAAATTAAGTTCCATTTAAGCATATTTATGGTGATTCAAGATGGATTTGTAAGGACATAAGTCCAAGTTTATTTTCAGCCCTTGATTTCGGTGTATGTGCTTGATTAGGAGTTAGGGTTTGGTTGGCTTGATTATGATGTTTGCTTGCATGATTTTTATGCTTGAAAAATGGTTAGGATGCATGCTAGATGTGATGGTAATGTCCCCTAATTTTTGGTCACAAAATCTGCCCAAGCAGTGGCTGATTTGTTGCTTGTATAAGGATGTATGTGTGATCATGATGCTAGCTAAGAACCATGCAACCCATAGACTAGGGTTTTCGATTTTTAAGGGCTGCATGGGTATGATGGTTTGACATGGATGAATGTATGGGACGTTAGAAACGTTTTTTGATTTGTGTATAAGCTCCCGATGTGATTAGTCGATGTAGAATTCGCGAAATAGGACGTAAACCGGATTAAGCAACCGAAACTGCTATTTCGGAGTCGAAACTGACCAGTTTCGGGAAAGTGGAATTTTGAGGCCCTTAGAAACCGAACGGGGTAAAAGTTAAAACACAAAAGTTGCTCGGAACAACTTTTACTAGAGAGCAACGTGGATAGAATCTCGAAATAAGACTCTAAATGCCTTCATTTTTATGAAAACCCGTGGCTGATCCCTGGGGCCAGTTTTCACTCCGTTTTTCAGGATCAGCCAATTTCAAACGAAAGCTGGTACGAATCTAGGCAGAACTGGATTTTTCGCAAAACACGAAAGTTTTAGCATTTTTCGATAGCTACAACTTTCGTGAAGACAAGTTTTCGGATTACGAACGGATTTTTAAACTGGATTTGTTTTACGAAGGGTGCGCAGGGAATCCGAAAATTCCCAGCACCTTAGTTTTACAAATGCTTTCTAAAAATTGTAAAATTGTCTTTAAACTGTTGTTTTAACTATGGAAACTGTTCCAAAGGTAGTTTCCGACCTTAAATGATTTTTATGAAGATCCGTTTTGAAAACGTGAATTTTTACAAGTAAAAGTAAGAGTTTCAAGAGTTATTCTTCAACTCTTTTCAGTTAAGAAAAGAAAGAGATTTTGAAGTATTGAGACCAAATGATTTTAAAGTTGAAAATCTCCTCAACTTTTCCATGTTAAGAAGAGAAATAAAATTTTATGAGTTTTGGGATTATTCATCCAAAGTTTTTAAGTTGAAGAAAAATGGAATTTTCCAAGTTAAAGGAAAATAAGATTTTTCAAGAAGAAAAGTGGAATTTTAAGGTTCGGATTCGAAATTCCACATTTTTCCAAGAAGTAAAGAAAATGAGATTTTAGCAAAGTATTTTCAAGATAAAGGAAGTAAGAGTTTTTTTAAAGCAAAGAAAATGGGATTTTTGGAAGATAGTTATACAATGTTTTCCAAAAATAAGGAAATGGAGTTTTAAGGTAAAATGGGTAAACAAGCCGATGCCGGAGAGTAACCGGAAATTATATCCGAGTTATTGGGTTAAGCCCAAAGCCCAACGTTTGACCCAAAGGGGGTTGACCTTAGTTGACCATATGTTGACTTCGGTTGACCATAAGTTTGACTTTAGGGTTACCCAATATAACCCTAAAGGATACCAAGATTAATGAAATGGGCTAACACCTAGGGTTATTGAAGAGATAATAATCCAATGGATTATGAACCAAGAAAAAGTAAAGTATAAGCCCATGAAAAAGGAAGTGACCAATTAGGTTTACAAGAGATATTAGAGGGGACATACAACACACACATTTAGGATTGCTCATGGATGTTGGTTAGGATACCAACATCATATGCTATGGTTTATGGTAAGATAAGTTGACCTTATCTTACACATCCTTTGAAACAGGAATAGGAACCTGTTGAGATATCGCGAGGAATGTTACGTCAAGAGCGTAGGACCTAAGGTAAGTACAAACCTCACCTGTGATATGGATAAATAGTAATGTATGTTCAAATATGCAATGCTATGTTTAAATGTTATGTTTTAAAGATGTTATGTTTTAAATGTATCATGTTTTAATGAGGCCATGATTTGAAGAATTTCAAATTTTAAAGAATGCCATATTTTAACGATGCCATGTTTTAAAGCGGCCATGTTATGTTAAAATATATCATGTGCATTATAAGTTATGATTTTTGTGACATCATAAGGTATGTTCACTAATGATAAACCACTTGGTAAAAATACACAAGTAAAGTGTCGTACCAACCTCCCCCAAGGTGGAGGATTTTTATGTTCAAATTATGGATTCGCCCTCTCGTTGATGTGGGAGGGTGTAATCACTCATGTTTTCCCAGAGCAGTTAGGGACCTTGCAAACCCTAACTGTATCTCGAGGCGCGCTATATGTTAAGGGTACGTACATTATGGGGCCCATATGAAAGATAAGTACAAGTAAAAGGAAATGCATAAATGAACATAAATGGTTCATGCATATGTTTTATGATGAAGTATGTTTCAAGATGTTTAAATGAAAATGTTTTGTGAGATCGCGTTTGTACTTGCTGAGCGCAAGCTCATCAGATATATTCCATACTGCAGGTAGAGAAAAAGGCTTGTAGCCTTACTTAGTGGGCTTGGAGATGATGCAGCAAGTGAAGAGCGGTGTGGGATACCACTACGCATAATTTTCCGCATTATGTTTAAGTTATGAAGTTTTTCATGTATGTTTAAAAGTCAAGTTAAGTTATGTATGTATGAAATGTTTCAAAGTATGATGCACAAGTTTGTGTATGGATTTCAAGTCAAGATTTTAAGATGAAATATCAAGTTTTAAAAGAAAGAGAAGTTCAAGTTTTCAAGTTTTAAAAGAAGTTTTAAATGTAAGAAAAGAAAAAAAAAAGAAGAAGAAAAAAAAAATTATTCCGAATTTTCAAAGTATAGTAAGTTATGTATGAAGGTGACGGTCCCCCGCTCGCGTGGTCGGCCCCACGTGGGTAGGTCGGGGCGTCACAGCAATCGAGTTCAATTTTGGCATTTTATTTGTATTTCAAGTTGGAGTTGTAAGGACATAAGTCCAATTTGAATTTCATGCTCTAGGTTGATTAGATGTGCTTGATTAGGTGATTAAGGGTGGTTGGCTAAATTTTGTTAATTGCTTGCTTGGTTTGTGCTTGATAAATGCTATGTTGCATGCTAGATGTGAATGGTTGCGTGTTCCCTAATTTTTTTTGGTCCAAATCTGCCCTAGGCAGTGCATGTTTGGCTGCTAGTTTAAGGGTGCATGTTTGGTGCTTGATTGAATGAGATGCAAAAGTTAAAACCATGCAAACCTAGGATTAGGGCAATTCGGGTTTGGTTTGCATGGACCCGTTGAGCTGCATATTGGTTCATGTGGGACGTTAGAAACATTGCATGTTTGCTGTGTAGGCTCCCGAAGTGGTCGGTCGAGTTAGACTTCGCGAATTAGGGCGTAAACCGAACCTAACAACCGAAGCTGCCAGTTCGGATTCAAAACTGGCTAGTTTTGGAAAAGTGGAAATTTAAGGCCTTTAGAGGCCGAACTGGGTGAAACGTAAAACACGAAAGTTGTTTGAAATGATTTTTCCTAGGGGGCAGCGTGGGCAGAATCCCAAAATGAGGCTTCAATGGCCTCCGTTTTTATAAAAATCCGAGGCTGGTCTGCCCAAACCTAGTTAACACGATCAGCCAGTTTCAAAAAAAAACTGACAAGGATACAAGCAGAACTGGATTTTTCATAAAGCAGAAAAGTTTTACGATTTTTAGATAGCTACAACTTTCGTGAAGACCACTTTCCAAATTCGGAGTGGATTTTTAAACTGACACTGTTTTACGAAGGGTGTGCAGGGAACCGAAAATTTCTGCACATATTTTTCTAAAAACAATTCTGAAGAACTCTATTTTGTTTAAAACCGTTGCTTTTAATTATGAAAACTGTTCCAAAGGCAGTTTTCAACCTTAAACGACCTTTATAAAGATCCATTTCAAAGATATGAATTTTTACAAGAAGATTAAAGAATTTTGAAGCTAAATTACTTAAAATTTCAAAAGGGTGAGAAAATGGAATTTTCAAGATAAAATTGGTAAACAAGCCGACGACGGACAGTAACCGAAAATAGTATCCAAGTTACTGGGCTTAGCCCCAAAGCTCGAAATTGACCATAAAAAGTTGACCATGGTTGACCAAAGTTGGCAATAGTTGACTTTGACCGATATTGACCAAGGTTGATAATGGTTGACCTTGACCGGGGTTGACCACCGTTGATCGAAGTGTTGACTTCGACTAAATTTGACCACAGTTGACCCCGAATAATTTAGATCGACTACCTTAAAGGTTACCCGACATAACCCTAAGGGATACTGAAAAGGGCGGAAAGGGGCTAGAATTGAGGGTTGTTGATAATAACCCTATAAAGCATGGGCCAAGTTGAATAAGATATCTGGTACTGGGGACGTACAACTAGGATTAGAAAGGCATGTTGGTTGAGCCACCAACATTCCACAATATTAACTCTTACCTATGTCCTTCCTCAAGCAGGAAGAAACCTGCAATTGTACTCAGAGGAGGAACAACATCTTGTGGGACATAGCAAAAGAGGTAAGTACAACTCCGCCTACAGCATGGACTTTAATTGGTATTTGTCCAAGTATGTTAGATGTATGCTAGGAGTGTATGCCAGTTGTATGCTTTGCGCTGCTATGTGATATGCTATTATGCTATATTGATTGCCATGTTATATGCAACTTGTTATGCCATGTTAAATGTTGAAGTATGATCTTGATATGATGTACAAAAGATAAGAATGTATGTTAAGCAAGATAATGATGTGAGTATGAATTAAGAATATGTGACATCACGATGTATGCTCACTAATTCTTATAAGACTAATAAGTTCAGGAAAGAGATAAAGAAAAGAAAGAAAGAAGGCAAGCAAGCTTGCCTGTGTCGTACCACCCGTCCGAGGTCGGGTTAGACTATGGATTGAGTTGGACTTGGACTGACCGCCCCAACTACTCCATAGTTGCGCGTCGGGTACGGACACTCATGTAAGGGCCCAAAAGAAAGATAAGAAAAATAAGTAAGTTAAGAATGAGTAAAGAAAGTAAAATACGAGCATAACTGGACCATGCATACGATATGCAATGCTATATTATGTTATGATGAATGATGCTATGAGTTGATATATGACGCCATGTTACATTGAGTTAGAATGTGTATGATTAGACTATGTTTGTATATGACGTGGATTAGATAGTTGTACTTGCTGAGCGAAAGTTCACTGTCTTACGTTTATGCTGTAGGTAAGCAACCTGTCAGCAATGTGTGATACAAGATGAAAGAGCGTGGCGGGGCATACTGTGAAATTGTGGGAAGTCAAGCCGCTACGCGTTTTGTTCTCTACGTACTTATATTATGTTGAATACTTTTATTTAAGACACATTTTATATGTTGCATACTTTTAATCCCGTATAAAAAAAAAAAAATTTCCGCTGTGTTCTATTAAATAAGTAAATGCGATGAACTAAGTAAGTATGTAGGTAAGGTAACGGCCTGTATTAGGCGGGTCGTTATAGAGTTGGTATCAGAGCGGTTTCTTGCGATAAAATTTTTACAGTCTGCCTGCCACTGTCGCCATCATTGTAAGTTAAATTTTTATTTTATGTATATGTGTAAGTATTTATGTTGGGATTGTAATATGTTAGACGAGTATATATGGATCCCGCACGGGTCGACGCTAATCGAGCGACAGTTGCGGCATTCTACGGGTCACGACCTGATTGTGATATGTTGGGATTGTGATATGTTAGCCGGTGCCTGATTGCAGACGCCAGGCTATGGTGGATGACCCACGGCGAGTGACAGATGCCCGGTAGGACGTGGGCACATTTTCGCACAATAGTTCTGGCACGTTATGGACCGATCCCTTTTGAGGGGTCCGGTGACGACGCTCAGTATCGTGATCCCAAGATTTATCGCACAGTAGTTCTGGCACGCATACCCGCAGGAGTCGATGCTTCACTACTGTTGACGGTTTTAGGAGGCCATGCTGCCCCATATTCCCCAGGACCTACCGCACCCACAACTGCAGGCCTTAGTGATACTGCGAAATGGGGTACCACCTTCCATCCGACGGTTCGTCATAGAGCCCATGTTAGGGAGGACCGTTGGGGACATGATGGACTCTATCTTGGAGGCCGAGATTACCGTACATATGGTGCAGGCTGACGCCTACATGGACCAGTATCGGGTACCAGTTGATGACGCTGGTCAGGGAGATCCCGTGTATGAGCCGGGTCTGATGTTTCCCGAGGACCCGATTCCTGCAGTCCCGGTGCAGGAGATTCCAGCCGTGGAGGCCGAGGGCCATATGGGGGCCGAGGATCATATAGAGGCCGAGGATGCTGACGATGACGTGGTTATTCTGGTAGACATACCAGAGGACCCTCCTGTTAATGTCATCCCTAGTGATGACGAGGATGATGAGGATGGCGCGGAGCTCGAGGCTGGGCAGGGCGACGGGGTAATAGACGTTGACGATGATTTTGAGGATGACCCGGAGGAGATCCTGTTTCATGACGGAGATTGGGATCCAGATTCTGACGCAGACTCAGATGTCTCAGTGTATACGCTCGAGGTCGTAGTTTAGATTTAGGAGCGTTTGCATATGTACTTTTGACTTAGGATCGTATGTACTTATGTACGATGGAAAGTGTTAGACACTTCCATCACATTTTTGATCATATATATATTATACGATGGTAGAGTATAGACACTCCCGTCACATTTTAGGTCATGTATATACGGCACGATGGTAAAGTGATAGACACTTCCATCATGTATTTTTGACCTTGTATATAAAGATATGTATGTACAGTATGATGTAATAAAAAAAATGTAATTATAGTTTTGTAAATTACGATGTACAGAGTATGTACATACGAGACAGTAAAAGTGATGTACTTTTGAAAGTGTACAAAGAAACCGTGTAGGCGCGGGATATATATAACATGAGTATGTTATATTATGAAAATTATGTTATATTATGCAAGTTATGGCAGATTATGATAAGTATCTAGTGGGATACAATGATGCTTTGATATTCTGATATGAAAAGTACAATGATACTGTGACATGATATGCTAAGATTTGATGTGATAAGTTATGCATGAAAGAAAGGATATTAATGGCATGACAATATCTTTTCTTATGATAGGACTTAGAAGATGGTATGACCATGAAGAACCATACCCTTAAATCAGCCCGAGCCAAACCTCGCAACCGTTGTAGCTAATCTGCAATGGCAGCTGCTAGAACAGCAGCAGGAGACAGAAAGACTTCGAGCTCAAATAGCTCAAATGAACCAAGGACCCCGAGTTAACAAGGTCCTACCCCAAGCTCAACCAATACCTCCAGTAGTACTACTGGTACCAGAAGCCCAACCGAAAGTTCGACCAGAGGGTCAGCCAGGAATTCCTCCGAATGTCAATGTTCCGATGGCACCCGTCGGAGTACAACCAAACTTACTACCGGTGAGAGAGGATTTACTATATGAGCGATTCAGGCGAATGAAGGCGCCTGAGTTCGAAGGACCGACAGATCCTACAGCTTCAGACAATTGGCTGATTGATATCTAAGTTATCTTGGATTTCATGCGACTGACAGAACAAGAGAAAGTTCTCTGCGCTTCTTTTGCTCTTAAAAAGGATGCGCGACATTGGTGGATGACTGTGCAAATGCGTTGAGATGACACAGCCATGAACTGGCAAGACTTTGTGACTGAGTTCCACATAATGTACTATAACAGAGAGATTCTCGCTGTCCAACAAGACGAGTTCACCAATTTCTGATAGGGGTCGATGACGGTCATGGAGGCCATAAAGAAGTTTGAATAGTTAGCTCGGTTATGTCCGGATTTGGTGCTGAGTGAAACAGAAAAGGTGTGAAGGATGATGAAGATGTTTCGGACCGATATTGCCAAGCAGGTGAGTGCCAGCAGCAGCCCGCCAACCCTGGTGTCCGATTGCATAAGTCGGGCAATAAGGGCTGAGTATTGGATCAATCAAGACAAGGAGGCGAGAGCTCAAATTTTCAAGGCGAAAAGAGAGGAAAAGACGGTAGCAAAGCCCACACAGCCCCGGCAAGGTTCGGAAACACACCCAAAAGGCCAATCGAGTAACCCTGCGCAAAGTTCCAAACAATTTGGGAGGAACAAGAGGAAGGGAAATTTCTTGGGCCAGGGTCAGCAAAAGAATTTCCCCCAAAAGAGGAACAACCGGGGAAATGAAGGGAACAGCACTAATTATCCCGTGTGTACGAAGTGTGGATGGAAACACCCGGGAGTGTTTCGGATGTGATCAAATGCTTGCTACTTGTGTGGCAAGGAATGGCACTACGCTAGAAACTGCCCTCAGAACACCCAGAACCAGAACCCTCCATACCCCAGCCGGAATGCAAACAGTCACCAGTTGCATGCTGTTCAGGCCAGGTTGGAAGGACCCTCAATCACTCAAGGCAGATTGGAGGCTCCTGAACCACAAGCCAGGATCTATGCATACACAAAGGGAGATGTTGAAGCGGGGACATCACACGTGGTGACAGGTTAGATTTCTTTCACTACTCATGATGCTATTGTGTTGTTTGATTATGGAGCCACTCATTCGTTTGTATCTTTGGAGTTCGCCTAGAAATTAGGAAGATGTGTGGATAGATTAGACAACCCTTCAAAACTTCTTTGCCATCCGGAGAGATTTTGTGGTCCAACCTTTGGATTCGAAATGTTTCCGTGGTTATCAGTGGCAGAGAATTATTTGTAGATCTCATCGCAATCAAGCTTTAGGATTTCGATGTGATCTTAGGGATGGACTTTTTAGGGAAGTATAACGCAAAGATTGACTGCCAGAAGCGGTGTGTAACATTCAGCCCCTACAACGAGGATGAGTTTAGTTTTTACGGATAACCTCGGAGCTCAGCCACCAGATTGGTTTCTGTTATGAAGGCTTGGAAAATGTTAGCTAATGGATGTCAATGATACCTAGCTAACATGATGGACAAAGATCAGGAAGTGGAGTTAACGCCGGAAGATGTTCCCATTGTGAATGAATATGTGGATATATTCCCAAAGGATTTACCCGGACTTTCACCGGAACGGGAAATTTCATTCGAGATTGAGTTGCTGCCTGGAGTTGTACCTATTTCGAAAGCGCCCTACCGTATGGCAGCCACTGAATTGAGAGAGCTTCAAGTACAACTGCAAGAACTGCTCGACAAGGGAATCATTCGATAGAGTCACTCTCGGTGGGGAGCGCCTGTCTTGTTTGTGAAGAAGAAGGATGGGTCGTTACGTATGTGTATCGACTATCGCGAGCTGAACAAGATTACGATCAAGAACAAGTACCCTCTCCCGAGAATTGGCGACCTGTTCGATCAACTCAAAGGAGCAGTCGTGTTTTCAAAAATCGACTTGCGCTCAGGTTACCACCAGCTCAGAATTAAGGAGGCGGATATCTCCAAGACGGCTTTCCAAACGCGATATGGGCACTATGAATTTTTAATGATGCCGTTTGGATTAACCAATGCCCCAGCCGCTTTTATGGACCTCATGAACCGAGTGTTCAAGGAATATTTGAATAAGTTTGTTATCATCTTTATTGATGATATACTGATTTATTCAAGGTCCAAGGAGGAACATGAGCATCACCTGAGATTGGTGATGGGACACTAAGGCAGAATCAGCTATATGTCAAGTTCACAAAATGTGAATTTTGGTTGAAGAAAGTACATTTCTTGGGGCATGTGGTGTCGAAGGAAGGAATTTCCGTGGATCCAGCGAAAGTGGGAGCGGTCAGTTCATGGCCGGTACCCAAGAACGTGACGGAAATAAGAAGCTTTCTTGGATTGGCTGGATACTACCGACGATTTGTTGAGGGATTTTCCAAGATCGCTGCACCACTAACAGCTTTCACTCGGAAGGAGAAGAAATTTGAATGGACTCCGAAGTGCGAGGAAAATTTCCAAGAGCTTAAGAGGAAGCTGACAAGCGCACCAGTGTTGATAATTCCTGACGTTGACGCGGGAAACTTCGTGATCTACAGTGATGTTTCTAAAAATGGATTAGGAACAGTCCTGATTCAGAATGGAAAGGTAGTAGCCTACGCATCACAACTGAAGAATTACGAAAGGAATTATCCTACACAGGATTTGGAGCTAGTTGCGGTAGTTTTTGCGCTCAAGATCTGGAGGCACTATTTGTATGGAAACAAGTGTGCAATCTACACCGATCACCAAAGCCTCAAATATATTTTCACTCAGAAAGAGCTAAATATGAGGCAGCGTAGATGGCTAGAACTCGTAAAGAACTACGATTGTGAGATCCTTTACCACCTTGGAAAGGCAAACAGGGTAGCTGATGCCTTGAGTAGGAAATCAGTAGGCATGCTGATGTCTATTAAAGTATTTCCTAAGCCTCTACAAAGGGAGATTTCTGAATTTAACTTAGAAATATTGACTGGGAGATTGTCTGCTCTGACTCTTCAGTCCGATCTGCTGGATTTCATCAGAACGCACCAAGTAAAGGACCCCTTTTTGCTAAAAATGCAACTTTTTGGCACAAAAGACAAGGAGTTTAGGACTTCTGCTGATGGCGTTGTCTACTTCAAAGAGAGGATTTACGTTCCTAATGTGGAAAGTTTAAAGGAGCAGATAATGTCAGAAGTTCATAAGACGCCATATTCAGTACATCTAGGAGCTACCAAGATGTATAAGGACCTCCGAGAAAATTATTAGTGGCCAAATATGAAGAATGAAGTGGCGGACTACGTGTCAAAGTGCCTGACTTGTCAGAAAGTTAAGGCTGAGCACCGACATCCTGGAGGAGATTTGCAGAAAATAGAGCTTCCAGAATGGAAATGGGAACAAACTACTATGGATTTCATAGTAGGATTACCCAGGACTGCAAGTGAGAACGACACGATTTGGGTCATTGTGGACAGATTGACCAAATCAGCCCACTTTATCGCGATAAAAGCCACCTTTTCAGTGGAAAAATTGGCAGAAATCTACGTCGCTCAAATTGTCAGGCTGCATGGAATGCCGAAATCGATCATCTCAGATCGCGATGGACGCTTCACTTCACGATTTTGGATGAGCATTCATGCTGCCATGGGGTCAAAATTGAAGTTTAGTACGGTATTTCTGTAACGCCCCCAAATCCACGTAGGGCTAATTACGCGAACTTGGGTCGCTACCTTACTTGCTTAACTTAAAACTTGAAAAAAATTGCGGAAATTTTTTTTTTCTTTTCTTTTAAAACTTCTTTTGAAACTTCAAAAGACTTAATTTCATTTTAAAAATCATGACTTGAAAACTGCTCATGCATAAAACATGAAATTTTAAGCTTATCTTAAGCATAACTTAAAACTGATTCTCATTCATAAAACTTAACCTCTTAATATGTACTCACTCGAGTACTAAGCTTTCATCTCTAGGGAAAACTACCATACTTAAGCATAACATAAAAACGTGGACCAGACCCGACCTAATGCGGATCGGTACAATAAGAGGCAACTCGTTGCCATATCTATTGAAATTGAAACTGTACCATACATACTTAAAACATAATGTAAACACATTTTTTTTTCAAACATATTTTGGAAACCCGTAGCGATGTCCATTCCCACGTTTCACAGTCCGCAGCGCCATCTTTCCACAGCTTTGCATCAGGTATTACCGGTAGGTAGCTTACCTACAGCATGAACGTAAGTAGTGAGCTAAAAAGCTCAGTAAGCACAATATTCAATCCGCATGCAATGAAAATACAAGCATACGTGAACCAATTATGATTTCTTATTAATCAGATTATGGTTCCCTATTTATATCTATACCATGTCTGCACGTACTGAGGTACATAAACATGGAGTGGTTGAAGGCGATCCGTCCGATCCAACTCAAACCATGAAACAAAACGTTTAACATGGAGTAGTGGAGACAGTCCATCCAATTCAAGTCAAACCATGGAACATACCGTTTGAACTTACCACAGAGGCAAGCCAGTACAACACAACAATCCTTACTTAACTTATCTCATGTCTTAAGAACTTGTTCTTACCATATAGTTCATTATCAGTGAGCATGCTTCATGATGCCATGATATCGAACATAAAACATAACTTACTACACCTTAACATAAACATGACATACTGCATCTTAACATAAACATGACATACTGCATCCTAACATGAAACATGGACATACTGCATCTTAACATGGAACATGGACATACTGCATCTTAACATAGCATCATGTCATATCTCATTAAAACATGGACATAAACATACTACTTCTTAACATAACACATAACATACTACTTCATAACATCACATCATAAATCATGAAATGCCGTTCATGATTTCTTAAAAACAACTTATGCAACAAACATGTGTTCATGCTGTAGGCGGAGTTGTACTTACCTTCTGTCCTACGCTCTTGATTTATTGTTCCAACTAATACTGTTCCTTTCCCGGGTACAACTGCAGGTGCTGCCTGCTCGATAAAGGACATTCTCTAATTTAAACTTGTGAAATGCTGGTGACTTAACCAACATGCTTATCCTACATGGTCTTGATTGTATGTCCCTTTGAATAAAAACAGCTTACTTGGTTACGTTGGATAACCTTGTGTACTAAAACTAAGCTCATAACATACTATTAGGGTTAGATCATCCATCAACCCTAAGCTTTATCCTTAACTTATCGGGTTAAATCCATTAACCCCTAGCTTAGCTTAATCGGTGTCCTTTAGGGTTACATTGGATAACCCTTCAGGATAAACTAAATTAATGTTATTAGTTAATCAAAGTCAACTATGGTTAGCTCCGGTCAACTACGGTCAACTATGGTCAACCCCCCTATGGGTCAACCTTTGGGCCTCGGGCTTGACCCGGTAACTTGGGTATAACTCCCGGTTACCAATCGTAAACTAATCGCTTGCTATACTCTAGCTTGAAAAATGCATTTTCCTTACTTGGAAAACTTAGGGAAATTAATCCCAAAACTCTTTACTTTACTTATAAAAATTCTTCACTTAAATCATAAAAATCCAAACTTTTGGATTAGGTCTTTATAAAATCATTTGAGGTTGAAAACCGTCCTTAGAACAGTTTTCCATAGTCAAAATAATCATTTGATGTAGAAAAACAATATTCTAGAAACATTTGTAAAGCTAGTGGTGCAGGAATTTTCGGATTCCCTGCGCACCCTTTGAAAAATGATTCCAGTTTAAAAATCGGTTCGTAATCTGAAAAAGTTTTCTTCACGAAAGTTCTAGCTCTCGAAAATGCTAAAACTTTCGTGTTTTACAAAAATTCCTATTCGGCCTAAATTCGTACCAGTTTTTATTTGAAACCGGCTGACCCCTGAAAACTGGGTCTGGGGACTTAAAGAAATTTGCCACGGGTTTTGGCATAAATGGAAGCCATTGGAGCCTCATTTTGGAAGCCATTGGAGCCTCATTTTGGAAAACGGTCCACGTTGCCCCCTAGGAACAGTCGTTCTGGACAACTTTCGTGTTTTACATTTTCCCAAATTTGGCCTCTAAAGGCCTGTTATTTTTCTTTTCCGAAAACTGGGCAGATTTAATCCGAACCTCCCAGTTTTCGTGTTTACTTGATTTTACGTGTCCTACTTCGGAAACTAACTCAACCGATCACTCGGGAGCCTAAGTAGTCAACATGCAACGTTAACTAACGTCCCACATGCATTGACATGTCATCCCATCGCAGCCATGCAAACCAAACCGGAACTACTAAAGCCTAGATTTGCATGCTTCTAGGGTTTGCATCACATAACATTGAACCAATCAAGCCACACCATAGCTAGGTCTAACACCCTAGCAAGCAAGCCATAAATGGCTGCACCTAAGGCAGGGAACATACCAACCAAAGATCCATGCAAACCTAGCATTCATGCAAGCATAAACTCATAGCACACAAGCATAAACAAGCATAGCTAAACCACTTGTAACACACCCTAATCAAGCATCATACTAAGTCTAGGGCATCAACATAAATTCTTGAGCTTAAGCTCTTACAATCCATGCTTGAAATACATTATAAATTTTCCAAATTAAGCTTGAACCAAAAGCTTAGGGTTTAGGGAAGTTACCTCATGAATTTCAGAAGTTGGTTCACACCTTTGGAGCCAAACTTCCTTGCTTTCCTTGGCTGCCTTCACAGCCGAATTTCCCCCTCGAAATGGGTTCCAATTTTTCAGCCATGCACATACAAACATACCCATAAATATCCATCTAACTTGCATGGAAAAATCACTTAAGTTTGAAGGATTTTACCTTGACTTACCCTAGGCATGGGTTAGGGTTGATAACCGAAAATCATCTCCCCCATTTGGCTGCACACTTGCTCGGCTTTGGCTCACCAAATGGCACCAAAATTTTTCACCAACCTTGGTGACTTCTCGCCGCCCTCAACCACCGCGCCACCTCCACTCACTTCCCTCCCGGCTCCGATCTCTTTCGCACAGTCCTCGTTATTCCTTTTCGCGACCTCACTCCTACGTCAAAGGTATCTAATTTCGTCCGTTGTTCAACGCTTTTTTTATTTTTTTCTTTCGCTCTCTGTGGATCCAAATTCGATTAGTTTTTGCCTAGATTGTGATTTTTGGTGCTCTTCTTAGTTAAATCGAATGCAATTTGTGTGTGTGTTTCTTTTTTTCTTTTTCTTTTTTGTAAATGATTTCAATGACGACAAGGCAACCTTTCAGATAATTTGAGACCTTATTTGATCTGGCATTTTTCATGATTCAGGTTATTGGATTCTGCAATGTTTCGCACTCTTATATTTGGATATATATTGTTGAAAAGTGCTTATTTGATGTGTTTTGTTTCATAAATGAACACAGATATTGGTAATTTGTAGATGTACATCCAAAACACTGAAATGCAGAATTTCCCAACCTCATGTACGTTGTAGATTCCGTGGGATTGTATCAAAATTCTATTTCATACAGTGAAGTCGGAATTTAAAGAATTTTCAATGAGTATGTAGAGTTTCTAATTTGTCACCACCTTTTGATTATAGATTTTTTGTGCTAAGGAATTCAGCTAACTTGAGTTATGTGCTCCCACCAAAGGGGGGGAAAAAGAAGAAAAAGAAAAGAACCAGAGAAAATGGAGCATGTGGTCCTATTCATTTGTGATGTCTAGTTGGATTCTTGGTGCTTTGATGACTTGGTTGTGGAATTATGTTTCTTGACTGTTCTTGTTTATTTATTTATTTATTTATTTATTTATTTTTGGGAATTCTGTTGCAGAATATATTTCTCAAAGACAACCTTTCAGAGGCTTGCTGTTTTTGCTTCCCCGGATGTTTAGTTTTGAGAATGAAGACGACATTGGGAGCAATCATCAAGATCATGCAAGTGAGCAGATAAAAAATTTACTTGCAGAACTTGAACAGTTACTTTTACACTATTTATTCCTGTGAGTGAAACAAATTCAACTTCTCCTAAGCTTTCTACATTCATGACTTAATCTTCTGCTATTTATTTCTGACTTCTACGAGCTCTCTTAACTGTTGATGTCCTTGTGTATGAAGTCTTGATTTTCAATCCTGTATTCTACTGGTTTTATTATTGTTATTGCTCAGCGTTGCATGTAAGTTGTGTCTCTGTCAATGTGTATGTGTGTGTATGTTTTATTTTATCAACCAAATGTTGTCATGAATGTCCCTTTAGAGCCTTTTTTAAGGGGAACTTTAGAGACTTGTTTCTAATGAATGTTTCTTTTCTGTTACAGTATCCTGTATATTTTGCTTTTGAAGATAGTGATACCGAGGCTGTTTTGGCTGATATTAAGAGGAATGATGCCACGGGCCAACCTGCCACTGCAACTACTGGCGGGTAAATGTTTTTTAGTTTTATTTTTTCTCAGATTGAAAATATGGGAGTGGGATATGTTCTTTTAAGAGTCAACCTATAGTTTGATATGAATTTTTGATTTTCGCCTTAATCTATTCTTGGTGGAGGTAAAGTAAGGATCATCAAGAGAATGTGTTTGCGTACTAAGGGCATGTTTGGTATACCGTATTAGCACCCCGTCTTTTAAAATAATACAATGTTTGGCATCGTCTTTGTATTGTGTGGTTTAATATGAAATCAAAAATTAATACATTGCTGACTGTGATATCTTATACAAGAAAAAACCTCTGTATTAGGCTATATCGTATAGTTTAATCTAAATGATTTTATCCAAAAACAAAATATAATGGATTTTAATATGGAGGTCGGGTCAGGTTTTTGGATGAGAGTTGGGATTGGGTTTTGGTATAGGGTCGAGGGTTGAGGTTGGCTTTTAAGGTCGGATTTCGGGACGGGGTTGGGTTTCGGGACGGAGGTCGGGTCGGCTTTAGGGATGCGGGTTGGGGTCGGGTTTCGGGGTTGAGGATGGTTTTTGGGATGGAGGTTGGGGTTGGGATTCGCGACTAGGGTCGGGGTCAATGCAATGCAAAACTAAACATCATATTGTATAATAATAATACAATACAATGCATATAATACAATGCAATGTAATATGCTGTGCCAAACGTGCCCTTAATGTTGTTTTCCATGTCTGGTTCCATTTCTTTTACTTGTAGATGCAGATTTATAATCGCTAAATGAATTGATGCGTGTCAAGAGAATGTATCCTCAACTTGGCAATTTTTTGTTCTATCGGTTCCTATATCCTAGGCGATAAGCACATTCTAAGCATATATTGCATGAACTTGAAACCTATCATATATCCAAGCTAAGAAAGATACAATGCAGAATCAGTTTAGAGGATTTGTTTTCATGTTTGCTTATTTATTATCTATTTCTTGCGGTTGCACCTGAAGCATTTGTGGTGGACTTGACTCCAAGTTTATGGATTTATCTCTCCTCCTTGGATAGTCTTCCTGTCACCATAAAAAAGAAAAGTCGTTTTATTTCTTGCATTGATTTTTTCAATCAATAAAGGCCGTCTATAATTAATCCAAAAAAAAAAAAAAACGATGAACCATTCCACATCTTCTTGTGCATAGATTTTCTTCAGGTTTTTCACATTAAAGCATGAGGCCAAGAGTCTTAGCGTACAAAAGAGAAAGAGAGTACTATTTTAAGTTATTTTCTTTATCTGAATAACAGTATGGTTGGTTTCTCAAAGTAAATGTGCTCATGTATTCGCTTCCGAAGACTAATAGAAAAATTATTTTTTGGCAGTGAATGCAGATACAAGCTTGTTGTTTCAGTGCCAGAACCTAAGAAGGTTGCATCACCCACCATCACTAACATTCAGGTAAATATTTATTTATTTTTTTAATCAGACTTTTCTAGTAAAATATTTCCTTGGGAGTGATAATTTATTTTGCCTGCTAGATCGTTTTTAAATTGGATTATTGTTTCGAGTATAACAGGGATGGTTGCCGGGACTGAAAACTGATGGAGATAATCAACTTCCAACTATTGCCATAGTGGCATCATACGACAACTTTGGGGCTGCTCTAGTATGTAACTTTATTATAGTTATTTCTAATGAAATTCAATGAGCTCTAGAAAGGTCTGACAAATCCTTATATGTAGGCTTTATCTGTGGGAAGTGATAGCAATGGAAGTGGTGTTGTAGCACTTCTTGAAATTGCTAGGCTGTTCTCGTTTGTTTATTCAAATCCTAAAACAGGAGGGCGGTACAATTTACTTTTTGGGTTGACATCTGGTTGACCTTATAACTACAATGGCACTCATAAGGCGCTTATCTCTTGTTAATGTATTTAACTTTTCCCACGTTTCAACCATATTATGTTTGTTGACTTTCTGATTTACTTAATTTTGTAATATTCTTTCTTGATTGTCACCAGCTTATTATGGAATTTACATATTGCAGTGGTTACGAAGCTTTGACCAACGCCTTCGTGAGAGCATTGATTTTGCTAGTTGCTTGAATACTGTTGGCTCATGGGATAATGAATTGCGGATTCATGTTTCTAAGCCTCCAGAAAATGCCTACACAAAGCAAATTTTTGAAGTAAGATAATAGAAATGGTTATAAAATTCTGTCATTAATAAATTAATTTGTTGCATTTTTTAATCTAATGGACTCTTTCTCTTTCTGGGTAGGGTTTCTCTGATGTGGCAGAAGAATTGGGTTTCAAAGTAGGCCTGAAGCATAAGAAAATAAATATTTCTAATCCTCGGGTAAGTATCCATGCTTAAAATTTTCATCATTAGCAACTAATTTTGAATTTTTGACGAGGAGATGTTATTATCTTATAACATGTGACTATAGATTTTTATGACATAGGTTTGAGACGATTTTATGCTTAATATATGCTTAACGGGTGGCCTTGAACTTGTGAAAATGCATTGATTTTTATCTTTGAAAGTAAATTTATTTTGATACCAAGTATTAGGAACTGGATTTTGTAAATCAATATACTTTCATGATAGGCATCATCCCTAGTATAACCTTTGATAACTTCAGCTCTGTAACCTGTACCGAATCAGAATTTATTATCATATTTTCTTGGAAGAGTTTCTTTCTCAACCTACTGAAAGAAAATATGAATTTACTTCCATCTTATCTTACCTAGCAAAAAAATAAATTTAATACATAAAGGAAGTTACTTTTTAACTCTAATGGCTTGTAATCTATGAGGCCAGACTTGATATTTTAAAAACAGATCTTGACTGTTTCTATCATGTTATGCATCTCTGCCCTCTTCCCATATTTCTATTATGAGATCAGGTGATGAAGTTGTTGGCTTGTTGTAGGTAGCTTGGGAACATGAGCAATTTTCAAGGATGAGAGTTACTGCTGCAACCCTCTCTGAACTCTCTGTTCCTTCCGAATTATTTGAAAGAACGGGGGGTTTGGTTGATAGCAGGTTTTGTTTCTTGTACTCAGTTCTCTTATTGCTGGATTTGAATTGATTTAGTTTTTCATTTCAAAAGAGGGGAAAAAAAATAGGCAGCTTGTTTGGCATTCAATTTGTATTTGTTTTTTTAAATTTTATGATCCAAACAAAGGCTGATTTAATATCGATTTAATCCCTTATTAAACATCAGTTGTCAATGAATTTTGTTGCATAGTTATTTAATCACTGTCACTGCTAACCTTGTCTGTTTTTGCTACTTTTACTTTTGGAATTGATTGTTCGAATTGTTTACATTTCCATAGGAGCCAAGAGGTTTATTTTGACTCGAAAAATTTGAGAAAAATAAGAAGATATCTAGAGAAGCAACAAATACAGAATGAGAAAGGAAAACATGGTCCGCCAAGATTGTGGTTTGACATTACTTGCCCTTGTTCGTTCACCCATAAATTTAAGGTATAATTTGCACATCTAAACAAGATAGATGACTTTTTTATTTTTATTTTTTGGGCATATTTTCTACAAGTACTCTCCCTGCTTCTCATGTTTTCTTCTATCTTAAATTTTATTTCAGCGAAAAAAATGGAGCATCTTTCGCATGGCTTCTTTTTACTCTATTGGATAGAACATGCTAAGCCTGGCTCCTGTAGTTGCAACACACCAATCCAAGAACGGTAACACAAAGTAGCCGCCGAGTTTGGTACTGATTTTGAGCCTGCTAAGTCGTATATGGAGTGAAGCCTTGTTTCAGGTTAGTGCGTTGATGCTAAAAAGGCCATTACAATTGTTATATTAGTTTCTTAACACAAACACAGACGATGTTGAGTTTTAAGTTGACATCATTTGTTGCTTTGTAATAATTAAATCTCATTTAACAGGTTATGGCTAAATGTTCTCGAATATTGATGACGTACATAAGGGTGGTACCTTGCAATCAAGGTTCAAAATCTTTAGTTTTATTAAGCGTTGCATGAACACTATAATTCTTTATAACTTCGTTTCTAATTTGCCCATGTTCTCTTTGTTTATTGTTTTAGAGTTGGATAACTTGAACCTGCTTGTGAAAATGTTAAGTGAAGAATCGAAAGCTCTTTCTTGAACAGGTAATTATTTATTTAAATTTAGTTTTTGGCTATATGTCTTTCATCAAAAATATAGTCAAATATAGCTTCTATGATTTGTTTTCACTAATTTCGAAGTTCTGTTTGCAATTTTGTGTCTAACTTTCTAAATATTATTGTCTCAGGAATGTTGCATATTTTATCCCTAAAAAAAAAAAAGAGGATAAAGTGAAAAGAAAGAGAGAGAGAGTAACAACAAGAGAAGTAAAGAAAAAAAAAAGAGGCGGGAAAAAAAAGAGGGAGAGAGAAACAAAAAATAAAAGAGCAGAGAGAAAGAAGAAGAAATAGTATCCCTATTGCAGAGAAAAAAATAATTGATGTTGGAACATCACAAGATCTAAGGTTTGATGCATTTGAAGACTTCTTCTATACCTCTATGGAGTTGCTTCGAATGTGCACAGGTATCTCTAATTTTGGTTGTCAACGCCTTTCAAGTTTTTTTCGCAATGCTTTCGGTATACTAATCTTGAAGTTCTGTTTACAACTCACTGTATGTATACTAACTTTCAGCATCCGTTTGCTTCATCATCTCATTTCAACTTAAACTGTACCTTTTTTTGTCTTTTTCCCAAAAAGTTTGTCTTTTTCTCAAAAAGTTTTTTGTCTTTTCTGAAAATTCAAAAAAATTTACTATTACAACTAAAATATTTCAACTCAAACTAACGAACCAAACGGACCCTCAGAAAATTAATTTTCTATTGTGAAAAATTTTGCTTCTAATACATAAAGTATTATTTATCCTGATAATTTAATGTTGTGTAACACTTTTGTATGCAGTTTTTGTAAATAACCTTGAGATAAAGGAAGAAAGGAGAGAAAAAAAAAAAAAAAAAGACACAAAGGAAAGGTGGAATAGGAGGAAAAGCTCAAAGTAGAATGAATGATATTGTTTGGGTAAGTTTTATTTTGTTTTTGATTTCCAACTGTGGGTGTTGTTGTTGTTGTTTTTTTTTTTTTTTTTTCCTTGACTTTTGTCTCTGATGATGCCTTTAGCTTATATATATTAGAGCAACCGAGTATACTGCTACAATTTACTTACTCAGCCCCATTATATGTTGATGTCTCTTGTGTTTGTTTTTGTTAATTCTCTTGTAGAGAGGGGAAAAAAAAACAAGAAGAAGAAGAAGAAGAAGAAGAAGAAGAAAGAAAGAATGATAGATTTTCGAACATTTTCAACGTGGGTTTTTATTTTCTATTTGTTTTAATTATGAAATCAGGGATTTTCTTCAAATTTTCGAAAGGATTGTACAATGTAGGTTCATGATAGATCTCTTATATTTATTTTTGTTGTTTAATTTTCTATTACATTTTTTTTTTCTATCAAACTTATCCGGCAAGTTTTGATGGGACCCATCAATTTCTATGCTTCTTTGTTATTGGTTTATGCCTTCTTCAATTGGGTCTTCACTTTTTTTTTTGTTTTTGTTTTTGTTCTGGTTTTGCATTTTACTTGCTAAGGTCAAATTCCTTTGCTTGCAAGTTTAGGCTTGTGGACTTCTAAATTGAAGACTCTAATCAGACCAAGGAATAAATGTTTCCCATTTCATCAGATCTTATGACATCAAGCAATTAAGACAAACAACTAAGGTTTTCATGTAAATAAGGTTTCAACTGTAAAACTTTGAATTGTTCCATTGATGATTAAAAAATAATGTTACAAGATCACTAGAGTTATATTCTTATGAAGGCATATAGGGATTTTGGAGTTTTAGACTATACAATGGAGATTTTGGAATTAAGATAAAGTTTCTGTAATTGATCACCCGATTAAGGCTTTTTTTATTCTTTCACTTTTTTTTTTGTTTTTCTTTTTTGTTGTTGTGACGGCTGAATTTCGTTGTCTATTTGTACTAAAAAGAACATGAATTTGTCTTCCTGAACTGAATCCCGGGTAACAGAACAATGATTAATGTTATCATTGCAAATCATAGGCAGAGATGGTGCGGAATATAGCTCTTTAAGTTTTGCTACATATTTGGTTTTTAAGGGTTCTGAGCTACAACTAAACTGATTGATTCTCTCAATGTGGAGATGATTGCCGTTTTTCGCCCTAATTATGATAAATAGACTCCACAAATCGAGTAAAACTATCGCCTGGATGTGATAGAGTTTTGTGAGAATTTTTAAGTTGTAGAAGTTGTTGAGTTTGGAGCGTAATTATCGACGTGAGGCTAAATTATCACACGGTTGACTTGATCTTAGTTAGAGAGTATGAAAGGCATGGTTGATTCTCTTGTAATCTTATTTTGATGGTGAATAACTATAAATTATAGTGTGTTTTCTTGTCTTTCTATCTTAATGTTTGCTCTCGTTAGTCAAGGATTACGATGGTTTATCTGTTACAGAATAAGATCTCCATGATTTTTTTCAGCTACTTAATGGGATTATCTGTGGCATTTGGTACTGCTTTCTTGGGAGAATTTTGTTTTAAGTTTGTGTTATTGGTATTTTTACAGTTATTAAGCATCTCATTTTGGTTTCATGTGAATACTTCCGTGCAGGGCTCGTCCGGGCGTAAATGGATGCTAGTCTTCCAGTTACTAATGCTGGAACATCACAAGCGTGGAGATTAGATGCATTTGAGGACGAATTGGAGCATCCATGTTTTGACGACTTCTTCTATACCCGGATGGAGTTGCTTCAACCTTCTCTTGTACACAGGTATCCCTAATTTCCATAGTCAGTGCCTTTCAACTTTCGTTCTCCAACTTTTAGAATGCTTTTGATATAGTAGACTAAGCTTGAGGTTATGTTATTTTTGCAACTCGTACCAACTTGCAAAAAATTAATTTTACAAAAAATATTGAGGTGTTTTTTACTATTTTATGTTAGTCTCCTATTTAGAAAGTGTTGATTTTATGTGCAGTTTTTGTATCTAACCTTAAGAGTATCTACTGTTTCAGGATCTTCTAGTTTGTTTGTAATGTTTTCTAAATGGGAGGCCTCACAGAAATGTAATAAAGAGAAAAGTAGAAAAATAAATAAGAAAAATATAAGGAGAAGAAGAACATAAAAAAAAAAAAAAAAAAAAAAAAAGAAAGAGAGAGACACAAAGGGGAAAAAAAAATTATAAAAAAAAATGTAAGAAAAAAAAAAAAGTAACGGGTTATGTCTAAATGTTCTCGAATATTGATGATGTGCATAAGTGTGGTACCTCGCAATCAAGATTCAAAATCTTTAGTTTTATTAAGCGTTGCATGAACACTATAATTCTTTATAACTTCATTTCTAATTTGCCCATGTTCTCTTTGTTTTTTGTTTTAGAGTTGGATAACATGAACCTGCTTGTGAAAAAGTTAAGTGAAGAACCGAAAGCTCTTTCTTGGACAGGTAATTATTTATTTAGAGTTAGTTTTTGGCTATATGTCTTTCATCATGAATATAGTCAAATATAGCTTCTATGATTTGTTTTCACTAATTTCGAAGTTCTGTTTGCAATTTTGTGTCTAACTTTCTAAATATTATTGTCTCAGGAATGTTGCATATTTTATCCAAAAAAAAAAAAAAAAGAGGATAAAGTGAAAAGAAAGAGAGAGAGAGAGTAACAACAAGAGAAGTAAAAAAAAAAAAAAAAAAAGAAGCGGGAAAAAAAAAGAGGGAGAGAGAAACAAAAAATAAAAGAGCAGAGAGAAAGAAGAAGAAATAATATCCCTATTGCAGAGAAAAAAATAATTGATGTTGGAACAACACAAGATCTGAGGTTTGATGCATTTGAAGACTTCTTCTATACCTCTATGGAGTTGCTTCGAATGTGCACAGGTATCTCTAATTTTGGTTGTCAACGCCTTTCAAGTTTCTTTCGCAATGCTTTCGATAGAGTATACTAATCTTGAAGTTCTGTTTACAACTCACTGTATGTATACTAACTTTCAGAAAATTAATTTTATATTGTGAAAAATTTTGCTTCTGATACATAAAGTATTATTTATCCTGATAATTTAATGTTGTGTAATACTTTTGTATGCAGTTTTTGTAAATAACCTTGAGATAGAGGAAGAAAGGAGAGGAAAAAAAAAAAATACACAAAGGAAAGGAGGAAAAGGAGGAAAAGCTCAAAGTAGAATGAATGATATTGTTTGGGTAAGTTTTATTTTGTTTCTGATTTCCAACTGTGGGTGTTGTTGTTGTTGTTTTTTTTTTTTCCTTGAATTTTGTCTCTGATGCCTTTAGCTTATATATATTAGAGCAACCGAGTCTACTGCTACAATTTACGTACTCAGCCCCATTATATGTTGATGTCTCTTGTGCTTGTTTTTGTTAATTCTCTTATAGAGAGGGGGAAAAAAAAGTGAGAAGAAGAAGAAGAAGAAAGAAAGAATGACAGATTTTCGAACATTTTCAACGTGGGTTTTTATTTTCTATTTGTTTTAGTTATGAAATTAGGGATTTTCTTCAAATTTTCGAAAGGATTGTACAATGTAGGTTGATGATAGATCTCTTATATTTATTTTTGTTGTTTAATTTTCTATTACATTTTTTTTTTGTTCTGATCGATGGGACAATTTCAAAAAAAAAAAAAAACTTTGATGGGACCCATCAATCTCTATGCTTCTTTGTTATTGGTTTATGCCTTCTTCAATTGGGTCTTCACTTTTTTTTGTTTTTGTTTTCGTTCTGGTTTTGCATTTTACATGCTAAGGTCAAATTCCTTTGCTTGCAAGTTCAGGCTTGTGGACTTCTAAATTGAAGACTCTAATCTGACTTATATTCTTATGAAGGCATATAGGGATTTTGGAGTTTTAGACTATACATTGGAGATCTTGGAATTAAGATAAAGTTTCTGTAATTGGTCACCCGATTAAGGCTTTTTGTATTCTTTAACTTTTTTTTTTTGTTTTGTTTTGTTTTTCTTTTTGGTTGTTGTGACGGCTGAATTTCAGTGTCTATTTGTACTAAAAAGAACATGAATTTGTCTTCCTGAACTGAATCCTGGGTAGCAGAACAATGATTAATGTTATCATTGCAAATCATAGGCAGAGATGGTGAGTAATATAGCTCTTTAAGTTTTGCTACATATTTGGCTTTTAAAGGTTCTGAGCTACAACTAAACTGATTGATTCTCTCAATGTGGAGATGATTGCCGCTTTTTCGCCCTAATTATGGTAAATAGACTCCACAAATCGAGTAAAACTATCGCCTGGATGTGATAGAGTATTGTGAGAATTTTTAAGTTGTAGTTGTGGAGCGTAATTATCGGCGTGAGGCTAAATTAGCACACGGTTGACTTGATCTTAGTTAGAGAGTATGAAAGGCATGTTTGATTCTCTTGTAATCTTATTTTGATGGTGAATAACTATAAATTATAGTGTGTTTTCTTGTCTTTCTATCTTAATGTTTGCTCTCGTTAGTCAAGGATTACGATGGTTTATCCGTTACGGAATACGATCTCAGTGATTTTTTTCAGCTACTTAATGGGATTATCCGTGGCATTTGGTACTGCTTTCTTGGGAGAATTTTGTTTTAAGTTCGTGTTATTGGTATTTTTACAGTTATTAAGCATCTCATTTTGGTTTCATGTGAATACTTCCGTGCAGGGCTCGTCCGGGCGTAAATGGATGCTAGTCTTCCAGTTACTAATGCTGGAACATCACGAGCGTGGAGATTAGATGCATTTGAGGACAAATTGGGGCATCCATGTTTTGACGACTTCTTCTATACCCGGATGGAGTTGCTTCAACCTTCTCTTGTACACAGGTATCCCTAATTTCCATAGTCAGTGCCTTTCAACTTTCGTTCTCCAACTTTTTGAATGCTTTTGATATAGTAGACTAAGCTTGAGGTTATGTTATTTTTGCGACTCGTACCAACTTTCAAAAAATTAATTTTACAGAAAATATTGAGGTGTTTTTTAGTATTTTATGTTTGTCTCATATTTAGAAAGTGTTGATTTTATGTGCAGTTTTTGTATCTAACCTTAAGAGTATCTACTGTTTCAGGATCTTCTAGTTTGTTTGTAATGTTTTTTAAATGGGGGGCCTCACAGAAATGTATTGAGGAGAAAAGTAGAAAAATAAATAAGAAAAATATAAGGAGAAGAAGAACATCAAAAAAAAAAAAAAAAAAGCGAGACACAAAGGGGAAAAAAAAATTATAAAAAATAATGTAAGGAAAAAAAAAAAAGTAACAGGTTGTGTCTAAATGTTCTCGAATATTGATGATGTGCATAAGTGTGGTACCTAGCAATCAAGATTCAATCTTTAGTTTTATTAAGCGTTGCATGAACACTATAGTTCTTTATAACTTCATTTCTAGTTTGCCCATGTTTTCTTTGTTTTTTGTTTTAGAGTTGGATTACATGAACCTGCTTGTATTTTGTGTCTAACTTTCTAAATATTATTGTCTCAGGAATGTTACATATTTTATCCCAAAAAAAAAAAAAAAGAGGATAAAGTGAAAAGAAAGAGAGAGAGAGTAACAACATGGGAAGTAAGAAAAAAAAAAAAAAAAAAAAAAAAAAAAAAAGCGGAAAAAAAAGAGGGAGAGAGAAACAAAAAAAAAAAGAGCGGAGAGAAAGAAGAAGAAATAGTATCCCTATTGCAGAGAAAAAAATAATTGATGTTGGAACATCACATGATCTGAGGTTTGATGCATTTGAAGACTTCTTCTATACCTCTATGGAGTTGCTTCGAATGTGCACAGGTATCTCTAATTTTGGTTGTCAATGCCTTTCAAGTTTCTTTCGCAATGCTTTCGATAGAGTATACTAATCTTGAAGTTCTGTTTACAACTCACTGTATGTATACTAACTTTCAGAAAATTAATTTTATATGTTGTGTAACACTTTTGTATGCCGTTTTTGTAAAAAACCTTGGGATAGAGGAAGGAAGGAGAGGAAAAAAAAAAAAAAAAAAGACACGAAGGAAAGGAGGAAAAGGAGGAAAAGCTCAAAGTAGATTGAATGATATTGTTTGGGTAAGTTTTATTTTGTTTCTGATTTCCAACTGTGGGTGTAGTTGTTGTTTTTGTTATTTTTTTTTCCCTTGACTTTTGTCTCTGATGCCTATAGCTTATATATATTAGAGCAACCGAGTATACTGCTACAATTTACGTACTCAGCCCCATTATATGTTGATGTCTCTTGTGCTTGTTTTTGCTAATTCTCTTATAGAGAGGGGAAAAAGAAGAAGAAGAAGAAGAAGAAGAAAGAAAGAATGACAGATTTTCGAACATTTTCAACGTGGGTTTTTATTTTCTATTTGTTTTAATTATGAAATTAGGGATTTTCTTCAAATTTTGGACCCGTCAATCTCTATGCTTCTTTGTTAATGTTAAACAATATTCTAATATGTGATTGTTGACAAATCATTTGTCTACAAATTTCACATGTCCAATCTTTTCTGTAATACAATTTAATTTATGACAATATTTATTTCATAATGAGCCATTTGCATAACAATAAAAAAACCATTAAATTTTTCTAATTCTTATTATGATATTATAACATTTTTAGTTATAATTTTAAACATTATTTGAGCTAAACCTGATATAAATATTGTATTTATTCAAATAAGGTAACTAATATTTTACAACTAAATTGAAAAAATATTATTATATATGTCTATATATTGAAGAATCATAAACAAAATAAATTGTATAATTAATTATAAAACAAAATTAATTTTCATTCTGAAATTTATATTATATGTGATTCTTCAATATATATGACTGTAAACAATATCTTTAGTTATTTATAAGGTGACATTAATTTAAAAAAATAATCAGTTATAAGTCTTTATCAATATAACTTTATATTGTGAATCTATTTTAATATATACATTTTATATATGTTAAAAAGGTTTTAATATAAATATTATTCTATCTCAATTACATATAATTGTAATTGAGATGAGTTTAGTTTGAGTTAAACCTGATTATCAAATGGGGCCTTTATTATGATAAGAATGCGGTGGAATTAAAATAATCATATCTTTTTTTAGGGGAAAACAATTGATCATTAGACATGTGTATCTTGTAGGAAAAAAAAAACACCTCGATAAATTTTACATATAGAAATAGATGTATAGATAGACGAACGTAATCATTTTACCGACCTCATTATGCTCTGCTGGCTATTCTCTATAGGCTCCTCAAGAAGAGAAATGCAGATTACACTACTTTCCAATTTATGAAAAAACACTAGTTCAGCTTAATGATTATTATATTAATTATTAATAAACAAATAAATAATATAATTTGATGTTAATTATTTGATAATTAAATTAATTTCGTAAATATAAACATGTTTCAATAGAATGAGTAATTAAAAATTATCCAAAGTTCTAATTGAAAAAATAGAAATAATTTAGGACTAAAAATAATTAGTCCTAAAAATATAAATAAATTTATATTAGCTTTAAGTTATTACAGCACCTAAAATTATTTCAAATGATATAAAATTAAATCTTATAAATTGGTATTCTCAATGTTTTAATTATAAATTGTCATTGTGTGTATTACTAAAATTATATAATGTTATTATATTAGTTCGATATATAAAAAATTATACTATTTCTACCTTATCTATGGAATAAAAATCAATAAAAAAGAAGATTACATCTTATTTAACATATTAAGTCTATTTTTATTAACAAACACTACTATAATTTTTATGTATATTTTTTAAATGTTTTTAAACAGTCGGATCTTTTTCACCTTATTTGAAATTCAAATTGTAACTATAAAGACTTAAATCAACGAATGGTGATCGTTGACTTTTAGGTTTGATTTATTTTTTTCAATCACATGTATATTTTCAAAACTTAATTTAACTCCAATCAAAATATCTTTGAAATTCTATATTTAATTGTCCCTTCAAATGGCCCTAAGATTATCCAAGAAAGAAGGAGAGAAAGAAAATCATGTAAATTTATAGAGGATGACTTTTTAATAGCATTTGTTTGATGCTATTCTAGGTTTTTAATAGCATTTTAGTTGTGTAATGAAAAGGTCTTTATTTATTTTATATTATATATGAAAACGCTAAACTTGTCTAAATACATTTTTTCGACAACTCTCATGTCCGTCATCTCATTTTTACTAGACATAAATAGTACTTGTAACAATTAATATTTCAGGTTGTATTGAGTAGTATTTTAAGTTGTATCGGTTAGTTTTTTAGGTTGTCCCCTCCTTTTCTTTCTTTTTCTCTCTTTGTCAGATGGTCAAATGTCGTACGGGAGAATATTCCTTTATTTTTATATATTGGTATACGATGGCACATTTCCATGGACAAGAGATAAAAGTTGACCAGGGGAGTGTGCCTCACATACAGCAATTAACTTTGATTTGCGCTTGGAAGCTTTTTGTTTTTTTTTTTGTTTTGTTTTTTCTTTTTTGTTTTTTGTTTTTTTTTATTTTGTATTCTTATAAAATAAGAAAAATTATAACAACGCTCGCATTTATTATTTTCACATTTAATAATTAAAGTATGTTAGTATACGTTTTTAGAAGAAAAATTATAATCATCCCTTCACTAAGTAATTAAAATATATAGTTGTGTATCTATTAGTAAAACATTATTTCTAATTTTTCTATGGTGTACCTATTGAAAAAATAAATAAAATAAAATAAAAGCCTCACACTGTCAACATATGTATGTACGCATATATGAATCCAACTTGTCGACATTGTTGTGTGCCACATGAAACTTAAGATATAAAATTTTATCAACTATCTTTACGGCCTCCCCCGCCCAAGCCGGCAAGCCAACCGTCGGGACAAGGGGCTATTCGGCTTGCAAGAATAGTCCCGCATTCAGGGGACCTTATGGCCTCCTCCGCGTAGGCCATTGGGGGACATTAAGGTCTCCCCCAACAGACCCTCAAGCTTGCTATCCTAGCTCAGATGGCCCTCCACGGGCATCACGGGGCAATTCGGCTTGGAAGAATTGCCCCGTGTCTGGGGGACCTTATGGCCTCCCCCGTGTAGGCCGTCAAGGGTAGCATACATAGCTAGTAATTAGATCGAGAACATTTTCAGACATTGTGCCTCTGAATGTTCTGGAATGACCTTCTTCATGATCATCATACACATGTGATTTGATTTCTTCCACCTTTCCATATCCCTCTTTTCATCAAATGTACTTTTATCTATAAGATGTGTAGGAGAATCAACCCTTAACGCAAGGTCGACATCCATAACTCCGAAAACTGTCAAGAGGTTCTCTTGCCACAACTTGAAGTTAGTGCCATTTAGCATTGGAATAGAGTTGATATTGGTAGTAATATTAGTAGGAGTTTTATGCTATATTATTAATTTCACTAATTAATAATTAATTAATTATTACTAAAAATTAATTAATAAACTTCAAAATTTTTAAATTCTAACTTTGTCTTGATATTTGGACGGTTGGATTTTAGTAATAATTAATTAATTATTAATTAGTGAAATTAATAATTCAAACACAATCTTAAATCAGTCACTTTCTAAACCTGTTAGATGAGGTAATGCCAGAAGTATTTTTAACGGAAACGTAACTAATATTTACTAATAAACTCATATATTATAATGATTTATATAAATACAATAATATTTGTTATTAAATCACACATTATAGTTAGAATAATATTGTGGATTATCATTATAGTGATACAAACAATACGTTATAGTATCAATTATGATAATCATTAATATTAACTAGATTTATAGTTTGTTAAGAGTTAATAAAGTTAATTAACTTAATATGTAATTTATAGTATTGTTTGTTAATAAAAATAGAGCTTTTGGATTTCATAATAGTTAGAATAACTTTTAATTAGTTTACAGATTCCTTAGATGGCTGAAGTACCAACATATATTATTACTTGTATGTTCCTAAGAAAATTTTCTTTAATAATGTAATGACAAGAACTTGTAAAATTCTGAAATCATATATAAAATTTTCTTTATGGGCCAAAAATATTAGTATGACGAAGAAAAACATGAGAAGGATACTAAAGAGCAACAAGCAGAGCTGTGGATGGAAAATAACAAGATCCCTGATGACATGAGGTCGAAGATCACTCAATCGAAGATCACTCAATACGTAAGATTGAGTGATCTTCGACCTCATGTCATCAGGGATCTTGCTATTTTCCATCCACAGATATCTGAGTAGTAGTAATAAGGAACAATCTTACGAAACACCCATAAATAAATATTAGAAAGGGAACAATTAATGAGATAGATTTAGCCAAGTAAAAACTCTAGTGATTCTATTTGCTTTGGGCACATTATTAAAATGAAATCATTAATTCACTTTCTAATAATTTAGACACAAAGTAGACCATTTGATTACGATTAAAAGCATTTTCAAATTGTCCAAGTTGCATGAGATTTTGACCCAGACCAATTATTGCTCGACGGAGAAGGCTATAGCCTTCAAAGAACGAGCAAATATTTAGAATACCTTAAATCACTATCCGGAAGGCATTTTTGATACGAAGTTGACCATTGGAATGCTATTTAGAGCAAGATTTAATGATTTAAAATTCTATAAATTCATATATAACCCGAAAGCCTATAGCCATCCCTAGTGAGAGAAAATTGGTCCGACGCAATATAGAGGGAAGAATTAAGAACAAAATGAAAGAATGGAGGAATATGGGTCATTTATTTGAATATTGCCCAGCCAACCTAGCCTCGGTGTGCTATGCAAATAATTTCAACAGGAATAACAATCCATATTCCAACACCTACAACCCAGGGTGGAGGCAGCATCCAAATTTCTCTTGGGCAAATCAAGGAACCGGTTCTTCAGCAGGGCCAAGCAAACCAACACACCCACCAGGTTTTCAACAGCATCAATACCAAAGGCAACAACCTCAAAAGCAATCAAATTCTATTAAGGCATTGCTCAAAGAGTATAGGGCAAAGAATGATGCAATAATTCAAAACCAATCAGCCATTATTCAGAGTCACTAAATATGTATTTTAATCCTGCTCACAAGGTTCGATGGTAATCTAAAAAATAGATACTCTAAAAGATCCAGGGGTACAAGTTTTATGATCTTACTAAAAAAGGGAGAAATTATGTCATTTTCTGCCACCTCGTCACTACAGTTGCAAGATTAGACTCTTGCGGAATTTGGTTCGGTCGTACATGCGGTGAACCATCTTCTAGTTTCTAATTCTAAATCTTGCAACTGTAGTGACTAAGTTGCAACAAGTGTTAAATAAAATCCTTTAATTTTCATTTTAGGGGTATCCAAAAAGACCTAGATCATGTTGTCAGTTCGATTTGCCTTTGTTCATAATACCCATACAAGACATCAAAATCAGAATTTTTTTGGACAAGTTCGTTATTGTCTTTATAGATGATATCTTGATTTATTCAAGATCAAAGGAAGAGCATGAGGAGCCATTCTGCTTCCTTGTCTACCTTTGTTAGTGCTATAAACTTAGTTGTTTGGCAGAAAGGAAAAACATGACCTTCACAGATATGATTAATTCTATGCTTTTAAATGCTAGATTGCCAAACAATTTGTGGGGGAGGCCTTACTTATTGCATGTCATGTTCATAATAGATGTAAATAATTTTTTAAGTCAAAATATGGAAAAAAAAATAATTTTTAACTTCAAATCATGAAAAATTAAATAAGATTTATATTATATATTTTTTTCACAATACATTTTAATTTTTTACATGGTATCTTATTTCATTTGCAATGAAACGAGCACCTTGGATAGTGGTCAAAATTACAGGAAGTCAAAATTACAATTGTGAGATTGAGAGCACCATTCGGAACAGACTGTGCTGGAGGTCCCACAGAAGAAAAAAAAAAAAAACCCCCCAATAAGAAAAAGGGAGAATAAGTTGTCAGAGCCAATATAGACCCAATATAGTAATTTCAGATTTTGTTTTAATTACATTATATATATTTTTTATTACAATACATATTTCACTGAGAATGGAAGTCTTTTCTTATATAAATAAATAATAATAATTATAATAATATTGGTGTTAATTTGGTATAATTCGATGGAGGTGGTTTTTAGGTTGATATTATCTCTTCACCTATTTAAATGAATGAAAATGGTAGAATTTGTTTGCATATTTTAGAATCAGCTTCCTTCAACCACTAGTTTGTAACGTACGTAATTATCGTAGTAAATTAGTCCAAATACGTTACACACAAAAAAACAAACGGGAAAATTAATAGTATGACACCAATTAATTACCAAACCAAGAACTAATTGATTAGATAAGCAACTAAACAACAACATTGCACTAGTAGTAGTTGTAGTTGAAGGAAAAGTTGTCTGGATCTTTACAACCTTATAAAACACAACACATGAAATGATAAGCCACGCTGCCCGGTTTATAAATGTTGTCTCTCTCTCTCTCTCTAAACGAGAGTGTAGAAATAAAATCACCAGTGAAAAGCCATTATGCTGTATCTACTCTCTCTCTCTCTCTCTCTCTCCCTCCCCTTTCTCTCTCAGTCACAAGTCACAAACTCCAAAAAGAGAAGAAAATAATATTTATATATAAATATATATAAAAGTACTCCATAAAGGCAATTAAATCAATCCAAATATCCAGCTACCTGCCCACACAACTCCTTCACAGATTACCTTCCCTTTCCCATTCCGTTGCTTTCTTCCTTCTCTCTCTCTCTGATCTTGGCTGCCTCATCTTCATCTTCATCTTCATCTTCATCTTCGTGTGTGTGTGTGTATATATATATATATATATAGTCATATACATGTACATGTATAAGCAACATTTCTTGTTTCAATTCTTTAAATTGTGTTTTGTTTTTGTTTATTGGAATGGCAAGGAAAATCCCAAATGATAGACTGGTATTGTTATGGTATGTAGTTGTGGTAGTGGTTCAAGTGGTGAATGTTGTTAAAGGCTCAGCAGGAAATAATAAGCTGCATATTCAAATATGGCCTCTTCCTAAAGAAGTCAGCCATGGTAGTAGTAGTAATGCTGTTCTGAGCATACCAAAGGATTTCCATGTCTCCACCAAATACGACGACGTTTCCGGCATTCTCCGCGACGCCTTCTCCAGACTCCTCTCCCTCATCCAACTCGATCACGTCGTTTATCCTCCTACCCACTTCCTCAACTCTTCTTCCTCCCTTCTTCTGGGATTAAACGTTGTCGTTTCTTCCATTGATCAAGAGGCACTCCCTACCCACATTTTCCTCTTTCTTTCTTTTTTTTTTTTTTTCTTTTCTTTTTTTTTTCCCCTCCACTGCTTGTACTTTTTCTTATTTTTCTTCTGAATTAATTTTTCTTATTTTTTTTAAATAACAAACTTACATTTTGTCCTTAATTAAATTTGTACATTTACAAGCAATATAACTCAAATTGTAGAAATAAACGAAATGGTGAAGAGGTTATTGTTGATGTTGTTGCAGTTAAGATATGGAGTAGACGAGTGGTACAAGTTGTCAATTCCTTCACCTGATCACTTGGGGAATCCTGTCTATGCATCTCTTGAGGTTTTTTTTATTTTTTTTATTTTTATTTTTTCATATGCTAGCTTCGTTTGTTCCACCTACTGCTTATCTTCCTTTCTACTTACATATAATTTCATACATTAATATTACATTTTAGTCAATGTCAGAGTCTACATTTATGAACTACTTTTATCAATTATTTATTTTCTCTTTGACTTGATTGTACTTTGGTCTGTTGTTGTCCTTAATTCTAAAGCTTCTTCTTTCCGCCCTTTTCATTTTTCATTTGTTAATTTTTGTAAATCTGGAATATTTACACATGATACCTTACAATCTTAATCTATCGGCAAAAACAACAATATTTACTAGTACGGTAAAAGTAAAAGTATGCTTTCTACCGTAAGTTTTGCCTAAAATTTTTGTTTCTTTTGTACTTTTAATTTGATGCAATGCTCTGTAATCAACGAAAATGCATAAGCTGAACTACCTTCTCTGCCTCAATTCTCACGACGCAACAGTTGAACAATAATGTTAACCTTACTTGAAATGAAAAATGCAGGCAAAGACGATTTACGGAGTGTTACATGGATTGCAGGTAAATTTTTCTCTTTCTGTGTTTGTTTAACATTCAGAGGAAAGACTATTTGTGATTAATTATTTACAATTTGGGCACAAAAATATTGCAGACATTCAGCCAGTTGTGCCGATTTAACGTTAAGACAAAGACACTTGAAGTTCATATGGTACCATGGACCATTATTGATGTACCCAGATTCTCTTATAGAGGCCTTTTGATAGGTCAGAGTGATTCCTTTCATGTAATTTCTTTCCATATATTTATGTCTCAACTGTTTCTTCATGCTTTTAATTTTCTTTTATGACTTCATGTGTATATTCGACCAATATTTTCATCAAAAGGGAAGGGGTATATTTCAACATTTAAAGAGAAAAAAAAAGAAGGAGATATACGTCGGATATGCTTCGTTCATTTCTCTGTTCATTGATCAATGTCTTACTAGTTTTCCTTATTTTTTTTTCCCCCACATGATGTGTGTTATAGTTAGTTTTAAAGTACAAGTTCAACCCCCTTCTCTGTTTCTTATAGGGAATTTAATATATGTTGCTTGAAATTCAATGTTTCAATAACCTGTCCACCCGTCCCGAAGATAGCTCCTTCCACCATTTCCTTCTACCAAATGAGGCCTAAAGCGGAACTTGTTGTCATCCTATGCATCCACAGACTTGTAATGCTTATGGCATAGAATATTGCGTAACCAAAGTTGGATGCTTCGTAAACAAAGTTTTCAAATGAATTCATGATGTAATCTTGCAAATCAATTGATTATGTGCAGATACATCTCGACATTATTTGCCACTGCCGGTGATAAAGAAAGTAATTGATTCCATGTCCTACGCAAAGTTGGTACACTTTTAACCTCTTTGGACTTTCGGATTCTTTTCAAAAACCTTGCAAAACTGAGGTGAAGCTTTAGTTAACATATTGATCTGCCATCCCCAATCCTTTCTTTACCTCAAATAAACAAATGTGTTGCACTGGCATATCGTAGATTCACAGTCTTTTCCATTGGAGATACCTTCATATCCGAAACTCTGGAATGGTGCTTATTCTGAATCAGAAAGATATACCATAGAAGATGCCAAAGAAATTGTGAGGCAAGTGATTTTGTCTTCTTTCTATTTTGTATATGTATAAATTTGTTCGTGTGTATGTACCATTCTTATTTAGTTCTAATATTTTGTTTAGATATTTGCAGCTATGCTGAAAGACGAGGAATTAACGTATTGGCTGAAATTGATGTACCAGGACATGCTCATTCATGGTATTTTTCAACTTAAATATACCTACTTATGTTTCTGTTGCATCAAAGAACAGCGCTAAAAACAACTAAAATAACCTATTTCTGCATAATGTAAATGACATTTTATTAAAAAAGAGAACTAAATTGTCCTTGAAAAGAAGACGCACAAACTCAAATTCATAAGCTTGCATAAGTTACCCTTTGCATCAAGTTGTTTAAATTAGCCAATGGTCTTAATGTTAGGGGGATTGGTTACCCTTTGCTGTGGCCTTCAAAGACGTGCCAAGAACCACTTGATGTTAGCAATGAATTCACCTTCAAAGTAATCAGTGGAATTCTTTCAGGTAAAATCTTGTCTATTCTCATTTTTCACAGACATCATACTCCTGAATGTCAAATACAATTAGATGTATCTCTGTCTATTATTCTTGTTTTTTCTTCTTCTTATTTTAATTTTCTTGTGTTTCAGACTTTATGAAGATCTTTAAATTTAAGTTCGTTCACTTGGGAGGTGACGAAGTTGATACAAGTAAGTGCATGAACTTCACTCCCCGCCTTATATTACTTAAACTATCCGAATGATATCTTGACTGGTATCAGATATGTTGAAAGAACTACTGTCAAAATGTTAAATAATGTTGTTAGCATATGAGTTGACTAAATGTAAAACTTTTTTATCCAATTTGTATTCTCAAAACAATGTCAACCTTTTACAATTGTCTCCGAATTTTCAGGTTGCTGGACAACCACTCCTCGCATAAAAAAATGGTAAAATCAATCTAAAGTTTCATTTTTTTGTACGGAGTTCACCGCATGGATTGTAAGAAATAAAAAGAGATAAACAAGGAAGAAAAAATATCACTATGTTTGGATAAATATCGGAAACACACACGCATGGATTGTAAGAAATAAAAAGAGTCAAAC
>CM046384.1:20729155-20762657 GCA_025413485.1 Ficus microcarpa
AGGGTTGTTTAGTGGAAGAATCTAAGGACAATTGGGTTATAGATTCTGGAGCTACTAACCATGTTTGTATTTCTCTACAGGGGTTCAAGGTAACGAGAAGTCTGCATGAGGAGGACTTTACGTTAAGAACCGGCGATGGGACGTTGGTGCGAGCTGAAGCAGTGGGAGAAGTGCATCTTTATTTTGATGATTTAGGTTTATTGTTTTGAGACATTGTTTTTTATGTTCCTAATTTTAAGAGGAACCTAATTTCGGTAGCTTGTTTAATTAAAGATTCTTATTCAGTTTCTTTTATAATAAAGTTGTTATTAGGAAAAACAATTCTCTTATCTGTAATGGATGGATGCATGGAAATCTTTATTTTATCAAACCTAAGATGCACTCACTGCTTGATACAGAATTGGAAAGAACTCTAAAGACATATAGTTTCTTCACTCTAACAAATCATTCTTTGGCATTTACGACTTGGTCACATAAGCCTTAACAGAATTCAAAGGATGGTAAAGATGAATGCCTCGACTTGTACGAGGTTGAACCTTGGCCACAATGCGAATCCTGTTTGGAGGGCAAGATGACTAAACGGCACTTTGCTGCCAAGGATGGTCGTGCCGAGAAACTTTAGAACTTGTGCATACAGATGTTTGTGGTCCCATGAACATAGAAGCACGTGGTGGGTATGAGTATTATATCACTTTTATTGATGATTACTCAAGGTATGGATATGTCTATTTAATGACCCGCAAAAGCGAAGCCTTTGACAAGTTCAAAGAGTTTCGGGCTGAAGCGGAGAAACAATTAGGCAAGTCCATTAAGACACTTCGATCGGATCGAGGTGGGGAATACCTATCGGATGAGTTCTTAGGATATTTGATAGAGAATGGGATACAATCCCAGTTGACTGCACCTGGTACTCCTCAACAGAATGGTGTAGCTGAGAGAAGGAATAGGACCCTATTGGATATGGTCCGGTCTATGATGAGTTATTCCACTTTACCTTTATCATTTTGGGGGCACGCCATACAAACTGCATGCTATCTTCTGAATAACGTTCCCTCCAAATCGGTTCCTAAAACTCCTTATGAGTTATGGACGAGTAGGAAACCTAATTTGAATCATATTCGAATTTGGGGTTGTCCGGCACACGTCCTGGATAAGGAAGCGAAGAAATTGGAGTCACGATCAGAAGTGTGCTTGTTTGTTGGCTATCCAAATTTATAATCCAAGCAAAATAAAGTCTTTGTTTCAACACATGCAACATTCCTTGAGGAAAGTTACATGGAAGACTTTAAACCTCGTAGCAAAGTAGTGCTTGAGGAGATGACTTCGGGTTTGGATGTTCCTAAAGTCACAGAAAACCCTGCGGAAAAATCACTAAAGAATCAACAACCACAGGAGCTTCGTCGTAGTGGGAGGATTATCAGGGAACCTGAAAGGTACATGTTCAGTGGTGAAGTTTATGAAGCAGAATCCATAGAACATATTGATGATCCGGCTACGTACAAGGAAGCTATGGAGGATGTTGATTCTAGTCTTTGGCAAAAGGCTATGAACGCCGAGATGGAATCTATGGATTCCAACGGAGTCTGGAAACTTGTAGACTTACCCCAAGGCATAAAACCGATTGGGTGTAAGTGGGTATACAAGAGGAAGAGAGGTGTGGATGGGAAAGTGGAAACTTTCAAGGCAAGACTTGTAGCGAAGGGCTATACGCAGAAAGAAGGAATCGACTATGAAGAAACCTTCTCGCCTGTAGCAATGCTTAAGTCAATCCGCATTCTTTTATCCATTGCGGCTGCTCTCGATTATGAGATCTGGCAAATGGATGTCAAGACAGCTTTCTTAAATGGCTCTCTTGAGGAAGATATCTATATGATACAACCAGACGGATTCAAGGCAAAAGGCCAAGAAGACAAAGTATGCAAGTTGCTTAAATCCATTTATGGATTAAAGCAAGCATCTCGTTCTTGGAATATTAGGTTTGATCAAGCGATCAAAACTTATGGATTCAAACAAAACATTGATGAACCATGTGTTTATAAATGTATCAAGAACGAGAAAGTGGTGTTCCTTGTACTCTATGTGGATGATATATTGCTTATTGGAAACGATGTGGCAATACTATCATCTGTCAAAGTTTGGTTAGCCAAACAGTTTGACATGAAGGACTTAGGAGAAGCTAGTTATGTTCTTGGTATTCAACTCTTTAGAGATAGAAAGAACAAAACGATAGCACTCTCCCAAGCTTTATACATTGATAAAGTACTTGAGAGGTTTTCTATGAAGGATTCCAAGAAAGGTGCTCAACCTTTCAGGATTGGAATCAAACTTTCTAAAGATGACTGTCCCAAGACATCGGAAGAAAGGGAGCGTATGAAAAATGTACCTTATGCATCAGCAGTAGGTAGTCTTATGTACGCTATGTTATGCACTAGGCCTGACATTTGTTTTGCGGTTGGTATGGTAAGTCGATATCAGTCGAATCCGGGACCGAACCATTGGGCTGCGGTCAAGCATATACTCAAGTATCTACGGAGAACGAGGGATTATATGCTAGTGTATTCCGGTCAGGACCTTGTTCCTATAGGATATACTGATTCTGATTTTCAATCAGATCAGGATTCAAGGAAATCGACTTCAGGATCTGTCTTCACCCTTGGAGGTGGTGCCGTTGTGTGGAGGAGTGTTAAGCAATCTTGTATTGCTGACTCGACCATGGAAGCCGAGTATGTGGCAGCCAGTGAGGCATCAAAGGAAGCGGTTTGGCTCCGCAGGTTCCTTAGTGACCTTGAGGTCGTTCCTGGTATGGATAAAGCTATGGTGCTCTACTGTGACAACAGTGCAGCAGTAGCTAATACCAAGGATCCTAGGCATCATAAGAGGAGTAAGCACATTGACAGAAAATATCACATTATCAGAGGCTTTGTTGAGAGTGGAAATGTGACGGTTTGCAAAATCGCATCGGAGGACAATCTTGCTGACCCGTTCACGAAGACTTTGGTGGCCAGAAGATTCGAAGAACACGTCGAAGGCATGGGGATGCGTAATATGTCACATTTACTCGCTTAGGGCAAGTGGGAGATTGTTGGGATCTATAGGTGCCCTAAGGATAGAAAATCTTAGGGATTTTCTGTAAATATGACATTTTGATATTAATAAGAGGAAATTATTCATGTTTAATAAGTTGTGTCCTATTTACTTTCATTTGTTGATTGTATAATTATTTTGAGCAAACATAAAATACTCCTAGGCTGTTGGTAATATATCGAATTACCATATGTATACGGGGTATGCATAGAAGACGTGGTAATTTGATAACAGTCTAAATAAATAGTCCGCAATCAACGGAATAAGATTTGGGGATCTTATTCATGATAAGATTGTAAAGGTTGTCTACTTCCTTGGAGGGATGGTTTGTCTTGACCATCGGATAGGTTCCGAGTAGAAACTTTAATGTATACCAGTATTGAGGTATGACATTGGACTGGACCTAAAGTGTTAATTGATTCGGTTTAATAATTCCGTTTATAAGAATCAATGATACTTTGATTATCATCCTGCATTAATCTTAATCCTGAAATGATTACTTGAGTTCGCATCCATGACTTATGTACTTTGATGCACTAAAGGTGAGACACTGTTAATTCATGGTCAACATACTTGTGTTTTGGGTGCATGACTTATGGATGGAGAAATCAAGATTCATAGATACGGAATCCATAGCTATCTTAATGATAGTAAATGTTATCTACTTAAAGGTATTATTCGGGGATTGAAAGATAGTATAACAAGATCTTGGCCATCGGTTTACTTTGTGTTCTCTGGTGGTTTTCCAATTGTATGGTTTTACAATTGGTGGTTCTTTCAATGGAGAATAATTGAACTTTAAGTTAAAATGATTGAAAAGGTAAAACGGAAAAAGTCCTTAATTCAATCATGGATAACATATGGGGATTAAGCAAGCGATGAATAAATCATGGAAGAAGCACTACGTGAGAGAGCTTTCGTAATACGGTATGTAAACAGGAGTTCAGCTTCAAACTTTTAGTGGAATAGTTTTGAAGTTGATAATTGATGGATAATTAATCTGGGATTAATTTTTCACAATTATAGGAGCCTCTTTACATATTTCCATCGGGTCCCTCTATTAGCTCATATAGTTCCACGAAGCGTCTCGGGATTTGTTCCTAATGAGATCGGTAAATTGTAAATGGAATTTTGTAATGTCTATTAAGACATGGTACTCTCTAACATGCAATCCAGAAAGGATTGGACATGTGAAATTTGTAGACAAATGATTTGTCAACATGTGATTGGTTAATTTGAATTTTGAAAATAAGATTGTATTTGAATTTTGGAAAACAAAATTTTTCTCTCCTAATTAAAAGTGGTGCACGTTTTTTAATTGTATGGAGGGAAGAAAATTTTGTTTCAAAATTATTTAAATATATTCCTAACATTTAATTATTAATTGGTTTAAATAATGGAGATTATTTCATGAATTTTTCTTTCCTAATTAAAGAGGTGCATGGTTTTTGTGAGGAAAGAAAATTTGAAATATTTCATTAATTTAAATTAATTAATATGGATAATGTTTATGGAAAATATTTATTCAAATATGTGAATCCTATTTAAATTCGAAAAGGTTTAAAAGAAGTTTGAATCTAGATAGGACTAGGATCTTTTGACTAGTCTAGATTCTTGATTTAAAATTTAAACCACCAATCAAGATTTCTCTCACTTTGTGGCCGAATTTTAAAGGGGATTTCCTCTTGAAATTTGTTTTTAGGTTCAATGAATCTAGCCCTAAAGTTGTATGATCTTTTGGTTCAAGATTTATCCGGAAAATAATTATTAATTATTTTTCAAGTAGGAGATAAATTTTGAAAAGGATTGTAATACTATATAAAGGCTAGGAGTTCTTGAAAAACTAATTTTTGATAATTTTAAAAAGGGAAAAACGTTTTTTTAATAAAAAAAAAAAATTTTTTTTTTCCACATCAAAAATTCGGCTTTCTTGTGAGAGAGAAAAAGAAAGAAAATTCCATTGAATCAAAACTGCGAGAAAGGTTAAACCGAGTGATTATTTTCATAGGAGGTTAACCGGTTTCTGTTTTGTAGTTTTGAAGAAAGAAGTTGGATCAAATTCTCAACGAGGATCATCGGAATTGAGAAGGAGGGATCTAGACTTCGGAAAGATATACCGGTCGTTTGGATTCATAGAACGTGTGCCCACACACACTTTGAGACGTGGAACTCGAGAATAGTAGAGAAGACACGTTGGTCAAACGCTCTAGCAATTCCGGAATCCAAGAAATAAGGTACGCTTGATCATGAATTAATTTATTGTTATATGCATCATGAGCTTCTTTTCCGGAAACGGCATAAAATTTTTAAAACTTCCGCTGCGCCGTAACTCCAATACCGGATCCGATTTTTCCAACAGAAAGTACTTCTTAAGCAAGCATAATGTCTTAACCAACTCTGATTGTAACAAATCTAGTGTAAATGGATCAATTACCTTGGAGCATATCGAATTGAAAAATGAGCATAACTTGGTAATTGCGAATCTGACATCCTTCGTTAACATTCCTCGCAAGGCAAGCGGTAATAACTGCTGTATCAAGATATGACAATCATGTGTTTTCATTCTAACCAACCTCAGATCCTTCATCGACACCAACCTTTTGAAGTTCGAAGAATACCCATTGGGCACTTTTACAGAAACGAGCCACTCACAAAACTTTCTTTTTTCTTGTCTTGACAATGTGTACTTTGCCGGTGGTAAGTAAGTGGCATTCTCTTTTTTCGTAGGGATCAAGTTAAGTCTAATTTTCAAATCCTTAAGATCCAACTGTGCCTTTTCACCATCTTTGCTTTTATTAAGAATGTCAAGCAACGTGCCCACTATTGATTCACAGACATTTTTCTCAATATGCATCACATCCAAGCAATGACGAACGAAAAGCGTCCTCCAATATGGAAGTTCGTAGAAGATTGACCTCTTTTTCCAAGGTCCATTAACCACCGGATCCTTGTTACTCCATTTTTGTTTCCCGAGTACCACTTTCAAATCCTTAACTATCACGAAAACGTCTTCGCCCGTCAAAACCCGGGGAGGGATTCTTTCATCCGTATTACTATCGAAAGCCTTTTTTTGCTTGCGGTATCGATGATTTTTTGGTAAGAATCTTTTATGACCGAGGTAAACGGTTTTCTTACCATTCTTCAACCAGATGGAAGATGTTTCTTTCATACAAACGAGACAACCGATAGAACTCTTTACTGAATAACCAGATAGGTTTCCATAAGCGGGAAAGTCATTAATTGTCCACATCAACATTGCACGGACTGTGAATGTCTCTTGACGGTAAGCATCTCTAACTTCAATCCCCTTTTCCATAAGCTCTTTAGATCATCGATCAGTGGTGCCTAGTACACATCAATGTCATTCCCTGGTTGTTGAAGACCCGATATCAATAAAGTTAACATCAAGAACTTCCGCTTCATGCTCAACTTTGGAGGGAAATTGTAATTGACAAGTACGACGGGCCAAGTACTATGTCTACTGCTCATATTACCATGTGGGTTCATTCCGTCCGCTAACAAACCAAGATGTATATTCTGTGGGTCCGCACTAAATTCATGATGATTGGCATCAAAGGTCTTCCATTGTGGTGCATCGGCTAGATGTCTAAGCATGCCATCTTTAACACGTTTATCATGGTGCCAAGTCAAATTCTTGGCATGATCGGCATTACGGAATAAACACCGCAAACGTGACGCTGGAGGAATGTACCATAACACCTTTGCTGGCACTCCTTTGCTATCATTCGTTGGCTTCTTGCCCTTCTTGCATCTTGACTCTTTACAAACCAGGCATTTATCCAAATCCTCATACCCATTTCGGTAAAGGGCGTAATCATTCGGACATGCATGAATTTTTTCATATTCCATGCCTAAAGTGCTCAACGTCTTCTTAGTTTCGTGCATACTAGCCGGTATTTTATTATCAACCGGTAGAACCTCTCTTAGAAATTCTAAAAGAGCCGTGAAACTAGAATTTGTCTACCCTCCCGAAGCCTTCATGTTCCATAGTTTGATTAATGCAGACAATTTCGTATATTTGCTACACCCGTCATACAAGGGCAACTTGGCATCATTCCTCATTGCATCAAATAACTCCGGCCGATGCACAAATTGTTCTTCCAAAACATTAATCATATCAAACAAATTATCTCCCACACCTTCCTCAACAAGAGGTTTTTTTTTCTTTGTTCTTCGAATTAGTTTGATTATTCCACATTTTACCGTGTAAATACCATGTTTGGTATGAACAAATAATCCCACGGGCAAGCAAATGTCTTCTAACTTCATCAACTTCGTGAGATTTATGATTTCCACAATCCACACAAGGACATCGAATCTTATCATTTTTCATGTGAGTTTTGGCAAAAGACAAAAATTCTTCAACACCATCTCGATATTTTCTAATCAATCTATTAGCCCACATCCATTTTCGAGCCATTTCCAAGAACCCGACCTAAATCGAAATTGAAGATCATTAAATTCATTCAATAATAGGGTTTTTCCATTTAACATACAACATATTAAGCTTTTGAAATAATTTAACAAATCAAACTGTAAAATAGAAAAGGAAAAACAAGAATTTACCATTTTAGATATCTACAATAATTTATCAAAATAAATTTAATTGATAACTCAAAAGAAGAGTAAGTAATAATCTCTACTTATAAATAATTACTATATTAGACTGTCGCAGTGGAAGAGATGTGGTTTTGCAGGCCTCTATAATTTTTCTCGCGGCTGTGGAATTATTCCGTCAAATAAAAAAAAGGGCAGCTGATGATAGGGTTAAAAAAAGCCAGAAGATTACACGACGGTCCCTTTTAGGACCGTCGTGTTAATCTCAGAATTACACGACGGTCTATTTTGGACCGTCATGTAATCCCAGCGACCCTGAGATTAGACGACAGTCCCAGGGGACGGTCGTGTAACCCCGGGGACCGTCGTGTAACCCGAGTGGGGATTACACGATGGTTCACTGGGACCGTCGTGTAATCCCCAGGATCGTCGTTTAATCCTCTCATATTACATGATGATTCCATAGAACCGTCGTGTAATCCCTAAATTTACACGACGGTTCAATGAGAACCATCGTGTAATTCTATTGTTGCACGACAATTTTAAGAACCGTCGTGTAATCATCGTCTAAACCAAATATTACACGACGGTTTTCTGTGAACCGTTGTATAAACCTCCAATTACACGATGGTGTTTTGAAACCATCGTGTAATCTCCGTCGTGTAATCCACCTTTTGTAGTATTGCCAATAACATTTTTGGAGGATATATATTTAAAAAAAAAAAGTCATTAAGAAAGTTAAATAAAAAAAATTGCATAATTACTGTTACATTTAGGGTGTCTCGGAATAGTTTATGAATCAATTATTTGTCAATAATTTAACGAGTTAATCTTTTTGTTTAGAATTCAACAAGTGAAGTGAAGTGAAAGAAAGAAAGAAAGAAAAATAAAAAGAATTTAGAAAAATAAAAATTTTGAATGGCTATCCACGAAAAAAATGCAAAAATGAATAGAAAACAGTAGATGTCTAGTGACAATGTCAAATGCGTAAATATGAGTGGATAGTGGTGATTTGCCTATGATTTTTTCCATCAAAAGAGGAATGAATGGAGAGTCGTGATTTGTTTTAATTTATTGTACTTTTGCCTATCTTTTGATGGAAAAAGTCCCCATTTCCTTTGCATAAATAAGGAGTATCAGAGTGACAGAGAGTATGACTGTACATGAGTGCTTGCATTAATGACATCTGATTGAAGAAAGATAGATAGAATCAGACGAATTAAAAAAGAAAAAAGAAAAAAAAAAAAAAAAAAAGGACGCAGGTAATCTATAAATCATTAAAAAAAAAAAAAAAGAAAGAAAGAAAGAAAGAAAGAACGAAAGAAATTAAGGAGGAGAAGAAGAAGACAACAATTAGAGGAACGAAATTTTTGAACAGTAAAAGGGCAGCAATTGCGATTTATAATTGAGTAATAGATTAATCGTGTGCGTGTGTGTGTATATACATAAATATATATTCCTCTTCAATGCATTAATTTTTATTCCCCCATACATATATTTTTAGTTTCCTAATTACAAAAAAAAAAAAAATCAATTCTATTGTTTGAATATAAGGATGATAATTTGTCCTATTAATCTCTTAACTCACGAGGACCTATCTTCTTAAATAAGATGGGAAAAACCTGACCTAAACTAATTCTGGTTATAAATGAGTCAACAGTTTAACATGTCATGAGTTACAAGGAGAGGACGGGTTTAGGGGTCCCTGATCCTATTCCACGTTTACCTAAAAACCGTTAAATGTCAGTGCATGTAATCTCACAAGTGTACAAGTCGTGCACAAGTAATAAAGAGTGAGAGAGTAATCATTCGTACGAGGATTGATTTCTAAATCAAGCTAAACACCGCAATTACAATGACTAAAAATTATTTAGGCAATCAACAATTAGAAAGAAATCCAAAATTAAAGAAAAACAATAATTAAAAGAACAATTAAAAAGAGAATTAAACATTGAAGAAAATAAAAAGTGGAAAAACTCAATCCAGTGAAGGGTTTAGGAAATTGATTTTACTCTATTAATTCTATGCTTATCCAATTTAGTAATTGTTAATCAACTTCATCCAATTCATTAATCGATGACTCTAACTTAACCCCATTACTTCTTCCGAGTGTCAAATGAGATAATATACATTAACACATAAAATTGATATTCCTATCAATCCAAATGCACAGACAATCATTAAAATCAAGCACAAATGCAATTACCCAAGTACCATCAGCCTCCTAAACTCAATACTATTTATGTATCCCAAATCCAACATATGAAATTTCCATTCCCAAGTGCCAAGTTCCACACATCAGAATCTACTAATTTTTTTAGAAAAATAAAATAGAGACATTAAGTATAGAAAACACGAGTGAATTAAAATGAAATTGAATTAACAATTAACTAAATCATCAAAACATAGTTCAAGTAGAGTTACATCAACTCTGATAACAAAATATCTAGCTCATCATAGAGAAGTTCTTAAGCATGAACAAACCCAAAATCATTGTATTTTCCACCAATGATCTTCAAATCTTCAAATCTTCAAATCTTATACAAGTCTTTAATAATCCTTGAATTTGTGCCTTGCAAGCTCTCCAAAAATGGGTTTTCCACCAAAAACACCATGAATGATCAGCTAAGGAGCATTCCAAGAAGTGGGTTTTTGCTTTCTTCAAGAAACCCTATCATTTTCCTTTTATACCTTTGCTTTTTGAGAAATGGGACAATTTCTGGGATTGCAGGGGGAAAAATTTGACACTACAACCCGAAAATACGGTGCTGACTCTGGGGTTGGCACTGTAGCGGCGAAAAAGTGGCGCTATAGTGCCAAAACAGGGACCTAGAGGTTCATTCACCTTCCCGATGGCGCTGTTGCGGGGAAAATTGGTGCTGCACTGCTTGTTCTCTATCAATTTAGTGCTTCAAAGCTCAATGCACCCAAAAAGTCCATTGAAGTCCACGTTATCATTAAACCTAGCAAAAGGAACAAGAAAAACACAATAAAAAGCTAGTAACATTGCAAAAAACTGTCAAAATAATAAAGGGAAATAAATTGATAAAATCAATTTATCAGCCAGTATTTTTTATGACATTATAACATGTGTTGTAGAATTTCACTTATAAGTATACAAGTCGCACAAATAATAAAGTGACAAATAAGATTGTCGATCTCAGAAAGATTGTGTTAATTTTGAATTAAGTACTAAAATTGATTAATTCTAGAATTATTTGAATGGCCAATTGAAATATGAAAAAAGATGCTAATTAAAATAAATTAAATTGACAAAACTGAAACAAATGAATAAAAAGACATAAACAAACAAGGTTGTAGGGATTTAATTTCACCTAACCGATCTACAAAACCACCTAGTTTTAACTTAATTTGGTTGCCTAGTTAAGCGATAGTTAAAAAACCTCAAAATTATCTACAAGGCCCTCTCGATAGTCGAGTAGAAATATTCAACATTAAAATTGTAAACTATATTCCTATGAGTATCAATTAATGAAAGTCCATTAAGTTCTAGATTTTCTCTAATGGTAAATAATTCTAATCGATATATTCCTATCACTACTACAAAAGGTGGATTACACGACGGGGATTATATGACGGTTTCCAAGTACCGTCGTGTAATTAGACATTTACACGATGGTTCTCAGAAAACTGCCGTGTAATCTTCGAATTAGATGATGATTACATGATAGTTTAGTAACTGTCGTGCAACAATAGAATTACACGACGGTTCTGGTGGAATCGTCGTGCAAAAGTAGGGATTACGCGACGGTCCCTTGAGACTGTCGTGTAATCTCAGCGAGGGATTACACGACGGTCGGTCCAAAGGGACCATCGTGTAATCCCCAAAACAGGGGGATTACACGACGGTCCCAGTGATCGTCGTGTAATCCCCAAAACAGGGGGATGGGGGTTTACACGACAGTCCCAGGGACCGTCGTGTAAACCCCCCTCGGGTGGAGGATTACACGACGGTTCTTCAAGAACCGTCGTGTAATCCTCTCTTTACACGATGGTTTTTTAAAACCGTCGTGTAATCTCTCGAAAAATTTCAAAATTTTAAATTTTCATACTTTGAAAACTGTAAAACCCCGCCTTCTGTGGGGTTTTACACGACGGTCCAAAGGGACCGTCGTGTAATCCCTCCTCGGGTGGAGGATTACACGACGGTTCTTCAGAACCGTCGTGTAATCCCCGAAGAACCGTCGTGTAATCCCCCGAAAAATTTGAAAATTTTAAATTTTCATACTTTGAAATTTGTAAAACTCCGCCTTTTGTGGAGTTTTACATGACGGTCCAAAGGGACCGTCGTGTAATCCCTCATCAGGTGGAGGATTACACGACGGTTCTTCAAGAACCGTCGTGTAATCCCCCAAAAAATTTGAAAATTTTAAATTTGTATACTTTGAAATCCGCACGAAAACCTAATGCTTAAATACACTCTAAACTTCATTCTCTTCATTTTTTCTACTGCTTTCACCCTTTCTAGACACCAAAAAGCTTTTTCTTCATTTCTCTCACCACCTCCTTCGCCCACCCGCCGCCGTCTTCGAGTTAAATTCCGGTCAAGCCACCGTCGTCGCCGCCGTTGACCATCTCTCTCTCTCTAGGTGTGGCCGTGCACTATACTTGGCGAAAAAGCAAGGTGCATGTTTTCATATCTAAACTTTTTGTTGTCTAACAAATATATGAACAATCCATGCTTAATAAATCCGATCTATACAAGTATTTTGAGTTATTTGAATGTCTTTTTGTTGTTGTTATTTGGATTGAAATCTAATGTGAATGGATTTGGCACTTTACATCCAATGTTTAACACCGATTGTTTTTCGCTTATCACATGCTTGATGAAATGCCAAAATGGTTTTTTGTTGGATAATGGTATGAAAATTGATGCATGTAGAGTGTGTTCGGTTTTTTAGTTGTTACTCTATGTTTTTGTGAATGTTGTGGATAGTTTTGTGCAAGTTTTGGTGCATATTATGGACGGTTATCGCTAAAAACTGTCGTATAATGTGTTATCGGTGCAACCGTCGTGTAAAGTCCGCTTTACATTACGGTTCAGAACCGTCGTGTAAAGTCCGCTTTACACCACGGTTCTCGTTGGAACCGTTGTGTAAAGTCGCCTTTACATTACGGTTCTCCAAAGAACCGTCGTGTAAAGTCCGCTTTACACCACGGTTCTTGTTGGAACTATAATGTAAAGTCGGCTTTACACCACGGTTCTCTGAAGAACTGTCGTGTAAAGTCCACTTTACATTACGGTATGTGTATTTTAAATGCGTGATACCACGACGGTTGTTGACCGTCGTATAAAATTGAGATACCATGACGGTTCTTATAATCGTCGTGGTTTCTTCCACGACGGTTTTATAATCGTCGTGTAAACTTTGCACGACGGTCAAAAACCGTTGTGTAAACCGTAATTTTTACTAGTGTATCCCACTAACAATTATATCACTTTATGTTTGGCTCAACACACAAATCTATTTCCCAATTTCATTATGGTTTCCTAAACTACTAAATGATGATCAAGCATTTAGAAATTAAAATTAAAACAACATAGAGCAATCTCATAACACAATTTGGCAAACACAAATTAAATTAAAAAATTAGAATAAGCAAGGCTTCAAGATTAGGATTTAGTTTCTATGTCCCCTCTTTAGAAAAATGCTTTAGAATATCAGTGATGTTCAACATCACACTAATAGAGAAGTGGATCTCACTGGTGAGTCCCATGTTGTGGGATTCACCCTTTGTTAGTAGTCATGTTAAATATCACTGATATTCTTTAGTACCGTTCCCCTTTTATAGAAAAAATGTTAGGAAGCATAAGTGATATTCAACATTATACTAGTAGAGAAGTAAGCTTTACTAATGGGCCTCATATTGTGAGACTCACTATTTATTAATGAGTAATGTTAAATATTACTGATGTTTTCCTTGTTCCCCTTTATATGTCTCCAATCCTGTCCCCAGTAAAATTACGCCATCTCATTAAAAATTGTCATGTCATATGAAATTGACAACTCACACTATATTTAAGCAAATCCACCAATGTTAAGCTAAGACGTTAACTGACTTTTAGGAGGAAAAAAAATTAAAAAAGCTTTTTTTTCTTTCGCTGACTATGTGCATAATATATTTTAGCGAGATCGAAAGGAAAAAACCATCTACAGTCGGCAGCAAAAAAGGGAAAAAAAAAAAAAAAAGCTTTTTCTATAATTTTTTCTCTCCCAAAAGTTGGTTAACGTAAATGCTTAATTAACGTTGGTAGGTTTGTTGTTAAGTATGTGAGTTATCAATTTTATATGACGGGACAATTTTTAATAAAATGACATAATTTTAGTGGGAGGATAGGATTGGGGGCATATAAAGGAGGACATGGAACAGGACACAATTTTAATTTTGATTAATTACCAAAATTTGTTAGCGTTAGAATTATTTGCACGACTGATTACAAAGAAAAAAAAATCCAATTTAAAATAAATAAAATAAACTAAATTGAAATAAAAAAATAAAGAGATAAAAATACATCGGAGGTATTATCCATGGAGTTGGGACTTTTTCTCCTATTTGTGATAGTTGTTTATTTGAAATAAAGATGGTGATTAAAAAAGAATAAAATAACCAAAAAAATGCAATTTAAAATAAATGAAGTAAACTAAATTGAAATAACAAAAATAAAGAGATTAAATGTAATAACCCGAAATTTTACAGACTCGTGATTTTCTTGTATGTAGAGAAATTTAAGTCCGTATTATGTGTTTATGTGATATTTCATGAAAATTATGAATATCAACATAAAATTCATAATTTTATCAGTAAATGTTTGAGTTCTCATTTAATTAATTATGAGACTCAATAAATAGTTACTTAGTCATGCATAGGGCTTTTTGTGATAAAGGTATTTCAAAAATTCATGATTTTATGTTGGTCAAAGTTTGACCGGAAAAAGTCAAAGGTTGACCCGAGAGATCAAATATATGACGGTACTATGATACGATAAGTAATATGGAAAATATACTATGAAAAACCGTCATTATAGATAAGATAGGAAGATTTAAATTCAAAACCACCATAGAAAAATCAAGCACACCAAGATGGATATTGAGGGCAAAAAGGTTTCAAGAAATAAGAAAAAAAATTTTATACAATCCGATTTTGCACAGATAAATTTTAGACTGCAGATCAGTGTAAAATACTGTTATTAGTTGATAACAGTATTGGTAATATCTGTGTTGGCTTGAAAATGGACTGCATATTAAGGAATAAGCCAAATGAGACCTAAAAGGTGGACACCTCTTCAAGGATGATTATATAATTTTTGGAATTAAAGAAAAGGTGGAAAGAAATCAAAAATTTATCCACCAAGCAACCAAGGATGGCCGGCCACATGTAGGGGTAAAATTGTAAATATTTTGTCCTTAAGGGCTAAAATGTAATTTTACAAAAATAGGTAATGTAAGCAAGGTGATGTCATCAAGATGATGTCACAATGATGCAAGAACTTGCCAAGTGAGGGAAACTCATGGCCGGCCACATGTTGGGCCAAAATTACAAATATTTTGTCCTTAGGGGCCAAAATGTAATTTTTGGAAAAAAAAAAAAGGTGATGTAAGCATGATGATGTCATCATTTGCTTGGAGAACAATGCCATGGCCGGGCACATGTCACTTGGAGGGCATTTATGCAAATATTTTTACTTTAGGGGTCAAAATGTAATTTTTGAAAATAAAAATAAATCCAAAAATTAAGGATTTTTCACCTATAAATAGGTGAGGGGGCAGCTGATTTTGCTCAGAAAAAAATAAGGAAACACCCCAAAACTATGGCAAAAAAAATTCTCTCTTCCTCCCCCTAAAATCTGAAGCCAAAAAAAAAAAAAAGGAAGAAAAAAGAAAAGAAAAAAAAAAGTGAGGAAAGAGATCACCTAGGCTAGTGACCAGACTTGGTGAGGCAACCATTAAGGGGCTAAAAATTTTTGGAACCCATAGGCCAAGGAGAGGCCGGTTATGGAGGAGATCAAGGGGAAAAAGTTTGGACCAATCCCAAGTTCAATCTTGGTAATTAAGTGAGGTAAAATCTCTTGATCCCTAAGCTTTTAATTTGAACTTTAATTTGGAGATTTAAGTGTATTTCAAGCCTTGGATGTAAGAGCATAAGCTCATCCTATTTAATTGCCCTAGCTTAGAAATTTTTAGATATGTGCTTGATTAGGTTAAGAGTGGTTTGATTTTTTAGCTTGCATGATTATATGCTTATGCTTGTTTGATGATTAGGGCTTGCATGCTAGATGTTTGATAAGTTGTATGTCCCCAATTATGTCTAGAATGATGTTGAATGAACATGCTAGGTTGCTAGAATGGATGATAGAATGAATGGTATGGTTTGATACAACCTAGAAATCATGCAAAACCCTAGGTGATGCAATTTTGCAATGGGTTTACATGAAAATGTTTGGTTGTACATGGATATGTTGGATGATGTGCATGTCAGGATTGGTACGTTAGAAAGCGCTGTATGCTTGTTTTCTAGGCTCCTGCGTGTTCGGCTGAGTTAGATTTCACGAATTAGGACGTAAAACGGATTTAAGAATGAAAACTGCCAGTTCGGATAACTGGCTAGTTTTCTGGAAACCAGGTTTTGAGGCCTTTAGAGGCTGAATTTGAAGAAAGTTAAAACTACAAAGTTGTAGAAAAGGGTTTTTCCTAGTGGGCAACATTGATAGTTTTTGAAAATAAGACTCCAATGGCCTTTGCTTTTATAGAAATCCAAACCTGACCGTGCCCAGACTTCATGCACGGCTAGGTAGGTTCAACAAGGGATTTGAGTAGGTTAAAGTCCGAACTGGGTCTTGAGTAAAACACAAAAGTTGTAGGGTTTTTCAAGGTTTAAAACTTTCATGAAGAAAATTTTTTCAGATTCAACCCAGATTTTTAAATAAAAATTGGATTTCAAACACTGTGCAAGTAACAGGAAATTCCTGCACAGGATTTTCTAAAGCAGTACAGGAAAAGGACATTCCTGCACATACACTGATAATTGGCAGTGGGAAACTGTTCCAAGGGTAGCTTCCAATACTTAGCAATTTTTACAAATTCTACTCAAGAGATACAATTTTTCATGAGTTGAACTAAGGATTTTTGAAGAGAAAGAACCTAAAATGTCAAGTTTTTCAAAGAGAAATAAAAGTGGATTTTGGACCAAGTTTTCTTACAAATTGGTAACAAGATGATGACCTTTGGTAACCGGAAAGGATACCCAAGTTACTGGGCTTGGCCCAAAGCCCAAGTTGACGTTATAGGATGTTGACTTTAGTTAACCCAAGTTTGACCAAGTTGGTTCACACTAAGGGTTACCTAATGTAACCCAATAGGATACTAAATTTGTATTGGGCCTAGAATTTAGGGTTACTCCTTGTAACCCAATGGATTATGAATTAAATATGATAAGTGTTGGGATTTATATGTGCCATAAGGATAGAAAATCAATATTAGGGATTTTTTGTAAATATGACATTTTGATATTAATAAGAGAAAGTTATTCATGTTTAATAAGTGGTGTCCTATTTACTTTCATTTGTTGATTGTATGGTTATTTTGAGCAAAGATAAAATACTCCTAGGCTGTTGGTAATATATCGAATTACCATATGTATACGGGGTATGCATAGAAGACGTGGTAATTTGATAACAGTCTAAATAAATAGTTTTGTAACGACCTGTCTAGCACAGGCCGTTACCTTGCTTACGTACTTACATACATGAATAACTTATACCGAACTTACTTACTTATTACATGAAACACAGCGGAAATTTTTTTTTTTTTTTTTATAAAGCATATGTACAAATACGAAATATAAAATACGAACTATAGGATAATTGTGCGTACGAGCATACTATTAAATAACAGTCACTGAACATTCCATAATTTCATATATTTATCCAAAACGCGTAGCGATTTCCGTTTCCCACTATTCACAGTGCCCGGCCACGCGACTCCACATTGCATCATCATCAGCTAGCAGGTTGCTTACCTACAGTACAAACTTAAAACAATGAGCTTTCGCTCAGCAAGTACAACTCCTAATCCGCGACACATAACCTTAGCCTTACACTGTTCATAACATACACATCATTTCATTACATAGCACAACATTACATAGCATACATACCAATTATGTTCATATTATGCTTGCTTATTTCTTCACTTCATATTCTACTTAGGGGCCCTTAACATGAGTGTTCGTACCTGGCGCATAACTATGGATTGTTTTGGGCGGCCAAACCATATCTAACTCAACCCACAGTTCAACCCGACCTGGTGCGGGTGGTACGACACAGGCGACGCATCGCCTTTCCCTATTTTCCATCTTTGTTATTCTTAAACGTGTCATTCATAATTCCATGTCGTGAGCATACAAACCGATGTCACTTAATCATACAGTACAATCATGTCATAATCTTACTTAAGCATACTTTGCTTATTTAGCACATTTCATAGCATAAACTTATCATACATATAGCATAGCATACAGTCATACACATAGCACATAGCATACCACATATATCTAGGTAAGTATACAACTAATAGCCTATGCTGTAGGCGGCGTTGTACTTACCTCGTTTATTCCTGACGTTATGCTGTTCCACCTCGGAGTTCAGCTGCAGGTTACTTCTTGCTTAATCGAAAGACTAGGTAAGATTCTAACCTATGACCATAATATGTTGGTTTTCCACCAACATTCATGCATGGCTTTGGTTATATGTCCCCCTATCTTAAAGCATGTTATGAGTGGTTACACTAAGTAACCTCACCTACTTGAGTTACTACAATCGCTCTTACGAGCTCATACAACAACCTACTAAGTTACGTTGGATAACCTTCCATACTAATCTTACTTATGAGCATACGGGTTTAGGCTAGCACCTAGCCTTGGCTATCGATTATCTTACCCATTAGGTTAACCAAAGTTAACCTCTGGGTTACTAAAGTCAACCCTCCTTTGGGTCAACCTCGGGCTTTGGGGCTAAGCCCAGTAACTCGGGTGAAATTCCCGGTTACTTGTCGTAACTACTTACCTTGCAAACCTTGAACTTAAACATCTTAATTTCTTCTCTTTATCCTTGAAAAAGTTTTTGGCACGTAAACCTGAAAACTGCTATAATTCCCCTTAAAAATCATTGAGTCTTAAAACATGGTTTATAAAATGTTTGAAGGTTAGAAACTGCCTTTGGAACAGTTTCTGTGTTCAAAACAATGTTTTAGACAGGAAAAACTGTTTTTCCTAACTGGTTCTAGAAAATCCTGTGCAGGAATTTCTTGCTCCCTGCACAGTTTTCAGATTTAAAGTAATATTTTAAAATCCTTTTAGAATTAGAAAAAGTTTTCTTCACGAAAGTTCTAGCTCTCGAAGAGTTCTAAAACTTTCGTATTTTGTAAAAAATCTGATTCCGCACCGATTAATACCAGTTTTTATTTGAAACACACTGATCGTAAAAACTGGGTCCAGTCAGACCACCTTCGGTTTTTCATAAAAACGGAGGCCATTGGAGTCTGATTTTGGGAAACGGTCTAAGTTATCCCCTAGGAAAAACCCTGTTCTACAACTTTCGTGTTTTACGTTTTGACCCATTCGGTCTCTAAAGACCTGCAACTACCACTTTTCTGAGACTGTCCAGTTTGGAACCCGAACTGGCAGCCTTGCTTACTCAATTTGGTTTACGTCCTAAGTCGCAGGTTCTATTTCGACCGACCGCTTCGGGAGCTTACTCACAAATCATGCAACGTTTCTAACATCCCGCATGTTCCAACATGCTTACCCAACGTGTCCATGCAACCCATGAAATCCGAACCCTAACCTAGGGTTGCATGGTCTAACATGTTCAAACCATTCCATCATTCACATTCATGCATACAATTCCATTCTAGCACAACCTAACATACAATCACATAATTAATCATACATCTAAGGGACATATAACCTCATGTAAAGCTCTAGCATGCAATCCTAGCATACAAAACAAACATAAACATATTAATGAACATAAATAAACCAAACCACCCTTAAGCTACTTAATCAAGCACTAAGCACTCTAATGAGCATAAAATAAATTTTGAGCTTATGCTCTTATAACCATGGCTTAAAACAAATACATTTAAATCTTAACTTAAAAACTTAAATGACATAAGATTAGGGCTTTTGAAAAAAATTACCTTAAATAAGTAGGGTTTGGCTTTAGGATTTGAACCAATTCTCACCCTTGACCCTTAGCTCCTACAACCGGTTCTACCTCACCAAAATGACACCAAAACTTGGCTTTTTGAACCTCAAACTTGTCCCCCTCTAATGCACGGCCACAACACCAACTTGCACCTTAAATCTGAAATTTTTTTCCCTTACTTTCTTGCACAAACCCGTGGCTCACTAGGAGGAAAAATGGTTTCGGAAACTTGCTCCAAGCTTACTCGGTTGAAACCCGAACTCTCCTTAGAGTTTCCCCTAAAATTTTGGACTTTTTTTTCTCTCTTTACCCTGCTTACTGCCCACGGCCACAGCCAAGAAAATGGGCTGGAAAAATTTTTCAGTTTTTCCCTCTTACTTTCCCACTCAAACCGAACACACCCTAAACCTTGGTTCAAGAAATTTTTTTGTTTCTCTTCTACTCTCTCACTCTCAGTTTTGGTTGAAGAAAAATGGCCAGAATTTAGTTGTATTTTGTGATTTAAAAAGGGTAGAAGGCACCCCTATTTATAGACAATGTGGGACTTTTGAAATATAGAATTTTGACCCCAAATTTTTTGAAAAATTCCATAATGGGCATGCAAGGTGGCCGAATTTTTCCTTGGAGAGCAAGCAAGAAAATTCTAGAGCAAGACACATGTCTTGCGTGGATTTGCTCTCAAAAAGTAGATGATGTCATAATTAAAAAAATTATGATGTCATAAATCATAAAAGCTTGTTTGGCTACTTTTTCCAAAAAGCAGTCTAATTTTTTAACTTAACACAGATAAATTTAATACTGTATTGTACTATTTTATACTGTCATAAAAATTTTATCTGTGAAAAACCGGGCTGAAAAATTTTTTCTTTATTTTCTCAAACCCTTTTGCCCTGTGCCCTAATTTTGCGTGCTTGATTTTTCTACAGCGGTTTTAGTTCCTATTTATGTCTACTTATCCGAAAAAATGGATTTTCGCATAATTTTTCCTATACTGCGAGTTACAAAAAGTACACTTAGGGTTTTGACCATTTTGGTCAAACTTTGACTTTTCCGGATCAAAGTTGACTTTTTTGGTCAACCATTTGACTTTCCTAGAATCATGTAAAATTCATCTCTTTTCATCCGAAAAGGCCATATATCAATCAAAACAAGCATATTCAAGTCTTATAAAGCTATAAGAGCTCGTAACACATAATAAAGTTCTAAAGCGAACTTTTTATAAAATGCCGGTATGGCATACATTCAATTCCCTCAAGAAAGAAAATAATCACATAGAAAAGTCGAGTATTACAAGTTCGCAATTAACGGAATAAGATTTGGGGATCTTATTCATGATAAGATTGTGAAGGTTGTCTACTTCCTTGGAGGGATGGTTTGTCTTGACCATCGGATAGGTTCCGAGTAGAAACTTTAATGTGTATCAGTATTGAGGTATGACATTGGACTGGACCTAAAGTGTTAATTGATTCGGTTTAATAATTCCATTTATAAGAATCAATGATGCTTTGATTATCATCCTGTATTAATCTTAATCCTGAAATGATTACTTGAGTTCGTATCCATGACTTATGTACTTTGATGCACTAAAGGTGAGACACTGTTAATTCATGGTCAACATACTTGTGTTTTGGGTGCATGACTTATGGATGGAGAAATCAAGATTCATAGATACGGAATCCATATCTATCTTAACGATAGTAAAAGTTATCTACTTAAAGGCATTATTCGGGGATTGAAAGATATTATAACAAGATCTTGGCCATCGGTTTACTTTGTGTTCTCTGGTGGTTTATCAATTGTATGGTTTTACAATTGGTGGTTCTTTCAATGGAGAATAATGGAATTTTAAGTTAAAATGATTGAAAAGGAAAAACGGAAAAAGTCCTTAATTCAGAAAAAGTCCTTAATTCAATCATGGATAACATATGGGGATTAAGCAAGCGATGAATAAATCATGGAAGAAGCACTACGTGAGAGAGTTTTCGTAATACGGTATGTAAACAGGAGTTCAGCTTCAAACTTTTAGTGGAATAGTTTTGAAGTTGATAATTGATGGATAATTAATCTGGGATTAATTTTTCACAATTATAGGAGTCTCTTTACATATTTCCATCGAGTCCCTCTATTAGCTCATATAGTTCCACGAAGCGTCTCGGGATTTGTTCCTAATGAGATCAGTAAATTATAAATGGAATTTAGAAATGTCTATTAAGACATGGTACTCTCTAACATGTAATCTGGAAAGGATTGGACATGTGAAATTTGTAGACAAATGATTTGTCAACATGTGATTGGTTAATTGAATTTTGAAATAAGATTGTGTTTGAATTATTTAATTTTGGAAAACAAAATTTTTTCTCCTAATCTAATTGTGATGCACGGTCTTTAGACAGGTGGAGGAAGAAAATTTTGTTTCAAAATTGTTTAAATATATTTCAAACATTAAATTATTAATTGATTTAAATAATGGAGATTATTTGATGGATTTTTTCTTTCCTTTTAAATGTAATGGTCGGTTTTTCAATGAAGAAAATTTTCAAATATTCCATTTGTTTAAATTAATAGATATGGTTGAAGTTTGAGGAAAATATTTAATTCAAACAAGAGAATCTTATTTAAATTTAAAAATGTTTAAAAGAAGTTTGAATCTAGATAGGACTAGGATCTTTTAACTAGTCTAGATTCTTGATTTAAAATTTAAACCACCAATCTAGATATATCTCTAAGTGGCCGAATTTTTTGAGTAGGATTTCCTTTTGAAAATTGTTTTTATGTTCAATGAATCTAGCCCTAAAGTTGTATGATCTTTTGGATCAAGATTTATCTGGAAAAATAATTAGAATGAGATAAATTTTGAAAAGGATTTGAATACTATATAAAGGCTAGGAGTTCTTGAAAAAAAAATTTTTTTGACTTTCTTATTAAGAGGAAAACGTTTTTTAGAGTGAGAGGAAAAATATTTTAGGTTTCTTCCACATCAAAAATTCGGCTATCTTGTGAGAGAGAAAAAGAAAGAAAATTCCATTAAATCAAAACTGGGAGGAAGGTTAAACCGAGTAATAATTTTTCATAGGGGGTTAACCGGTTCTTGTTTTGTAGTTTTGAAGAAAGAAGTTGGATCAAATTCTCAACGAGGATCATCGGAATTGAGAATGAGGGATCTTGACTTCGGAAAGTATTACCGGTCGCTTGGATTCATAGAATGTGTGCCCACACACACTCTGAGACGTGGAGCTCGAAAATAGTAGAAATGACACGTTGGTCAAACGCTCTAGCAATTCCGGAATCCAAGAAATAAGGTACGCTTGATCATGAATTAATTTATTGTTATACGCATCATGAGCTTCTTTTCCGGAAATGGCATAAAATTTTTAAAAACTTCCGCTGCGCCGTAACTCTGATACCGAATCCGATTTGTCCAACAACTGGTATCAGAGCCAACTCATAATCATGTATATAATATAAATTATTTGATCAAATAAATTTCTCTCTATGCATTAATGAAATATTTTAGAGAGTTGGCACTCTAGGTTTTATTTTGAGTATGTTAAATATATTATGAATGGATGTATGGATAAATGAATGATTTATATTATTTTGATAATATATGATGCTTATTCAATTTTGCCGGTCATGATTCCATAGAGGTTAGAATTTGTATCTAGGTTTTTCAAGTGTAATAGATGCGGTCTATTATCACCGCTAGGTCGTTCTTTCAATTCCTATAATTTTTGTAAACCGAAAACGGCATAGGAATTTTTTTGTAAAATTCGGGCTACAATGGATTCGAGGAGATTGAAGATGACCGAAGGTATGGAAATTTTCAAAGGATGTGATTTTTTGTTTTTTGGAATTTTTTCAATTAAAAAAAACGTTTTTTTGGAAAAAAAAAACGTTTTTTTGGAATAAAAAAAATCACAAGAATCTTTTTGAAAGTTTAATTTTCCAATGATATGTGATCTTGATAATTTGAAATCAAAATTGAAAATTTAAATTTAAATTTAATGGATATTATTATGAATTTTAAAATTTTGTGATTTAAATTTGAGATTTGGAAATTTCAAATTTTAAATTTTAAAATTTAATAAACCGGATTTTAATTTTAATTTTGATATTTTGTAATTTTGATTAAAATTAAAGATCACATATAATCTTTTTTGAAATTTAAAAAGGATGTGACATTGGAGAATGAAGTCATATTGAAAAAGGTTACAAAGCATGAATCTACAAATGAAGGCCGATATATGTTTCGATTAATTTTTGTAAATTTTACAATTTTTTTTTTCTCTAGGATGGAATCATGATCCACGGCTATTTACATATTTTGTAAACCATGGATGATGAGTTGCTAGATGAATATGTTATACTATTTCGTGATGTATTGATAACATGCCATATAGACTAAGAAGTGCCACTTAATAAATATTGTTTATGCATGAAAACAAAAGCCCTAATTTAAAAGATTGAGTGGGAGAAGGTTTTACACACTAAGACCTACGGCCTCCATCGTTGGTCCAATAGTTACGCATGGTAGTGCTTACTACTCGGTTTTGATCCAGGAATTCCTTCGGATAGGTATCTTACCTAGAGCGCACACTAATTTGGATTTCCGAAAGGATAATAATTTTGGGCATATTTTATGTTTAGATCACCCCTTAGTGGCGGATGTAAAATATGGATTCAAAATTGGAAATGATGGTTATACACTCATGCTACTTTATTTATTAACCCTCCTTCGAGGCTCTATTATGTAAAATAGTGACCAAATTAACGATAGTTAATATATATTTAATGGAGTTTGCTCCATGGACGAATATGTATTAATCGGAAGGGATCCGTGTTCTTGGCTAGTTATTCTATGACTACCCCTCGGTAGCTTAGAAAGCGGTAGCTAGGAATTATCGTTGTAAGGTGTGTGTTTTAAGGGTTTTACACATTAACATTTAGATTGCATATAGATCTTTTTGTTTCATTACAAAATCATATTTTATAAATTGATAGGATGTTTGCTCGAACTTATTACATGTTTTTCTTATTATAGATCAAAATGTCGAGCTCTTTATCTGTGATACTTATGCAAAACAAATTAACTGGCAAAAATTTTAATGACTGGAAAAGGAACTTGCTAATCGTCCTAAATTTTGAGAAACACAGTTTTGTCCTAACCCAACTTAGACCACCTACGCCTGCGATCAATGCTCCTGATAGGGATTTTGTAGCGCTTGAGTGCTGGGACAATTTCAACCTTAGTGCCATGTGCTATATTCGGGCGAGCATGTCTAACGTGCTCTAGAAACAGCATGAGGAACATTAAACTACTAGGCAGATCATGGATAACCTGGAGGAAATGTTTGGTGAACAAACTTTCCAGGCTAAGACCGATGATACCAAAGGTCTCATGAACTGCAGGCAGAAGGATGGAACTCCCATCAAGGAGCACATGATGGCAGTCATGGCTTATTTGTATGAGGCTCAGGCAAATGGGGCTGAGATCGATGCTACAACTCAATTGGTCATGGTTTTCCAAACCTTATCTAAGGATTTCGATTTGTTTTAGGCATCCTACAACCTTAACCGGAAGGAGATGTCTTTAACGGAATTGATGAAAAAGTTGCAAGCCTTTGAGAACATTTTTAAAGGTTCTGGATCTAAGGCTGAGGTAAATTTGGCTAAACCTAGTTCGTCTGTTCCTAATCCCAAAAGCAAGAAGGAAAAAGGGAAGAACAAGGGGAACAAGCCTATGGTGAATGCACCTGCTTCTAAGAAGTCTACCAAGACTAAGAAGCGAAAGGTGGACCCCAAAAAGGTTAAGTGCTTTCACTGTGGGAAGAAAGGACATTTCAAGAAGGATTGTCGAGATTTCCTGACTTTGCAAAAGCAGAAAGGTAATCTCAATGTCCTGTATCTTGAGGGTTATTTAGTGGAAGAATCTAAAGACAATTGGGTTATAGATTCTAGAGCTACTAATCATGTTTGTATTTCTCTACAGGGGTTCAAGGTAACGAGAAGTCTGCATGAAGAGGACTTTACGTTAAGAACCAGCGATGGGACGTTGGTGCGAGCTGAAGCAGTGGGAGAAGTGCATCTTTATTTTGATGAATTTAGGTTTATTGTTAATTTTAAGAGGAACCTAATTTCGGTAGCTTGTTTAATTAAAGATTCTTATTCAGTTTCTTTTAATAATAAAGTTGTTATTAGGAAAAACAATTCTCTTATCTGTAATGGATGGATGCATGGAAATCTTTATTTTATCAAACCTAAAATGTACTCACTGCTTGATACAGAATTGGAAAAGAACTCTAAAAGACATAAGTCTTCTCACTCTAACAAATCATATCTTTGACATTTACGACTTGGTCACATAAGCCTTAACAGAATTCAAAGGATGGTAAAAGATGAATGCCTCGACTTATACGAGGTTAAACCTTGGCCATAATGTGAATCTTGTTTGGAGGGCAAGATGACTAAACGGCACTTTGCTGCCAAGGATGGTCGTGCCAAGAAACTTTTAGAACTTGTGCGTACAGATGTTTGTGGTCCCATGAACATAGAAGCATATGGTGGGTATGAGTATTATGTCACTTTTATTGATGATTACTCAAGATATGGATATGTCTATTTGATGACCCGCAAAAGCAAAGCCTTTGACAAGTTTAAAGAGTTTCGGGCTGAAGCAGAGAAACAATTAGGCAAGTCCATTAAGACACTTCGATCGGATCGAGGTGGGGAATACCAATCGGATGAGTTCTTAGGATATTTGATAGAGAATGGGATACAATCCCAGTTGACTGTACCTGGTACTCCTCAACAGAATGGTGTAGTTGAGAGAAGGAATATGATCCTATTGGATATGGTCCGGTCTGTGATGAGTTACTCCACTTTACCTTTGTCATTTTGCGGGCACGCCATACAAACTGCATGCTATCTTCTGAATAAGGTTCCCTCCAAATCGGTTCCTAAAACTCCTTACGAGTTATGGACGAGTAGGAAACCTAATTTGAATCATATTTGAATTTGGGGTTGTCCGGCACATGTCCTGTATAAGGAAGCGAAGAAATTGGAGTCACGATCAGAAGTTTGCTTGTTTGTTGGCTATCCAAAAGGGACAAAAAGTGGTTTGTTCTATAATCCGAAGCAAAATAAAGTCTTTGTTTCAACACATGCAACATTCCTTGAGGAAAGTTATATGGAAGACTTTAAACCTCGTAGCAAAGTAGTGCTTGAGGAGATGACTTTGGGTTTGGATGTTCCTAAAGTTACAGAAAACCTTACAGAAAAATCACTAAAGAATCAACAACCACATGAGCTTCGTCGTGGTGGGAGGATTATTAGGGAACCTGAAAGGTACATGTTCAGTGGTGAAGTTTATGAAGCAGAATCCATAGAACATATTGATGATCCAGCTACATAGAAGGAAGCTATGGAGGATTTTATTTTAGTCTTTGGCAAAAGGCTATGAACACTGAGATGGAATCTATGGATTCCAATGGGGTCTGGAAACTTGTAGACTTACCCCCAGGCATAAAACCGATTGGGTGTAAGTGGGTATACAAGAGGAAGAGAGGTGTGGATGGGAAAGTGGAAACTTTCAAGGCAAGACTTGTAGCAAAGGGCTATACGCAGAAAGAAGGAATCGACTATGAAGAAACCTTCTCGCCTGTAGCAATGCTTAAGTCAATCCGCATTCTTTTATCCATTGCGGCTGCTCTCGATTATGAGATCTGGCAAATGGATGTCAAGACAGCTTTCTTGAATGGCTTTCTTGAGGAAGATATCTATATGATACAATCAGACGGGTTCAAAGCAAAGGGCCAAGAAGACAAAGTATGCAAGTTGCTTAAATCTATTTATGGATTAAAGCAAGCATCTCGTTCTTGGAATATTAGGTTTGATCAAGCGATCAAAACTTATGGATTCGAACAAAACATTAATGAACCATGTGTTTATAAATATATCAAGAACGAGAAAGTGGTGTTCCTTGTACTTTATATGGATGATATATTGCTTATTGGAAACGATGTGGCAATATTATCATCTGTCAAAGTTTGGTTAGCCAAACAGTTTGACATGAAGGACTTAGGAGAAGCTAGTTATGTTCTTAGTATTCAACTCTTTAGAGATAGAAAGAACAAAACGATAGTACTCTCCCAAGCTTTATACATTGATAAAGTACTTGAGAGGTTTTCTATGAAGGATTCCAAGAAAGGTGCTCAACCTTTCAGGATTGGAATCAAGCTTTCCAGAGATGACTATCCCAAGACATCGGAAGAAAGGGAGCGATGATTGTCCCAAGACATCGGAAGAAAGGGAGCGTATGAAAAATGTACCTTATGCATCAGCGGTAGGTAGTCTTATGTACGCTATGTTATGCACTCGGCTTAACATTTGTTTTGCGTTTGGTATGGTAAGTCGATATCAGTCGAATCCGGGACCGAACCATTGGGCTGCGGTCAAGCATATACTCAAGTATCTACGGAGAATGAGAGATTATATGCTGGTGTATTCCGGTCAGGACCTTGTTCCAATAGGATATATAGATTCTGATTTTCAATCAGATCAGGATTCAAGGAAATCGACTTCAGGATCTGTCTTCACCTTTGGAGGTGGTGCCGTTGTGTGGAGGAGTGTTAAGCAATCTTGTATTGTTGACTCGACCATGGAAGCCGAGTATGTGGCAGCCAATGAGGCATCAAAGGAAGCGGTTTGGCTCCGCAAGTTCCTTAGTGACCTTGAGGTCGTTCCTGGTATGGATAAAGCTATGGTGCTTTACTGTGACAACAGTGCAGCAGTAGCTAATACCAAGGATCCTAGGCATCATAAGAGGAGTAAGCACATTGACAGAAAATATCACATTATCAGAAGCTTTGTTGAGAGTGGAAATGTGACGGTTTGCAAAATCGCATCGAAGGACAATCTTGCTGACCCGTTCACGAAGACTTTGGTGGCCAGAAGATTCGAAGAACACGTCGAATGTATGGGGATGCGTAATATGTCACATTTACTCGCTTAGGGCAAGTGGGAGATTGTTGGGATCTATATGTGCCCTAAGGATAGAAAATCAATATTAGGGATTTTCTGTAAATATGACATTTTAATATTAATAAGAGGAAGTTATTAATGTTTAATAAGTGGTATCCTATTTACTTTCATTTGTTGATTGTATGGTTATTTTGAGCAAACATAAACCACTCCTAGGCTGTTGGTAATATATCGAATTACCATATGTATACGAGGTATGCATAGAAGACGTGGTAATTTGATAACAGTCTAAATAAATAGTCCGCAATTCAACGGAATAAGATTTGGGATCTTATTCATGATAAGATTGTAAAGGTTGTCTACTTCCTTGGAGGGATGGTTTGTCTTGACCATCGGATAGGTTCCGAGTAGAAACTTTAATGTATACCAGTATTGAGGTATGACATTGGACTGGACCTAAAGTGTTAATTGATTCGGTTTAATAATTCCGTTTATAAGAATCAATGATGCTTTGATTATCATCCTGCATTAATCTTAATCCTGAAATGATTACTTGAGTTCGTATCCATGACTTATGTACTTTGATGCACTAAAGGTGAGACACTGTTAATTCATGGTCAACATACTTGTGTTTTGGGTGCATGACTTATGGATGGAGAAATCAAGATTCATAGATACAGAATCCATATCTATCTTAATGATAGTAAAAGTTATCTACTTAAAGGCATTATTCCGGGATTGAAAGATATTATAACAAGATCTTGGCCATCGGTTTACTTTGTGTTCTCTGATGGTTTATCAATTGTATGGTTTTACAATTGGTGATTCTTTCAATGGAGAATAATGAAACTTTAAGTTAAAATGATTGAAAAGGAAAAACGGAAAAAGTCCTTAATTCAATCATGGATAACATATGGGGATTAAGCAAGCGATGAATAAATCATGGAAGAAGCACTACGTGAGAGAGTTTTCGTAATACGGTATGTAAACAGGAGTTCAGCTTCAAATTTTTAGTGGAATAGTTTTGAAGTTGATAATTAATGGATAATTAATCTGGGATTAATTTTTCACAATTATAGGAGTCTCTTTACATATTTCCATCGGTCCCTCTATTAGCTCATATAGTTCCACGAAGCGTCTCGGGATTTGTTCCTAATGAGATCAGTAAATTATAAATGGAATTTAGAAATGTCTATTAAGACATGGTACTCTCTAACATGCAATCTGGAAAGAATTGGACATTTGAAATTTATAGACAAATGATTCGTCAACATGTGATTGGTTAATTGAATTTTAAAATAAGATTGTGTTTGAATTATTTAATTTTGGAAAACAAAATTTTTTCTCCTAATTAAAATTGTGATGCACGGTTTTTAGATAGGTGGAGGAAGAAAATTTTGTTTCAAAATTGTTTAAATATATTTCAAACATTAAATTATTAATTAATTTAAATAATGGAGATTATTTGATAGATTTTTTCTTTCCTTTTAAATGTAATGTTCGGTTTTTCAAGGAAGAAAATTTTCAAATATTCCATTTATTTAAATTAATAGATATGGTTGATGTTTGAGGAAAATATTTAATTCAAACAAGAGAATCTTATTTAAATTCAAAAGGGTTTAAAAGAAGTTTGAATCTAGATAGGACTTGGATCTTTTGACTAGCCTAGATTCTTGATTTAAAATTTAAACCACCAATCTAGATATATCTCTAAGTGGCCGAATTTTTTGAGTAGGATTTCTTCTTGAAAATTGTTTTTATGTTCAATGAATCTAGCCCTAAAGTTGTATGATCTTTTGGTTCAAGATTTATCCGGAAAAATAATTATTAATTATTTTTCAAGAAGGAAATAAATTTTGAAAAAGATTGGAATACTATATAAAGACTAGGAGTTATTGAAAAAAAAAGTTTTGACTTTCTTATTAAGAGGAAAACGTTTTTTAGAGTGAGAGGAAAAATATTTTAGGTTTCTTCCACATCAAAAATTCGGCTATCTTGTGAGAAAGAAAAATAAAGAAAATTCCAATAAATCAAAACTAGGAGAAAGGTTAAACTGAGTGATAATTTTTCATAGGAGGTTAACCGGTTCTTGTTTTATAGTTTTGAAGAAAGAAATTAGATCAAATTCTCAACGAGGATCATCGGAATTGAGAAGGAGGGATCTTGACTTCGGAAAGTATTACCGGTCGCTTGGATTCATAGAACGTGTGCCCACACACACTCTGAGACGTGGAACTCGAGAATAGTAGAGAAGACACATTGGTTAAACGCTCTAACAATTCCAGAATCCAAGAAATAAGCTACGCTTGATCATGAACTAATTTATTGTTATATGCATCATGAGCTTCTTTTCCGGAAACGGCATAAAATTTTTAAAAACTTCCGCTGCGCCGTAACTCTGATATCGGATCTGATTTTTCCAACAATAAGGCTTAGGCCCATGGTTAGGAGTTGTAACCTAACACTATTCATGTATGATTGGGCTTACTATCCAAGGTTACTTTAAGTAACTTAATAAGTTATGATCCACGTATGATAAGCCATGAATCCTAAGGTTACTTATTGTAACCAAGTGAGTTAGCATGTATATGTATGGGGGACATATAATTAAGGTTATGCATGGATGTTGGTTAGGTTACCAACACTTTATGATTATGATAGGATTCTTATCCTATGTTGTTGTTTTAAATAAGTAGGAAGTAACCTGTTGTTGCGACATGTTATAGAACCTGTTGATGTATCTTGTTGGAACTTTAAGTCAAAAGCGTAGGACACCAGATAAGTACAAACCTCAACTACAGTATGAAAATAGTAAATACTATTTTCAAGTATGCTATGTTATTGTTATGCTATGTATACCATGTTTACAAGAATGCCACGTTTTCAAGGATGCCATGTTTTCAAGAATGTCATGTCTTCAAAAACGCCACGTTTTCAAGAATGCCATGTTTACAAGTATGCCATGTTTACAAGTATGTCATGTTTTCAAGTATACTATGTTTTCAAGTTTGCCATGTTATGATTAAAATGTTAAGTTATGATATGATATAGTGACATCATGAGGCATGTTCACTAATATTAAACTATATGGTAAGAATATACAAGTAAGGTGTTGTACCAACCCCCCGCTAGGTGGAGGATTATTCATGTTCATGTTCAAGTTCAAGTTTATGATTCCCAGAATTGTTAGGGACCTTGCAAACCCTAACTTTCTCTAGAGAGCGCGCATTCGTACATACACTCGAGGGGCCCACATGTTAAAGCAAGATAATAAGTTCAAGTCAATAATTGATCATAAAAGATTCATAAATCAATCATAAAATGGATCATGCATAAATTATATGATGTTGACATGTTTTTGTGTTGTACTTACTGGGCGAAAGCTCATCAGTTTACATTTCATACTGTAGGTATAACGCCTGCAGCTTTACTTGGTGGGTCAGGAAAATGATGCAACAAGTGAAGGGCAGTATGGGATACCACTACGCAGATTTTCTACAAACGGTTTAAATTATGAAGTTGTACATGTATGAATAAGAAACATGTTATGTTTTATGTATGTAATGTTTTCAAGTTACGATTTTAAAATGAAGTTCAAAAAGAAAGAGAAGAAAAAAAAATTTATTCTGAAATTTCCCGATTAGACTAAGTATTAGATTTAGAAACTAAGTTAAGTATGTTAAGTAACGGCCCACATTTACGTAGTCGATTCTACATGGATAGTGGGGACATTTAAGTTAAGAAAGCATGGTAATGACCCTACGTACCTAGAGCAGAATTTGGGGCGTTACATTAAAATACACTGGAGGTATTATCTATGGAGTTGGGTTTTTTTCTCCTATTTGTGATAATTGTTTATTTGAAATAAAGACGATGATATATTCACCATGTAGGTGTTGCATTTTTTTGTTATGTTTTTGTTTCTATTTTGTAATAATGAAGTTGGTCTCCACACTCTCTCATATTGGATATATGTCCAATCCGCTAGAGTTATTTCTATGTGGTGTTGGTGGTGACCTTTTTACTATAGAACTCTTGATCTTAATCAATTGGAGTTTTCCATAGATTGTAGTGGTCTTGTTGAAAGAGTCATATATGTACTTGATAATTGGTGTGCCTTTTAGATTTCCCGTTGTTGGAATTTGGTGCACGTTTCACCCCCTTGCGTATTTCAGTAGAACTTACTAGTGAAACCAATCTATAATTAGAGTTAAGTTTCTTTGTGTTATGAGGTCATTCCAATAATTAGTGTTTGTATTTTCTTGATTTAGAATATAATTACTATTTAAAAAAAATACAGAAACAATATTCTAGGGACCCAATCTCACCAAACCAATCCACAAAACTTCCATATTTTCAAACTAATTCAGTTGCACCTATAAGTGGTAGTCAATTAGAAATTTCCAACAGTAAAATAGTAAACTATATTCCTATGAATACCAATTATTATGAATTTATTAAGTTCTAGGCTTCCTCTAATGACTACACAATTTTAATAGGCATATTTCTATCCCACAAACAATTATGTTACTCTATTGTTGGCTTAACACCTAAATCCACTTCCCAATTTTCATTATGTTTTCCTAGACAACTAAATGTTGATCAAGCATTTAGAAATTTAAAATTAAAAACACC
>CM046384.1:20762757-20791185 GCA_025413485.1 Ficus microcarpa
ATGCAGTGGAGAAGAAACATTTTAACTTGCGTGCAGCGGTTATATGGACAATTAATGATTTTCCGGCATATGGGACACTGTCTGGCTATAGTACTGGAGGTTACAAGGCTTGTCCAGTATGTTTGGATGAAACTGCTTCGCAGCGTTTACGAAGTAAGATTTCTTATGGAGGACATCGTCGATATTTACCTCCAGACCACCCTTGACGTTTCGACAAGAATTTTGATGGTAAGGTTGAAAAAGGAGGGCCTCCCAAATCATTATCTAGAGATGCTTTGCTATTGTAGCTAAATAGGGTATGGGTTCCGATAGCGGGGAAACATCCTAGTGTTATTGTAACAGATAAACAAAAAAAGAAGGAAGAAGGATACACAAAAGACACTAATTGGAAGTGAAAATGTATTTTTTGGGAGTTAGAGTATTGGCCGAAGGAAGCTACACATAATCTCTGGGATAAGTATGCCGAAGCTACGCCATAATCTTGATGTGATGCATGTAAGAAGAACATCTGCGACAACTTGGTTGGTACTTTGTTGGGTATAGAAGGCAAGTCGAAGGACACGGATAAAGCTCGTATGGACTTAGAAGATTTGAAGATACGCAAGGAATTACACTTGAAGAAAGTTGCGAATAAAAAGCCTCTAAAACCACCTACATGTTATACATTGTCTCCAGCGGAGAGGAAAGTTTTTTGTATGTTTTTACAGTCAGTCAAATTTCCTGATGGATACGCTGCAAATATATCCCGAAATGTTACACTCAGGATGGAAAAATCACAGGATTGAAAAGTCATGATTGTCACGTGCTGTCGCAAGGACTCTTGCCAGTGGGGTTAAGGCCGTACTTGAAAGATAAAGTGTTAAGTCCTATATCTGAGATATCTTCGTTCTTTCATCAACTTTGTACGAGGACGTTGTCAATAAAGGACTTAGACACATTACAAGAAGGCATCGTGTACACTTTATGCAAGCTAGAAAGGATTTTTCCTTCGGCTTTCTTTGATGTTATGATTCATCTAGCAATGCACTTGCCTTATGAGGCGAAGTTAGGGGGACCAGTGCATACAAGGTGGATGTATCCTTTTGAAAGGTAATTTTATCTTCTCTTTATTGGCATAAATCGTTTGTTTTTATATTCTTAACAGGAAATAAAAACAAAGAAGTTGTATTGTAGGGCATTGGAGAATTTGAAGAAATATGTGAAAAATAAATCTCGTCCTGAAGGGTCGATTGCGGAGGGTTATATCATTAATGAGGCCTTGACATACTGTTCAATGTACCTACATGAGATTGAAACCCGCTTTAATCGACCCGAACGCAATCCCGATTATGTTCAGGACCGATCATCATCATCTGTTTCAGTGTTTCGGCAACTAGCAAGACCGTTTGGGAGGAAAAAATCTATTTTTTTTAACAAAAAAGGAACGCGATAAAGTGCATTTGTATATATTGAACAATTGTCCAGATGTGCAACCATATATGGAGTATGTTATACCATACCTTAACTTCTAATTATATGTTTTATCTTTAGACAATTGTGATGTTTAACTGTTGATCACTGACAGTGAACATGCTGCAATACTGCAATCACAAGGCGTTCAAAATATTCCACTTGCACAAATAACCGAATTTCTTGAATGGTTTAGAGATAAGGTAATTAGACATGTATTTCTTATTATCCAAAAAATTTTGACTATTATTCTAATACTTTAAGTATCTATGTTGTTGTAGATTAGAGCTATGCATGCGGAGTCAACAATTTCAGATGTTTTATATGCTCTTGCGAATGAACCTAGTCTAAATATTTATTCCTATCCAAGTTGTATGGTGAATGGAGTGCGGTACCACTCAAAAATGCGAGATGAAAGACGCACAACACAAAATTGTGGCGTTTGTGTTGAGGCAGAATTATATGATGGTGATTCATGTGATTTTTTTGACGTAATTGATGAAGTTTGGGAGGTTTCATACTTGTATTGGAACAAAGTGATTTTATTTAAGTGTTCATGGTTTGGCAACAATGAGAAAAAGAAAAAAACAAAGAAAGAATTTAACTTCACCAGTATTAGAACTGATTTATTAGGGTTTGAAAAAGAACCATATGCATTGACAGATCAGGTCAAACAAGTATTTTATGTAGATGACAATAAGAATGGTGAGGCATGGAAGGTAGTTCAAAAAGTTAATCATCGTCATATATTGGAAAATACTTCTAAACTATTGGCAAATGATGATGGTGATGAAGACGAAGTTGACAATGATGCTTATCAAGAGGAGTTATCAAATGAGGTCAACATTTCATTTGACACCACGAATGTTGAAGAATCTCCTCTAAATCGTACTGATATTAGTCCAACAGAAATAGATAACTTGTACATTGACCTTCAATTGATCCCGATGATGAAATCGTTTATGAGTTCGATATTTCAGACTCTGATGAGGAAATTGATGATCTATCTGAGGAAACCGATGGCGACATTGATAGTGATTATAGTAAATAAGTATGCGAACTTATTTTAATGTATTATGTGAAACGCACTTTTTTTTTCTTTGTTAGTGAAATATTGTTTATTGTAATATATATTAGTTCTCTTGTAGTCGATAATTGAATGTTATCTTTTGTGTACTTATTTTTGTTTATATGATTTCAGGACATCCATTATGTCTGGTAGAAAGCGTCTGTCATTCAGTTCCAGTACCAAGACATCATCACGTGATCAACAAACACAAGGCCAACAATCTGAAGGCCAACAATCTCAAGCAACACTAGTTTCATCCTCTTGCCAGTACTTGAAGAAGAGCATGCCGTTGAATCAACTTTTCAGGAACAACAACTTATCGAGCATCCAGTGACTGAAAATCAAAGTACGTTCGATTTAATTAAATCTTGTTAATTATTTTCAATGATGTTCTTAATTAAAATTTGAAATTTGAACAGAAAAACCTACTTTTCGAGGAGCTACTCGAGATTTGGGTGTTGAGAAGTTAGTGGCAAAAGAGGGAAAACTAAGCATATATTATAAAGAAACGGAGCTCGTGTACATGGAACACATGCACCAAAGTTTGCTAATGCAATTGGTTCAATTGTACGACATTATTGTCCACTGCATTACAGCGGTTGGAGAAAGGTTCCAGATGATGCGAAAAAAGTATGCATTGAAAAATTGAAGGTATTTGTTTCCTTAACTATTCATGGTAACTATTGTATTATGGTTAGAAAAAATTTATAAAACTTAATAATTGTTTTTGTAGGAACATTTCGATATAGATTTAGAAGACAATCCTCATTTGAAAGACATTATAGATAACACCTTTTTTGAGAGGTTCAAAAATTTTCGATACAAATGTCATGTCAACTACAAAACCATTGTTGAGAAAGGGTTGAATCCATTAAACAACAATCCGTATCCTTATGTGAAGGATGAAGATTGGAAGTGGATGTGTACAGAATGCTTTCAATCTAAAACATGGAAGGTAAACTGTTATATTTATATGGAGTTTGATATGAGTTTAATATGAGAAATCTGTGTGTGGAATGTGTATCCTGTTTACAGGTTATTAAATTTTAGGATGTGCCCAATTATAAGGGAGATGTTGTCAAAATTTTTGTGGAACATTTAGTTGACATATATAAGTGAATTAATTGTCTTTTCAATCTCATTTTTAGAAAAAGTCAGTTGCTGGTATATGTAATCGTGAAAAGTCAGGTGCTTATATGGTTGGCTCGAAGTCTTTAATTCAACATTTGAATGAACATCCGGTAAATACTTTACTTTTAAGTAATATTACGATTTGAATAATATATTTTTTTAAAATAAGAGACATGATGTTATTTTTGATTAATAATTTGAATATAGAACACTCAATCAAGTTCAGATTCAATAAGCTCGGGAAAGTATTTAGATGTTTTTAAATTAACTCATTGGAGTGAAAAGCATGGTTGGCAAACTGCTCGAGCTGAAGCGGATTATGTAAGTTCAATCTTAAATATTAGACTTCATCTACTATATTCTTTTTATTTATATATTTATAACACTTTGAATCTCGCAGCAATGTATGATGGAAGTATGTAATGAAAGATTAAGTCAATTACCAGAGGGTTCGCAACTTGATTCTGATGCTGAAGAAGAAATCTACTCTCAAGTGTTGATTAATGAAAGGTATGAAAAATATGGATTTAAGCGTGAAACAGGTCCTGTGATTAAAAATAGACAATTGAGCAGCTCTGAAGGATCTACACAACGATTGTTGGTCGAGAACCTTAGAAACGAAGTTGCGGACAATAGACAGCGTGTAACAGATATGGAGGACAGGATAAAAAGACAAGATAAGATGATGAAAAAAATAAGATGAGATGATGAAAAAACAAGACGAGAGGTTGCAAAGACAAGATGAGCTAATCTAACAACTTCTTCAACAACTTAATCTGCTTTCAAATCATCCGGGACTTTTCTCGCAATGGCCAAATGGACCGCCGCCGCCGCCGCCGCCGTCGGCACCATCAGCCACTATGACCTAAGTTAGCTTTTGTTTTGATTATACTTTACTTTCGTTTGATACCTATTATAGTTAAACATTTGGTAGTTAAAAAATTTTAGTTAAACAGGTTGTAAATGATTATTGTGATTATTACTGTTGAGAATATGTGACTATTCTCAACAGGCTGTAAATATTACTGTTATCAAAAAATTTTGGTCGCTCAAACTTTCGGTGACAAAAATATTTGGTACCTAAAAAATTTTGTAAAATACGTTTTGCTAACGAATAAATTTGAATTTTTTCAGAAAGCAACGGAGACCAAATTTTTTGGTCTTGGATTTTTTTTTGGACACCAATGGGGACCAAATTTCTTTGGTCGCAGCTTTTTGATAGACCAACGGAGACCAAATTTTTTTGGTCTTGGATTCTTTTGTTCCTATGGAGACCAAATTTTCTTGGTCGCCGATTTTGACCTACGGAGATCAAATTTTTTTGGTCTTGGATTGTTCTGTGACCAACGGAGACCAAATTTTTTTGGTCTCCGATTCTTCTGTGACCAACGGAGACCAAATTTTCTTGGTTGTCAATTTTGACCTACGGAGACCAAATTTTTTTGGTCTTGAATTCTTCTGTGACCAACGGAGACCAAATTTTTTTGGTCTCCGATTATTCTGTGACCAACGGAGACCAAATTTTCTTGGTCGCCGATTTTGATCTACGGAGACCAAATTTTTTTGGTCTTGGATTCTTCTGTGACCAACGGAGACTAAATTTTTTTGGTCTCGGATTCTTCTCTGGCCAACGGAGACCAAATTTTCTTGGTCGCGGATTTTGACCTACGGAGACCAAATTTTTTTTGGTTGCCAATACCTAGTGCGACCAGCTTTCGGAGACCAAATGGCAACCAAAAATTTTTGGTCGCGGAAGGCAACGGCAACCAAAAAATCGACTTTTTGGGACCAATTTTTTGGTCTCCAAAAGTGAAAATTCTTGTAGTGTATATTTTCTACATTCATTAGCAAGAGAACGAGAGACGATTTCGTATAGGTCGCAATTGCCACTTTTCCGCTACCAAAGTTACATTTTTACTTAATATTTGATGAAAATAAATTTAAAATCATTTTTTTTCTCACGCAACACAGCGACACACTTAAATTTGAGGATAGCAAACGTCGTACATTTATCGCAAAATTACACCTTGGACGACAAGCAAATCATTTGATCCAAGATTATGTATGCATCAAGAAGATAACGAGATATATGCTTTTTTAATAATAACTAGAAGATTGATGAATTGCGAATTAATTTTATGTTAATATATGTACTTGTCTGATCTTAAAAACTACATGTTGAGTTTATTCTCTAAAATGACAAAAAAATATAAAGTCATATAAAGGCATAAAGAAAATAAAATTTAAAAAAAATTTTAATTTACTTGACCAAAAATAGTACAAAAATTGTTTGAATTCTATTGATTGGGGCGTCACTTTTGTGAATCGAGCTCAAGAGTCAAAGGACCGTAGATGATTTTGCTTAACTGTCATATCGTCATAATGTAGGGATTTCGAAGTTTTTGAGTTAGAAATTGCGAGAAATGTTAACAATGGAGGAACAAGTAAATCCTTTTCATATGCATGAAAACTTAGTTGAATTAAGTGCAGGTTAATGAATGCATCGCAGGCTTCAGTTTTCATTTGGTTTGAGGGCAAAAGGGAATCATCATTGTGGAAGGATCTACGGTCTCTACAGTTTTGGCTGTCCACCTATCAAGAATACATGAAGTGTTGGCTCTACTTGTTTCTTTTGTGAAATTTAAAACTTTTTTTTTTTTTGGTGGAAAATTTCTAATTTTGAATTTCAATGAATGTTGATTGTTCTGCTAAAGAAAAATATGCCATCATAGAACCATTTTTTTTTCTTTAAATGTCATGAAAAGTAAATCTTATTTCAAAAATAAATGAAGAGACGCTCTTGTTTGCATCTTACACTTCTTCTTTATCTCATTCTTCTTCTTCCATTATTGGTGGCTGTAAGGATGACGATTAAGTTTTTATGAGATAAGATGAGAAGGACAATTCTGAGTGTAATCTAGGTACAATTGTGAGTAAAAGATAAAACGACATGTAGCAGCAAGGCAAAATAAAGTGGTGAAAATAGTATTAAAATAAGTTGGATTTTGCTAGAGAAATTGGATTTTATTCGAGAGGGAAAAAAAAAAGAAAAAAAAAGAAGCCACATTGTTGTTGTTTATATGTTGTTTTGATAAGTTTTTGTCGTTTCATATAGACAAAAGGAACATGTTTGTTATGGTAATTTAAAAAAAAAGGATGCGCAAAATGAGCAAATAAAGATTGACCAAAAAAAAGAGTGTCAAGGCACTTAGTATATATAATAGATATAATAAAAATAAATTTAAAACAAAATTTTTTTATTACCCAACACACGTAAATTTGAGGATAACATATTTTATATCAAAGACGACAATATTGATACGGTTATCAATATTTTTCCAAAATTATCTGTAAATAGGAACACTCAATATGATAAATATATTTCTTATCTGAGAATCCATGAAATATCGATACTTTCCGAATAATATCCGTAACATATTAATATATGTTTTCTTCATTCAAAATTTTACCGGAATATTTAGAAATATATGGACATTTCCACGTATAAATCTTAAATATCTATCGATCTCAAAGTGTATATATATATATATATAAGAAAAGGATTTAAAAAAAATAAAGTGTATTATTTTTAAGGGAAAGTTTATGACAGAGACCAATTAAGAGTAACTGTCAGTGGAGTTTAATCCAACGGTATAAAATGATGGTATGGTGAAATGAATGGTGATGTAGTATGACATACTGAGGTTAATATAAGCTAATAAGCATACAATCTTTTTTTCTTTTTCAATTTTAGATTAACTTTATTTTTTTTCTCTCCCTCTATCTTTTTTTTTTTCCAAAACAGATGTTCCTCAAAATCCAAACCCACCATTACAACTCTGCAAATTTTTTGAGCAATTAACAGAAAACAAGAAAATTTAGAAGATTTATTGGGCTTTAATGGAGGATTATTACAAAATCTTCTCTTTTTTCCCTTCCCCCCCCCCCCCCCCCCCCCCCCCTCAAGATCTCTCTACTCTCATCTCCATAGCTACCGACCAAGAAAACTTCCTCCTACTAGCCATTGTCCAATGTGCCCCATCGCCAGCGAGTATCTAGAGATTTTCAATGAAAACAATTATCACTTTCTCTTGGTGCTCTATTTTTGGGGCTTGATTTAGAGATTTGAGAAAAAATCATTAGTTTGTACCTCTTGTTGGAGATGGGTGTGGTTGGGAAGGAATCGAATTGGAGGCGAGGTGGCTTGGGCTGTGGGGTCTTGTTCTGTAATGAATGGACTTCTTCCAGCAGCTTGTCTACGTCCAATCCAAGCAAGAACTCCGACATGCTCGTTTGGAGGGGGCGGAGTCCAGCGTCGATGCCATCATAAGAACAAATCGAAGCTATTGCTCCACTCGCCATCTCCTCCGATGGCGGATTCCTTAGTCGTTTGTGAAGCAAAATTACCTGATTGAAAGCAAAGCGACGAGTGGTGCTCAGGCGGATTCAAAGGTTTCATGGAGTTCTGTGAAGATGCAGTATGTGAGAGAGTCCAGAAAAAAATATTGCTTTGGAATGGGAAATGTTGTTATTCGACAACATTTTACCTATATGTATCAAAATGCGCAAGTTCTCTGCTTGGCCTGCAGCATAGAGATAGACTTCTGAAAGGGAAGTGACACAGACAAAATCCAATTCACCTTAGTTTATGACAGACCCCACTCCATAACTTTGGAGTTGGCCTTTTCGCCCCGAGAAACTTTCCATGATCTCATCCACCTGGCGTTTTCTTTTTGCTTTCTCCAATGTAATTACTAATTTAATCTACCTATACTTGTTTCACCATGTTTCTTTTTTTTAAAATGCTTGATCAATTGCCAAAACTCTAACTACTACTTCATGATCAAGTAATAAAAAATCTTCATAGGACCATGTTTGGTGCATAGGATTAAGGAGGACATTATTGGATTGGATTTTAATTATCTGTTTGGTGAGAAATTTTAAAAGACCATATCCAGTCCAAAACTTCATCCTCTTAAAAGGGGATTTGATTATCCTCTCCAAGAGAAGGGGATTAGAAATGCTCATCTATTAGCTAAAAATTCAAATTACATCTTTTCCTATACATTTCAATCTAATCCTTTAATGTTATCATATTCAATGCATTCCCATTTTATACACCAAACGGACCTTATACAGGCGTAGAGGGCTGCTAATGACTATAAAATTATAACTGGTGGGAAGTTAAGTAATGATTGGTGTGTTTGGTGGAGTAGTTTGAGTTGAGATTTTTTAGTTTCAATAGTAAATTTTTTTGAATTTTCAGAAAAGACAACAAACTTTTTGAAAAAAAGACAAAAACTTTTTGGGAAAAAGACAAAAAAAATTTTAAGATGGGTGTTTTAAGATGGTGAACCAAACATAGCATATGTTTTTGCTTTTGCTTTTGTTAATTCTCTATTTTGGCAAGAATATTAATACTATTAATCAGGGATTTCTTAAGAAATGGAAAAAACGGACGCAATTGCTAGCAATTATGTTTTAAGCCACAACTACGAAACCACTTGACCAAAGTTTTGTATACTATAATTGTCGAAATTTACTTCTAGTTTGGCACATGGATTCAAACTCATTTAACCTAATTCAAATTGGATTTTTTTTCCTTGTTATTTATTTATTTATTTATTTATTTTTTTAAATCCGGATCACGTTTATTGTTTTCTTACCCAAACATCAATCTTCTTTAAATTCTCAAATTCGAATTCGATAAAAGAGTTTGAATCCATATGTCAAATAGGTGTAATTCAACATCTCAAATGGTACAAGATTTCCTATGCTGTCCCATGCACGCAACAAGTCAATTAGTCCTTTTATTTCTTGACAATAGCTTTGGAATGACCGTGTCTTCCCCAGATGGTCCATTTCTTTGTTTCTTAGTTCTGTTTATTTGTTATTTGTCGTATCTTAAGAAACAAATCAATCTTATCTGTTTTGTTTAATTTTCCACAAAGAAATATCCTTTGTATCTTCCTTTCCGTGTCTCTCGGGCCGCTCTTTTCACTCTTGAAACAACTTCATCTCCAACATTGAGACACGTTATCTACTACTTTCGATAATATTTATATTTCCCATTCCAAAACAATATAAAACAAATTCTTATCATGGATAAGGGTGGTTAATTAATCTCAAGTGGTTGGGTCCATGAATGAGTGAGTGTGTAATTCAATACTTGAATTCTGAACTTTTCATTTCTTACTAATAAAAAAAAATTATAAAAAAAAGGGCCGGCTAATTAATGGCTTATATATCTCAATTTCTTTGGGATGTTAAACGTTTCTCGTAAATTAAAGATTTTGGTCCATAGATTAAAGTCGTACTAATGTTTTTTTTAATTTGTATTTGTATTTATTTATTTATTTGTTTTTTTGCTTCGACCAAGTCGTATCAATGGTTGGACTGCATGATACATACTTTCCATGGAGTGATTCTTGGGGTCTTGCTGGTGTTGTCAAGTAGTGTTGACTATGCCCTTGCATGCAATTTGTGATTGGACCGCGTTTGAACTACGTCAAGAGCATGTTTTCTAACTTGTAAAACACGCGGTGTAATGGGAAAGGAAAATAGACGGGAAAGAAAAGGGGAAAAATAAATCAGGTCACATTCGAATTTCATTTGAATTTCAAATGTTGAATGTGATGTTGCAACATGGACTGCAACATTTTGAAATTCAAATATTAAATTTCGTTTATCTTGAATAAAAACAGAATTATTGGAATATTGGCTGCTTATAATCTTCATAATATCTTCAATGAATATTTTCTTGATTTAAAAACATGATCTTTAGAAAATCTTGGGATAATTTTGAAACTCTAATTTGAAAGGAATTAGGAATCACAACTAAATTAGATTTTCTATTTAAATTCAAATTCACAAGATGATATCACGTTTTCAATATTATCCAACAGTATAATCCCCCCAGCAACAAATATCTTCACGTAAATCATAGCTACAAATAATTCAAATCTCAAACTTCTTCAAATCTACATCTTCACACGTCAGGCATGCTAATGTTGTAACTGATGTTGCAGCATGGACTGGAATATGAACATCAACATTGTGTAAATCTGAACTACCCTGCACTAAACACTCGTTTTTTGTTTTTTATACAAGTTAACATAAATGTTAACACCTAAAAACCTATCAAACATTATAACGTGTAATTATCTACTCAGTAGGCTTTACATTCTGTTTCTTTTCCACTTAATACGGTGATTTATAATGTCTGAATAATGGTAATTAAATTAATTAATATGTCTCGTGGTATTATATAAAGGTGTTTTTTTCCCCTCTCTACGAGTATCTAATTCACTTTAAAAATTATGCTTCCCTGATTTTTTATTTTTTAACACCCCCCCCCCCACAAAAAAAAATCTAGCAAAATAGACAGGCTACAATGGTGTTGCTTAATTTAAAGCTTCCATGCACATTCTTGATGAATTATGAGATTTATCCGTCAACCCAAGTTACATATGTTTTTAGCCTAGCTCATTAATGTTAAAGGGATTCATTTTATACGTCATTTAAACTTTCTAAAATGTGATTTTGTCTTTCGTTGGACATCTTACTTGAAAGAGTAATGTCCATAGTTTTGGGGTGGTTCTACTTGAGATGTTAACTGGTAGAAGATCCATGGACAAAAACCGAACCAATGGGGAGCAGAACTTGGTGGAGTGGGCGCGGCCGCATCTTGGAGAAAGGCGAAGGTTCTATCTCGACTTGAAGGACGCTTCTCTATCAAAGGTGCTCAAAAAGCACTTCATTTGGCAGCCCACTGCCTTAGCCGTGATCAGAAAGCTACACCTTTGATGAGTGAAGTTGTTGAAGTGCTAAAGCCTCTGCCTTACCTGAAGGACATGGCTTCTTCCTCCTCCTACTTCCAAGATCTGCAAGCGGAGCGTACTGAGTCCAGTGCAAATGCTAGAAAAGAATGCAATTGGGGCTTTCAAGGACTGGATATCCAATAAGAAGCCTATCCGTACCGAATGGTCGGCAGGCATCTCCATGTCACCTAAATCAACGAAACTGGTCACCCAAACCTGGAGAACAGTTGCAGTGATGAATTCCCGCTTGATCTGTCAACGACATTTTGCCTGTTCTTCTATCCACAGGGACGTGAAAAAATTTCAGAAAACTGATTAACTTTGAGGTGGGATTTGGCATTGTTGTGTATACTTTTGAGAGGTGAGTGTAACCGAAACTTATGGGCTCGGAAATTGTATTAGATGTTGAAATTAAGCCAGGAACATTACAACCTTTAGTTTATCATTTCATTTAATGTCAGCCAAAAAAACAAAAGTTCACCTTCTAGTTGTTTTTATTTCGAAAATGATTCTAGGCATACAGCAATTAGCAAGGAGATTGCTGCACATGTTTAAAAAAAAAAAATAACTTGGCTAGAATGCTACTCTTTAATTAGATTCCTACTTTTAGTTTTTGATTTTTATTTAACATCATGATATTTATTTATTATCCTGCTTTCCTACAAAAATATCAAGGTTTGCGGATAAAATTAAGCAAGCATCTTGTCAGGGAATAAGAACTAGCATTCTCGTGCTCGGGAAAAAGCAAAGTTTCAGTTTACAGAACAGTCTTGCTTTGCTAATTTCTAATACACAAGGAGAGCTTATTGTATTGACGCCACAAAAACTAAACATGATATTGATCTCCAAACTTGTGTCACAAGGAAGATCCCGATGGCAACAAACATCACTGAATTTCACTGGTAACTGTCTCACCTTCACCATCCATGAAGACATTCAGGATCATGAGCTGCCCCAATGAAATGTCACGGAAATGGTTGGCTAACGTTCTTCCGCGAGCAAGAAATAACTGAGAAACTTGTTTCATTGTTGGCCGACACTTGGGTATGGCATTGACACATGCAAATGCTAGTGTAACAATAAGAACGACATCGGCTGCAATAAGGCGATTGCTTGGCGGGGGTAGGCGTTGGTCTAGTACCTCATATAGCAGCATGTTTTGGGCCGACGGTGATGAAAATGACACCAGAAGTTCTCCTGGATGCTTACCCATTAGTGTTTCAAGTGCCACTACTCCAAAGCTATAGGCATCGGTTTTTTCCGTTATAGCCATTGTATAGGCTAATTCTGCATTCACAACCAATTCAATTATCAACTAAAGAAATTACTTTTACGTTATTGTTCAACATTGTTTTAAAAGCACTTATAGAACATAAGATAACAAGAGGTGGAGAAGGTAATAAATAGGACTTACCAGGAGCAAGATATCCGTAAGTACCAGCAAGCATGGTTTGATTTGAAGAATCCGGATCAAGTAGTTTAGCTGTGCCGAAATCGGCAACAAAGGCCTCTAGCTTTGAGTTCAACAGAATGTTGGTGGTCGTTATATCACGATGAATAATTGGGGGAGTGCAGTCATGATGCATGTAGGACAATGCATGAGCTATTCCTTTGACTGTGTTAACCCTCTTGCACCAATCAAATTCCACAACCTCGGCATCGTTGTTGAGGACACAGAACAAACTTCCTCTTTCCATGTACTCATAGATCAAAAACATGCATCTATTGTGTAAACAGAATCCGAGGAGTTTAACAATGTTTCTGTGACGTATTTCGGACAAAGTTTTCACCTCATTTGTGAAACTCTTTCTGAAAGCAGGCTCTTCAGCTTCTGAACCATGGAGCTTCTTCAAGGCAACTACTTTTCCACTGGGCAGTCGTGCTCTATAGACACTACCATAACCACCTGTTCCAATGCAATACCTGATGTCAAAGTCCTCTGTTGCTTCTATGATGTCTTTGAATGCAATTTTTCCATCATAATTCCATATTGAAAATATATCTCCGTTCTTCATTTCTCCAACATCAAGCTGGTGTCTTTCTTTTCTCACCACATGTTTACAGAGCAACAAAATAATCCCAATGAAGGAAAAGCCAAGGAAGATTGAGATGGAAAGAATGATTCCCAGTTTGTGGTTTTGCTTGGTCTTTCTCTTTGGGATATGTTGTAAGCAAGCAGGGAAACCTGAGATGTTACCGCATAAATTCTTGTTGCCAATAAATGCATTGGACGGAAAATTATGGTCAACATTATCTGGAATAGGACCCTCTAAACTATTGTAAGTCAAGTTGACATTACCAACAAATGCAGGAGAAAAGGGAATGGGGCCAGTGAGATTGTTGTAAGCAAGATTCAAATCTTCAAAATATAATGGGGAGTCAGGTTGGCTAACAGCTGGTATTCTTCCGGTAATGCAATTGTGACTAATGTCAGTTTGACACCACGAAAGATTACGTATGTTTGCGGGAATGCTTCCAGTGAAGCAGTTCCAAGACAAATTAAGAACTACTAGGCCTTTAAGAAGATTGATTTCATCTGGTATAATCCCAGATATGCTGTTATTTGACAGGTCCAATCTTCCCAGTTGTTTTAGGTTTCCAATCTTTGCATGTATGGAACCATTTAGCTGATTGGAACTTAGGTTCAGATGCCAAAGATTGGCTAAACCGCTCAGCAATGGGAAAAGGGGACCAGTGAGTTTGTTATAACTAAGATCAAGATAAGCCAAACTCTCTAACTTTCCAATTTCGGCAGGGATGGAACCGTTAATTCCATTAAAAGAGGCACCAAACCACACTAACTTGGTGAGATTTGAAAGTGAAAGAGGTAGATTCCCTTCAATCAGATTTTCTGACACCCACAGACGAGTGAGGTTGGTCAGAAAACCAATGGTCGAAGGGATCGGACCCACAAAGAAATTCTGCCCCAAGTTCAACTCGACTAGATTCTTCAAATGGCCCAATTGTTGAGGAATTGAACCACTCAGTTGATTATAAGAAATATCAAGCTTCATCAACCGGGAGAGGTTGGCTCGTGAGAGAGTTACCTCTCCTGTCAGATTATTTCGGGAGAGGTCAAGGTATTTGAGATAGGGAATGTTGGCTATTGAAAGAGGTAACTCACCTCTCATATTATTCCTAGAGATGTCAAGGTATCTGAGATAGGGAATGTTGGCTTGTGAAAGAGGTAACTCACCAGTTAGACTATTCCTGGAGAGGTCAAGGTGTCTGAGCTGGGGAAGGTTGGCTTGTGAAAGAGGTATGTCAGCTGTCAGATTATTCCGGGAGAGGTCAAGGTATTTGAGCCGGGAGAGGCTAGCTAGTGAAAGAGGTAACTCACCTCTCATATTATTCCATGAGATGTCAAGGTATCTGAGATGGGGAATGTTGGCTTGTGAAAGAGGTAACTCACCAGTTAGACTATTCCTGGAGAGGTAAAGGTGTGTGAGCTGGGGAAGGTTGGCTTGTGAAAGAGGTACGTCACCTGCCAGATTATTCCAGGAGAGGTCAATGTATTTGAGTTGGGAGAGGCTAGCTAGTGAAAGAGGTAACTCACCTCTCATATTATTCCAGGAGATGTCAAGGTATCTGAGATGGGGAATGTTGGCTTGTGAAAGTGGTAACTCACCTATTAGACTATTCCTAGAGAGGTCAAGGTGTGTGAGCTGGGGAATGTTGGCTTGTGAAAGTGGTAACTTACCTGTTAGATTATTCCGGGAGAGGTCAAGGTGTGTGAGCTGGGGAAGGTTAGCTTGTGAAAGAGGTACCTCACCTGTCAGATAATTTCGGGAGAGGTCAAGGTATGTGAGCTTGGAGAGGTTGGCTAGTGAGAGAGGTAACTCACCTGTCAAACTATTATAGGAGAGGTCAAGCTGTGAGAGCTGGGATAGGTTGGCTAGTGAACGAGGCAACTCACCCCACAGATTATTCCGGGAGAGGTCAAGGTAATTGAGCTGGGAGAGTCTGGCTAGTGAAAGAGGTAACTCACCTCTCATATTATTTAAGGAGAGGTCAAGGTGTGTGAGCTTTGAAAGACTGCTTATCTCTGGTGGGATTCTTCCGAAGAGTCCGACATCGGCAAGTTCCAGATGGACTAGATTTGGAAGGCATGAGAAGTTAAGTTTGTCGAGCATACCTTCTCCAGTGTGCAAATACCGTAAAGATATTTCAGAAACTTTTCTGGCATGGTTGCAAGTTATACCTTCCAAACCACAAAGTCTGTTGTTCCACGGCCAGGACCACCAACCAGTTTTGTTCAGACAGGAAGCTTCTGAATCCTGGAAATCATCGACGCTTGGTGCCGGTGCTGGTGTCAATGCTGGTGAAAATGAAACAGAAGCTGTGACAAAGAAAGAGGTAGTTTGGATGCTAAGTACATGGGTGAAGAATATAAGAAAGGTAGCCCATGCTATTGAGCCACTACTAAAGAGGGAAAAGGAAGGCATATTCATGCTCAAGCTTGTTCGATCAGTTCACGCACTTCTATTGACCAATTATTGCTCCGGAATTTAGGCTTGCTCTGTTTAGACACTACTTATTAATGATTAATATTATTAACATGAGAGATCCACAAAAAACGAGTTGCCGTGATTTCAGGGGCACTAACTAGTCTACAATTACTTTGTATGTGCATTAATTATGTTGTGAAAGACACTTGATCAATGGGGACGTCTCCACCTTCCATGAAGTTGCGCAGCATTGACCGGGACTTGTGTGCATTAATTAGTGAGCCGTGTTGACTACTCACCATGCAAGTGTTGCAATATTTCCCATCTGATATATTATTCTCAAACCCATTAATGATCTTTTAGTTTAAATGAGTTTGTAGGTTTGACACGACATGTTTGTAAGCTATTTAATTAAGTCACATTCGTATCGTGATTAAAGGATTGTGTTTAGGACTTGATCTTCGACACGACTATTATGTTATGGGTTATGTTTGTATCAAAAATTATCATGTCAACTAAAAAGTTAAACACGAATGAACAAGGATATGATCTACCAAAATGAATTGTCATCCCTACCATACAAAATGGTACAGGATTTCCTCTGACGTCCCGTAGGCGCAAGAAGTCAATTCTTGCTTTTATTTCTTGAAAACAGCTTTCGAATGACCATATCTCCCCAAATGATCCATTTATGTGTTTCTTCTTCTTCTTTTTTATTTATTATTTACTTATTGGCTCTTGAAAAGAAATATATTAATTTTACCCGTCTTAATATATGATTTTCAACCAGGAATATCCTTGAATCCTTCCTTCTCTTGTTTCTTTGGGTTGAGACAAAACTTTCCCCCCAACTCTGAGAAAGCACCTAGTACTTTCATTAAGCTAAAAATTTCAAATTCAATATAAAAACAAATTCTTATTCTGGATGAGGCTGGTTAATTAATCGATTATCTCAATTAAATCAGGAGATCATGTGAAACGTTTCTCGTAAATTAATGATTTTAATTCACATGATATTAGCAAACTTTTACGAGTGATGATATACAAAGTCGTGCAATGTTTAGATTATATGATATATATCTTTCTAATGAGTGACTCTTGGGTATGAAAAGTCTTGCTGTATTATTAAATATTGCGAACTACATACCCAATGAACTGCGTTTGGAATTAGAATTTTCAGTCTCTCATTTCTTATAAAAGTCGCCCATGATAAGTTAATTATCCAAAATTTTATATATTTAAACAGTACTGATATACAATTATTATGCAACCAAGTATTTTGTGATAAAACGCATACGAATAATATTTTCGAGTCAAATAGATATCCCACTACGATTCAGTTAATAAATAATTACTCTAGCTGCGTAGAATAATTTTTCTGAAGTAAATACTAGTTAAAAGCGCTTGCATATTCAGTTTGTTAACTTTTGTAGATACGATAATTTAGAATATTTAAATAGATTAAAGAAATTTTTATGGTAGAAACTCTTATTTTATTTTTTTTTTTTACAAATAGAAACTATTATTTTAATCATTGCAATAACCTTTCAACCATCTAATATATGATTAAGAGTAATTTTATGTCGCACGCTAAGGTAAAATTTTAATGTGGACACTAATATGTTAAATCTTTAAAAGATTAATTCAAAATTAAAAAAAATTACCAACAATAATAAAATAGGGATCTTATTGAGAAAATTTCTTTAAAAGAAAAGGGTAAGAAAATGCAGACAAATTTGACGGAAAAAATATTTTAAAGGAACGATTTGCCAAAAAAAATACGGAGACGTACGACAAAAAAAAAAAAAAAAAAAAAAAAAAAAAGATAAAGAGGGCCAATCTAATTACTTTTTGCCTCGAGAAACTTTCCATGATCTCTTCCTCGTGGCGTTTTCTTTTTGCTTTCTCCAATCTAATTACTAATTTAATCTACCTATACTTGTTCACCATGTTTCTCTTTTTAAAATGCTTGATCAATTGCCAAAACTCTAACTAGTACTTCATGATCAAGTAATTCAAAATCTTAATACAGGCCTGTTTGGTGCATAGGATTAAGGAGGACATTACTGGACTAGATTTTAATAATCTATTTGGTGAGAAATTCTAAAAGACCGTATCCAGTCCAAAACTTCATCCTCTTAAAAGGGATTTGATTATCCTCTGCAAGAGGAGGGGATTAAAAATGCTCATCTACTAGCTAAAAATTCAAATTACATCTTTTCCTATACATTTCAATTTAATTCCTTAATGTTATCATATTCAATGCATTCCTATTTAATATACCAAACAGATCTTATACAGGCGTAGAAGGCTGCTAATAACTATAAAATTATAACTGGGAAGTTAATTAATGATATGTTTTTGTTTTTGCTTTTGTTAATTCTCTATTTTGGCAAGAATATTAATACTATTAATCTGGGATTTATTAAGAAATGGAAAAAACGGACGCAATTGCTAGCAATTATGTTTTAAGCCACAACTACGAAACAACCTGACCAAAGTTTCGTATACTATAATTGTTGAAATTTATCACTAGTTTGGCACATGGATTTAAACTCGTTTAACCTAATTCAAAATTTATTTTTTTTCCTCTTTTATTTATTTATTTTTTGAAATGCGGATCACGTTTATTATTTTCTTACCCAAAGATCAATCTTCTTTAAATTCTCAAATTCGAATTAGATAAAAGAGTTTGAATCCATGTGCCAAATAGGTATAATTCAATATCTCAAATGGTACAAGATTTCCTATGGTGTCCAGCGCACGCAACAAGTCAATGAGTCCTTTTATTTCTCAACAATAACTTTGGAATGACCGTGTCTCCCCAGATGGTCCATTTCTTTGTTTTTTCTTTATGTTTATTTGTTATTTGTCGTATCTTAAGAAACAAATCAATCTTATCTGTTTTGTTTAATTTTCCACAAGGAAATATCCTTTGAATGTTCCGTCCCGTGTCTCTGGGCCGCTCTTTTCACTCTTGAAACAATTTCATGTCCAACATTGAGAGACGTTGTCTACTACTTTCGACAACATTTCCCATTCCAAAACAATATAAAAAATTCACACAACTCCATCAAACCTTTTTTTTTTGATGCAGTATTTCGACAACATAGTTGCAGATGAAGAATATTGCTTAATGTGGGGCCAAGTCAGAAGTATTAAAGAAAAAAAAAGTTAATAGGAAAAGAGTACTTTTCATTTTTTTTAATTTCCTAACCTAAAATACTATAGTTTAGGGTACATTATAGTTACAATACATATGTAGCATTTTAGCTAATAGATGATATTTGAATAGCCTACAAAATGAGCTCTATAGTAGTTACTCTCAATAGAGCTCTATCACAGTTGCTCCCTATTTTTAATAAATAAAAAAATTCACATACCCTTTATTGTGTGATATTCTATTGTCAATAGTAATAACAATGATAAATTCTTAAATTCAACATGACCATTTTATTTAACGTTCAGGTAAATTATTTCTTGGGAAAAGTATTGCTTATATCAATATGGGCTGCAAACTCTTATTTTTGAACCTCCAAAAAATTCATTTTGATATTAAATTTTAGATGTACGAAGAATACTTATATTTAACTATAGGCTTTGTATGCTTTTAATGCAATGTAAAATATTATGATATTCTAAAATTTGCACTTACTAATGTTGTTATTCGATCAAAATTTTTTTTTTCTGTAATGTATCATTTCTATGTAAATTGTGTTTATATATATATATATATCTTTTAATATTTAATCTTATTGTAAAAAAATAGATCAAATTATGTATAGTTAGTTTTTTTTTTTCATTTTCTATAATTTCACTAGAAATTTTCATTTTTTTTATGCAAACATTCATTGACCTTTTCATTTTCACCTACATCGATATCGACATTATCCATCAACTTTTCATAAAACCAGGCCTCGATATTTCCTTCGACATCGATATTCTTATCATTACTTCATGCATCTATAAAAAAATTACACCTAACTTCTACAATCAAGTTATTTCATACATGTACGCTATATGTGCACATTAATAAGAGAGCAAGATAAGATTTCTTAGTATTAACTATTAGATTAAGTAAATGTAGATTAATTTATTGCTAATAGATGTACTCATCCTATGTTAAAAAATTCATTTTGATTTTATTTTATGAAATGATTGAGTAAAAAGCTGTAATTAAAGGGCATTAAGAAAGTAAAATTTTTAAAACGTTCCCTATCAAATCAAGTATTTGGTAGCTGAAAATGTATTTGCTTTTCGATCACCATGGTCATTGAGAGAGAGAAAAAAAAAACATATTCATAAAACATAATATTATAACATATTGACGTCATTAATGTAATATTGATAACAAATAAAAAAATCAATAACAAATAATAAAAAATATTCATAAAAAAAATTAAATTGTAATCCGTAAACAAATTTGGATTCAAATACAGGAATATTAAGGGAATGTCTGTAGAGATTTTTAAATTTCTATTTTGGTTCTTTTTTTTAAGAACAAAAACTATCATTTTTTTAAAATTAGATTTAAATGTATTTTTATCATCACAATATAATTATTTTTATATTTTGATCGATTTTACAAATAAGTTTGTTTTTAGATCTTTTAAAAATATGATGCTAATTTAATTATATATGTAAATAGTGCCCTTTAAATATGTGTCTGCTTTCCCCGTGTAAAGTTCCCAAAAATCAACTCAACGATCCAGCCCATTTGAAAGGTGGCCCAAGATAAAGCCCATAGTGACGCAGGTGATGCCTTTCTTTCTAGTAATTTCCAATTTCCAATTTCCAAAGCAGCCGAAAGCAGAAACCTACTTTCCTTCGCCCCTCTCTCCGAAACTCGACCGCCGGATTTGGTTGTGGACTTCTTCTTCTTCATAGGTAAAGCCCCCTTTTTTCTTTTTTTTTTTTTTTGTTTTTTTTGTTTTTGTTTTTTTTTTTCATATCTTCGAATTTTCGCAATTCGTAAGTATCAGATCTACCATCGTTGTTGTTTTTCGTCAATTTAGGTACTGAAATGCATCGGATTTTGAATTCCTAGCGATCTGATCTTTTTATTTTCATATTTATTTTTTTTATATATCAAGTTTGTTTTATTATGAACTTTCTTGTGGCAGTCGAGAAAACAGCGCCCAAAAAAAAAAAAAAATGAAATCAGAGGATTTGTTAGATTATATTTTGCCTAAAGGCTGACCCTTTTTCATTTTATTCATCGTATTGTTATATATATATATATATATATATATATTATATTTTATATTTATACGTACACGTTTGAACGTTCTCAGAAGATGGAAATTAAAAAATCGTAAAGGTGATATATATTTTTTAATGGTGATTTGCATTTCTGCCATGGTGAACTCTTTTTTCCTTGGCAGAAATTAAATATTTGTTTTTTCCTAAATTTCTTCGGGTTGAGTTCTGATTTTTGGAACCAAATGTGAAATTCTATGGCATCTAAATCTAACTTCTCTAGTTTTAGGGCCAGAGATTATGGGATTCCTTGTTTAATTTTTTTTTAGTTGCTAATGTTATTCATGGTTAGTTTTTTAAGAAACTTATTGTATAGCATTCTTTGGTCGCTGGTGGCTTATGTTCTTTATTATTATTATTATTATTATTATTTTTTTTTTTTGAACTTGGGGGAGGGGATTTGAGCTCTACATCTTTTGCTGGAGTCTGGTGTTGAAATCACGCTGGTGGCTGAAACTTCCATTGCTTGTATTAAAATACTTGCATTGTATTTGGCCTTTTCCAACGCCGGTTTTAAAGATATTCTTGCTGATTTGCCTTGTGATTTATGTGATGCAGCTAGGCGATCCGGAAGCCTCGTCATTGTTGTGTTGTTCTACTTTTGTCCTATCTCTTTCCTATGTAAGAAAATGTTATTTTTGTCAGTTGATATTACCTTTCTTCCTGGCTCTGTATGCCCTAATCTTTTATGCCTTTATTTTCTGGTTGGGTTTTTATTTTTTTTTTATTTTTAAATTCTTATATGACATCCTATTAAAGTAAGGGGGGGGGGGAACTATTATATCTCACGGGTATAGTCGTCTTAATTGGAGGACTGGTTATTAAGGAATTGGGAAGTTAGTTGCTGCTATATTTTGTAGCTTGTTGTTCTCTTTAGTTTCGGGCCTTCTTAGAGGACTGCTTTTCCTCTTGATCTCCTTTGTTTTCTTTCTTTTAAACAGTTTTAACTTGAATTTAACTACTTGTGTTAGAATGGGATTAGTGTCTGGAAACTTGAAATACTTAATTGTTTAAGCTTCTTGCTTCCTATGGCTATGTCACTAATTTGGAAGGAATACTTCCTTGATAGAATTTAAGAATTGAATAGAGAAGCAAAAAAGAGATTAACAAGACTCAGTTTTGGAACAGAACATATAATAGAAACCTGTAACTCTATCCACGTAATGTAAATAAGAATTAGTGACACACTTTTATTTAGTATGTACTGTAGTGTATTCTTATAAGATGAGTGTTTTGAGAGAAGAGTGATTATAAAAAGTAGCGATTTTCATTCCTTGAATACAAACAAATTGCGGTTTCTTTATTAAGGAATATTTTAGAGCATCGATAGGAAACAAATGGCGCACAACATTTGGGCAATGGATAAGTTATAGACATTGTACATTTATTAATAATAAATTAGCGTTTCTAGGAGACAATCAATTGGATAACTGGAAATCAGTAGATGATAATCTGCAGGGTACTCTTCATAACATTATAGTCTCGTAGCATATGAGATTTAAGGATAACGTTGTGATCGTGCCTCATCTGGTACTTGCTGTTAATTGTACCGTCTCTTACCCTTGATGTTTTTGCTTATTTTTCTTCATTTTGTTGTCCTTGTTATTGCCCTCCATGGATTTAGGGCGGACGATGAGCCTGTTGATCCAAAGAAGTATCTTGAAGAGGCATGCAAGCCAAAATGTGTGAAACCATTGCTTGAATATCAGGTATGCTTTAGGATTTTGGACTTCCTAGTATACAACACTGCTTGTCAATATTGATTTTCTAATGTTTTTCTATGGGGGCTTAATGTTTTCTTATTGTTTGCCTTTGTATTGGTTCTTTACGACCGTACTTATTCTCCTTTATATACATGCTTTGGCTAAGAAATTTTTTTGTTGAATATTATAGCCTGTTCTCATTGTTTATCGACCCTGTAAAAGCCATGTTTTCTTTTTCTATCCAAAATGTGAAATTCACTTAACTCACGTATTGTGAATGTACTCTTTTGTGTAGGCCTGTGTTAAAAGAATCCAAGGCGATGAATCTGGGCACAAGCATTGTACCGGACAATATTTCGATTATTGGTCTTGTGTTGACAAATGTGTAAGTATCATTTGTCAAAAATAATAGATACTTACGTAGTATAAACTCATTGTTGCACGGTCTTAACCCCCTCCTAACACTACGGCCTTGCGATGCAGGTGGCGCCAAAACTGCTTGCAAAACTCAAGTGATGAGGACCTCATTTTCTCCCATTTGCTTTCTCTTTTTAAATTGGAAAAACTGTTTTCGGTGCGGCTGCGTTTGTTCCCTGGCCTAGATATGCCTGTGTATGGTTTTCTTCCAGAGGACTGCATTTTTTCCAACAGTAGAGACTCAAGTTGATAATTAATAAAAGCAATCCTGAATGTTAGCTTGACCAACTGAAGGTGGCTTTTCGCTTATTACATTAGTGCACATAATTATCTATTGGAAGCAAATTTAACTCGTCTTTCACTATCCGTTGGAAGAATGCAATTATTTTAGCTTTTACTGGTTTTCTTTGATTAATCTCATTATGGGAGGCACGGTTGTTGAAAGAAATGCGACAATTGTGATAGAACTCGTGACGTTATTGTTGTAGGAATAAATGAGGGGGAGTGAGGGAAGAGTAAAAGCAGGCGGTTTTTTTATTTATTTTTATTTTTATTTTTATTTTTAAGGCGAATGATGAGAGAGGATAACGGATATTAAATAAAAACGGCCATCCTTCCCAATTTCTCAGTTTTTCTTTCCTCCAAAAGTTTATAGATTCCGGTGAAGTTTGATAGGAGTGTGTATTCTTAGTTGGCTAATTCTAGAGCAAATACAAATGCTTCCCTTTTTATTCAAGATGAAATCTATTTCATTTTAGGTCTCTTTATACTCTTTTAAGTTCTTTTACCACTCATAGTGGGTTTTTCCCTCTCGATTTTACGAGTACACAAATAAGCTTTTTAATAAAGTCTATATATTGAACTGATTTTTAAGGGGATTTTCAGCTTAATTTTTTTGGTTAGTTTTTGCTAATTTTGTTTCGCTCAAGGATAAGAATGTCGATGTCGATAGAGTTGTTAAGCTTTTAATTTATGATAATGTTAATAGAAATGCCAATGTCGACAGATATTAGAGGAAAAATGAATAATAAAAAAAATTTATAATTTATTGTTGAAACTTTACAAAATGTAGAAAAATAATATTATTTAAACTGAATTAATATAACAAAAACAATAAGATTTTTTTTTTTTAATGCAAACATGAGAGTTAATGGCATAATGTAATTGGAAATCACAATAACTACGCATTGATTGTAATTTTAATATGATATTACATATTCATTAGTCATTACAAATAGAATACAATAATATAATAGAGCATAAAAATTAAATGAAAAATTGAATAGAGTATATACAAGTTTTGAGTGTCCTCAATATTGAAAAGAATTTTTAGTAGGTTGGAAACATTAGGTCAGTATTATTCTTGATCCAAATAACATTACCATTGAATAGTTCTAAGGGTAATTGTTAGTGTGCCACATATTTGTTTTTTGGTCTCTTTCAACTGTTAACCTATAAATTGGATATTGTTGATTTATCCAACTTGATGGATATGCAATGACGTCTCAATATTAACATATGGAGGTCATACTAATATATCGAAGAAATCGTCTCGATTTTATAGTTCTAAACGAGACTCCATGAGAACTTTAAGGAGAATTATAACTATATGAACTTTGTTTGATTTCTAAGCTTATAGAATCAAAACTCAAAGAAATATAATTCTCATCAGTTTGATTTATTTGAGCCACAACACGTCTTCTTATTTGTTGTCCTCCAATCGCTCCGATACCCTCACCTGTTGCTCTACAACCATGATCTTTATCTTATGTAGTACATTGTCATATTTTATTGATATTTAAAAAAAGAATGAAATGTGCGACAAAACATAAATTTTATAAATAAAAAATTCCCTGAGTTTTGGACATTTTGTGAACATGTCCAAAAATGTCCTAGATATTCATGGACATTAATAGATGTTGCGGAAATGTTGAAACATTGTGTAATTTTAAGAGATATTCCTGAAAGAATCTGTTATTCATGTTGAGACTTCTAAATACGGATAATATTGTGGAAATATTAATGGTATCACGGACATTTTCATCCATGGTATAAACAATGATGAAAATATTGATGTTGATGAAATTTTCTTTGATTTACGGATAACATCAACAAAAATGTTGAAGTTCACGGATCTCCTGGGAAAAAAATTAATAGTGAAATAAAATCTTATAATTTTTTTTTACTGACACTTAATAAAATGTAAAAACAATTAATACTACTTAATTTGAACTAATTTTAAAATAGAAAAGTATTTTTTTTTTATCAAATATGAAAGTTTTGTTGCATAGTATAATAGAAAATCACAACAATTATATGTTGATTGTATTTTCAATATGATATTATATACTTATTAGTCATTACAAACAAAAAACAATAATATAGTAGCGTGAATAAAATTAAATGTCAAACATAAAAAAGTATATACGAGTTTCAAGTATATTTAATATTAAAAAGAGTATGTGACAGGTTGGAAAATATTTGATAGGTGCCAATCTTGATCTAAATAATACATTTGTCAATATATTATCTTTGAATAGTTATGAAGATAATTAATAATGTGTCACATGTATGTTTCTTGGTTTCTTCCAATTGTTAACCCATTAATCGGATATTTTTAATTTATCCTAATTGATGAGGAGTCTTGATAGATATGCACTGACATCTTCATATCAATTTGTGATATAGGATATACCAATATATAAAAGAAACCCTCTCGATTTTGTATTCATGAACTTTATCCCATTTGAGAACCACAAAGAGGATTATAAATGTATGACTTTGCTCGGTTTCTAAGCTCATGGAATCAAAACTCAAGATAATAGAATCCTCATCGTTTGACTCATTTCGGTTACACCACGTCTTATCTTATGTTTTTTGGGTGCAACCATTATGGGTTGAAAAATATTCTCACATTAGATTGTTATTTAAAAAAACAAAAATGAGAAGTACAAAACTTTTTACAAAAATTTTAAAAAAATCCCGTAGGATTTGGACATTTTGTGGAACTATTTAAAAATATTTTGAATATTCACGGATATTGCAGATGTTTTTTTGACATTGTGAACATTTATTGAATATGCTTGGAAGAAATATTTTTCTCCCACGTTATTCATGTCAAAACTTCAAAAAATGGACATAATCATAGAAAAGTTGATGATGTTGTGAACATTTTCATCCTTGAGTATAGACAAGGATGAAAATGTCGATGTCATGAAGTTGTCGAGGTTTTGATTTGCGGATAATGTTGATAAAAATGTCGATGTCGACGGATATCTCGGAAAAAAATGGATAATCAAAGAACTAATAATTTTGGCTAAAATTTTATGAAAAATCAAAACAATCAATATTACGTAATTTGAACTTATTTTATAACAAAAATAATATATTTTTTAATCAAATATAAGCGCTATATTGTATGATGTAATAGTAAAACATAATAATTAAGCATTGATTGTAATTTCAATATGATATTACGTACTCATCAATAATTACAAATAACATATTACAACATAATAGGATATATAAAAATAAATGTCAAATATGAAAGAGTACATATAAGTTTGGAGTGTAATTAATCTAAAAAGAGTTTCTGATAGGTCAGAAAACATTAGGTAGGTATCAATTCTGATATAAAATAAACAATACATTTGTCAATATATTACTTTTGAATGGTTTTGAAGGTAATTGTTAATATCTTATATATATGTTTTCTTGGTCTCTACCAACTATTAAACCATAAATTGGATATTGTTCATTTGTTTAATAGGATGAGTAGTTTTGATGGGTAATGTAATAACATCTTGATATCAATTTATGGTGGAGGATATACCAATATATCGAAAAAGACTGTCTCGATTTTGTACTTCTAAACTATACACCATTTGAGAACCATAAGAAAGATTATAACCGTATGAGCTTTGCTTGATTATTAAGCTCATGAAATCAAAACTCAAGGTGAGCCCTTATTAGTATGACTCATTTGAGTCATACCACGTTTTCTTATATGCTACAATCGCCCAATACCCTCAATTGTTATCTTACAACTATGATTTTCATCTTATGTAGTATGTTGTCATATTTTAATCATATTTAAAAAAATGAAAATGTGTAACGAAATTGAAATTTTTGAAAAAAAAGAATCCCCCGAAATTTTGGATATTTTGTGGAAATATCCAAAAATATCTTGGATATTCCCGAATATTGCGAATATTTGTGGATATTGTGGACATTTTACGGATAGTTTAGGAACATATATCATCCTCCCTTTTATTATTCATGTTGAGGCTTTAAATATAAATAATGTTGTAGAAATGTCGGCGATTTTGTAGACATTTTCATCCTTGGTTTTATCCATTAACAACTCAAAAGACTACATGATTTTGAGTTCTTAATTATTAAAGATTATCTCATATGGACATCATAAATGGAATTTAATTCTTCTAATTGAATTGCCAAATAATTGATAAAATTTTGTTGTGGTCCACAATAACAGATGTCTCTATCATCCGCATATGAATGCTTCATACACCTCATTAAAGGATTAAAAATGGTTATCGAGGCTTATTACATTTGGTCATAAAAAATGCGCAATCTATTACATGATTATTAGTATATAAATATCTGTTTAATGTTTTATCTCAGATAATGTCACAAGATATAACCGAAGATCCATACAATGACGGAGCATGACCACGAGACAAGGGTCCAGCAGCGGGAGAAAGAGAAAGAAGTGAGAGATGAGTTAAAAAAAAAAAAAAAAAAGTGATAGATGAGCATGAAGTGGAGAAAGAGAATAACATAAAACCCTATTAAATATTTTTCCCTTTACTACCTTAAAACTTTATTTCACAAATTTCTTATAAGAGACGCATTTGGAGTACCAACCCCACAGAAATTACTTTTGTTTGGGATTGATTTGGCTTTGGCTTTGCTTTTGCATGAAATAATATCTTATAGATTTATACTATGAAATGAATAATTTCTTTGGGTTACTATATCAATTTCGATGACATTATTATTTTTTAATATTTAAACACATGGCTATAGGGCTACGATTTATTATTAAGGACACAAAAAGCCCTCCTTCTCTTTAAAAAAAAAAAAGCGTTCTCTTTTTTCTAAAAAGAAAA
>CM046384.1:20792385-21017385 GCA_025413485.1 Ficus microcarpa
TGGCAATCTGCAACAGTTGCTTCGTAAATTCCTCATCCGTCATTGGCTTCAAATTCCGAAGCCTCTTCACAACAACAACAGGCTTCCCTTCCATCATTGCCTTGTAACAATTCCCAAAAGTCCCTTGTCCCAGCCCTACAGCCGAGGCCTTGAGAAGATCACTCATCTCGAAAGTACTATTACTTCCTTGGCCGTAATTATCCGCCATGAATACAAGCTTCCTTCTCTCTTGTCCTGAAGTCTTAAGGTTACTATTGCCAAAGGGTCTTGTATTAAGGTTATTATTGCCAATTGGTCTTGATCTTTGATCTCCTTCAACTTCTGCGAGCACGAGCTGATCATCCTCACTTATCTCATGTTTTATTTCTCCTCTTTGCTTGTACTCATTCATCATCTTCTTCAGCTTCCTCGATTTGTTGTAGTACAGAACAAATAGAAGAATTATCACTACCAGAAAAACAAGCTCAATAACAAACAAGTAGTCTTTCACAATATGCTTGAGAGACCCCAGAAAAGATTTGTGATCAGTCTTATCTCCGTGTTCGGCTGTGTCATTTCCATTGGAGTTGCAAGCCATGGAAGAAGGTGGTCCACACAATCCTGGATTGCCGTCAAATGAATCGTGACCAAATGATTGCAGGGCTCGAGTTTTTGGGATGGGGCCACCGAGAATGTTGTTTGAGACGTTGAAATCTTCCAAGCTAGATTGATTGAATGCCGGGATGGAACCTGTCAGAGAGTTGCCCTGCAAAAACAGTGCCTCCAATACTGGAATTCCCACCAGGGAAATCGGAATCTGCCCAGAAAACAAGTTTCCCGAGAGATCGACGCGAGTCAACTTGCGGTTGAAAGAGAAGTCTATTACAAGATTGCCACTGAGAGAATTGTTCTTAAAGCTTAAAACAGACAATTCAGTGAAGCTAATGAAGGCACTGGATCTTAAATCCCCCTTCAGTCCCATATTTTCTAGAGCTATTTCTATAACCAGTCCATTCGAATTACATCGAACTCCGAACCATTGCGAAGCATTGGCGTAGCAATGAGAACCATTCCAAACCTTATTTAGGAAAGGGTTGTCAAGATTAGCCTTCAGATAATTAAGGGCCACTCTTTCTTTCATATTGTAACCCAACACTGGAGAGTCATTTTGGGCTATGGAGAAGGTGCTTAGCAAAATAAATGAAGCGATTACAAGGAAAGATTTGAAGGGAATTGGAGAGCTAATCGCCATTGTTTCGGATAATTTCGAAAATGAGAAAAGAAAGTGAGTTTTGTAATTTGTAACTTCAAGGTGTAATTAAAATATTTTCATTGAAATCTCATACTACAGCTATGCAAAGAGTTTGTTTATTGAACACAAGAACGAGGAAACTCATTTGGCTTCTTTTTGTTGGATCTGTCTGCTGATTATTATTGAATGGCTGTTTATTTTGTCACATTGTAGTGATTCCAGCCAGATTAGAGCTAATTGACATAAAACAAGTACTTAAATAAAATATCAATAAATTCGACTTCAAACTCAAGATAATGACCTGTAAATAGTCCGGAACTTTATTTTCAATATTACCTCCTAAAACAACGCATAATTTGTTTCATTGGCCAGCTGGATATAAAACCGAGTTGCTATTTTTCACTAGTTAGGTTGTTTCTAAAGCGTATTAATCTTTCCCTTTTTTTTTTTTTTTTTTTTTCCCTCTTAGACCAACGTCTCCAAATGCCATTGTTCATGCAATATTTGTTATTTTTACTGACTACAAAAGAGCCAATGTCTCTTCAACAAGGAATCAACACCAAAATTTTGTTGAAAAAAAAAAATCATATTATATTTACAACAACTGAATTTTCATTCTGTTTATTATTTAAAATTTTGATATTTTTGTCAGTTAGTTAGAGATTTTTTTTTTTTTTTTTTTTTTTGTGTGTCTTTGGTATGTTAGAACTTTGTTGAGCAAAATGAAATATATTTGTGAAAATATGAGGAATTATTCGGAAAATTAAATTTTAAGTTGACCACTTAATTTATGAAAACTATATTTATGTCCTCAAAATTTTTTAAATTTACATAAGCTTTCCAACCTGATATTTTTAATATTTTCCCTCTGAATATGTCACTTATGTAACTTACCCCTGCACCATTCCGTCCCCTTAAGGTCACTATTCTGGGAGTACCACGTGCTAATCCCATTATCTATCACGTGATGGTCCAGTCATTGAAGTTTGAAAATATTTTTTTTTAGAATTTGTGCTTTAACGTACTATTTTTAATTCTATATCAATCTTTTGTCATCATTAATAAGTTTCAGAATTTGTAAAAATTAAAATTCTTGCTTTTAAATAATTTAGAAATGAAAAAATTGTAATGATGATATGGAAAGGTTGAGATACCAATTAATAGCATTCAAATGTGTGATTTAACATTTTGTATACTTGAGAGAAAATTGACCACTCAGTTTAGCATTTGCCAATCCTTTGGAAGAAGAGGGAAGTGTGTGATTTAAGATAGAAAATAAAGAGAGAAATAGAAAAGATATGTGTTTTTTTGCTGAGAATGGATGCCTTTTGGCTTGTGATCTGAATTCCTTGTTGAGAATTAGTTCACGACCTAATTCAAAATAATACCAAAAGCAAAAAAATGGAAGAAAATGAAACACACCAATGAGTATTATACAGGTTCATCTAATTGATACTACTTCGTGCTTCTGCCACCGCAGATTTATGATGATGATGAAGTTTTTACAAGAAATTCACTCACACACTATTCATGACTGTGTTAAACTCACTCACACCCTCTGTGTTTTTCAGCCCTCTCTATTAAAAGAAATAAAAAAAAATAATAAAACCCTAATAACAGCGCCCTTTTTGTAAAGAAAAACTAGGACAACCAAAATTATAAGTGTGAAATCCCTAAAATACCCTGAATGAACAAGGCGTTTTTTTATATAAGGTGGTTTTTCATAAGGCATTAATTAGACTCCAAAACTTAACATCTCTCTATTTAGAGGAGCCAAAGAGCTGATAGTTGCCTCTCAGTCCTTGATATTGTGTTGATCCTGTCTTTAATTTCGAATGTATGTTGCCTGATTCTACACTCACTGATGACTTTCCAATTTGGGTTGATTCCTTATGGTAACGAAACTTGATACTCGTGCCCTTTGATGAGGTCATCCCCTGATATCTACGATATGATTTTCCTACAACCATCCCTTATTAAACGATTGTCGACTTGATTCTAAACTCTGGTCAAGGCATTCAACTCGTGAGTTGTATAGTGAGAGATGATGTATAAAATTTGACATCAACAATTATTGGGAAAAAAAAAAAAAAAAAACAAAATACAAGAAAAAACATAAGAAAATATAACCCTGTCAAGTTTGAACTTTAACAATCGTGGTCACGTTGACAGTAACATGTTTTCCTATATTCAAAATTTGAGCCCCCCAAAAAAAAAACAAAAACAAAAAAAAACTTTTTTCTAGAGATAAATCTATAACAGATTCTAAGTCGAGTCTGATTTGCAAATCCACTTCAAGAACTCACATGTAGGTTTGGATATCATCATTCTAATAGATAAAGCTTAATATTTGAAACAAATGTAGTCACATAGTCACACAAGATTAATGCCAGAAGATTCTAATCCAACAATAATTTCAAGATTTGAAATTACTCCAAAACAAACACCCTGCTCAAATTTGATCTGAAATGAAATTCTGCACCAATCTTAAATTTAACCAGAAGCTAATCTTCAAGATAAACAAAAATTCCAGAGAACTAAAAATCTAAGTTCAATCTAAAAAGTATCAAGAAGTAATTCGAATTCCATAAAATAAAACTCCTGGAAGAGTAATCAAAATCTCCAAACTTTTAATTTTGAATTAACTAATTACCAATTAAAATTAAGACTAAAACTCCTGACCGTCGAAATTAAGAAGAAAATATTCAGAATTAAAGAAAAATGGTACATATCAATTGACAAAGATAGATCTCGTTGGACTTTGCTCAACAAGAAATAGACCCGCAATTTGGACTTAATCATCCTGATCAGGACACAAACTGTGCAGTAATTGAACACACGTCACTACACTAATATGCAAAAGAAAGACTTTTTTTTTTAATTTTTTTTTTTTTAAATTTTTAAAGAACATAGGGACAGTGGCTAATTAAGCATTATCATTTTTCTTGTGTTCGACAATCCAGATGACAGTTGTCAAGTCAAAAGTATAGTTTTTAGATGCACGCTACATTGAATATGCCATTTATCCGATTTGGAGTTGGACATTTCAACAATATATGAAATCCGAAGAAGAAAAATATAATAATAATAATAAAATATTATTATTATTATTATTATTATTAGTAACCTTTTTAAGATAACGTGGTCCCCAAAGAAGGGGAAAACAAAATCGACCCATAGCATACCGAAATATCAAAGAACAAGCGGTCCTTATACGTGCTTTTTTAATTTTTATTTTTATTCTGAAATTCGTAGAAACTTTTACGGTGATAATTTTAGTCACTAAAGAGTTTGTATGTTTATTTGAAATACCAAACTCAAAAGCATCTTCATTTCTCCCATCTTCTTCATATGTTATTTGCTCCTCTCCCCTGTCGCGGCCAATATTGCCCTCTCAATTTACTGCTCCCCCCCTCTCTCTACTGCTTCGCCACAAACCTTCTCCGTCTCTTGTGTCTTCTCTATTCCCAAAAAAATAAAATAAAATAAAATAAAATAAAATAAAATAAAATCTGCCAACCTACCAGAAACCAAGTTTCAAGATGAAACCCGGTTAAAACAGATTAAAACGATAAAAAAATGTGTTTTAAAAAATCGAACAAAATGTTTAATACTAAAAGACACCTGAAATGCACTATGAATTGAATTTATAATTACTCCCTCAATCTCTTGCAATATCTTTTCAATGCATAATTTGACAAATTAGTAACAGCGTGAAAGTTCAGTTCCCAATTGTTAGGAAATAGCTCAAGTTCAGTAATTGTAATTAGCTTGTTTTGTAAGTAGTTAGTTACAGCGTTTGTTAGAGGATTTAAAGGTGTAATATTGTTAGTGGTTCTTGTCTAGAGTTAGTTAGACTAGCAGCTTAGTATTTAAGATTAACGTAATGAGAAGTTAATCATATTCTCTTTCTTCTTCTTTCTTTACACAGATACGAGTGTTCGAATCATCTCAAAGGTCATGGACCAGCTCTCCTCCTAGGATCCGAGTCGAGGTAGAGGTTTTGGAGAGCTTTCGAACTGAGAGTGTTGATCATCCACTATATATAAGTAATTTTTGCTTCTTAAAATTTTCGAGTCATATGTTAATGATGTGCAATGTTGACTTTCTGTTGTAATGAGCTACGTTATAGAAAACACTATTTCGAGGAATCAGTAGCCATAGCTTTTATTAGTAGTGAACAATCTTCATGACACGCCACTCTTGCTAATAACTAGTCTTCACGTAACCAATATTAAATTATACAACACGCTTAAACAGTAACACTTGATCAACTAGACGAAACAAAATACAATTTGGTAATCTATGAAGTGACTGCGGAAAGGCGTTTCGTAGACTATGTCTATTAGCTAATTAATTGCCGAACAGACTTTGCGAATTTCACCCTGTGTTCCAGTTTTGACGCCAATATTGCTCATCTTCACCATGGACTTGGCGAACTCCACATTAAAGTTTAGGCTTTGTGGTGCTTTCCCTCCTAAGAAGCGTTGGACGAACGTCCTTGTGGAGGGATCGGTCCAAAACTTCTGATCGGACTCGAGAATTCCTCTTCCACTTCTCACGTTCGCAAAGAAGGCGGTGTCGAAACGAGCTGAACTTCCAGTGTCCAGATCGATCCGCTTGGTGCCATCGCCGTTCTGTGGGCAGAGCGCTTGAAGTTGAGAAACGAAGGATGAGTCTATAGTAGGATCCGCTCCATTTGCGCTTGCAGTACTGAAGTTGTAGAGTCTGTAGCTGAAGAACTGACATGCTGCAGTGCCAATGGTATGTCCACCTGTCGACATCAGGAAATAAATTTTGGATTATTGGACGTGGTTGTTCAACCATGATCATGTATCTATTCTCGACCTTCCCAATCCTTTTTTTTTTTTTTTGGCAATTTTAGATCTGAAAGGAAAGCCAATATTTCTCACGGATGTGATAAATGTCCTTTTTTAGATTATTGTTTTATTGGATGTCCAAATTCTGTTCAATTTTAAAAATATTAACTTGATATTCAATTACTAATTGACTAATATCAATCGATGATTAATCAATATTAATAAATGATTTAGCAGTCAATTACCGACGGACTTGATAACCGATGTTCAATCATATATTTGACCAGTGCATCACTAAATAATTTCTTTATTTCTGTTTAGTCATTACCAACTAAGGTGACGAGGTCTTGCGTGTTGAGACCCTTTGCTGCAAATTTCTGCTTTTGCGAATCGATGGATTCAGTAAAACCAGGCAAAGTGGAAGCATCAGATGCCAATGAAACTCGTCCATCTCTTCGCCCGGTCGGAACTTGCCATTTAATTCCTTTGGTCTGCAAATAATAATAATAATGGTTTTGTCAATAGATATACTTCGTTAGAGTACTTCAAGTTGTGAGAGTGAGTCTAGTAGCGCTAGTTTTCAAATTTGAATTTCTATTGTAAAAACTCTATCTCAAGATCTAGAGGCAATTACCAAAACAACAGAATCACGGGCAGCAAGTGCGAGAATATCGGCGCAGGAAACGACGCCAGGGCAGGCCGCTTCAAGTTGGGTTTTTGCGTCGTCAATGACATCATAGCCCCTCAAGCCGAGGTTCGGTCCAGCAGTTCTCTCGGTGTTTGCGCCGTTGATAAGGACGGAGCCATCGCAGCCTTGGACGAAGCAGTCGTGGAAGTGCATTCTGAGAATGCCGGGAGCTATGGTGGGATTGGATCTGAAATGAGACGCAACTGTGGAGCTAACAATGTCTTCGGCTCTTGGGCACGTACTTGAATAGAACCCAACACGGGTTCCCTGGCCATGCACCAAGGTGGCAACAAGACCAAACAATAAAAACAACACCAACATGGATTTTTTGAGTAAATAAGAAAGACCTTCCATGGAGATACTGGGTATAATTTTCTTCGTGATTTTTTTTTTTTTGTAACAATTATGGAGTATCGAAATTGGAGACTTAGCAAAGAAAACTACGTAAAAATATTACTATATTTTGGCCTAACTATTAGTGTTTTGGCTCGTGATTTTGGGAAGGTGAAGTGTATGAATTTATAGGGAAGTGAGAGGTCAAAGAAGAGTGAAAAAGTAAAAGAAAGCGGCTATTATATATAAAAAAGAGGATTTACAAAAACGAAATCAAAGTCGTACATAAAAGACAAATTAATATATAAATAGTGGCATGACGTGTGTAAGATAGGGTATAGCTCGACCTGAAGTATATGATGTCGTGAAACGAAGTGCTCAAGTCTCAACTGGATTGCATTATGTGCCTGGTCCAGTTTTTGCGCGTGATGAAAAGTCAATGTCGTTTTCTTTCTTTTCCTTTGATTTTAATTTTTTATTCTATTGTAATAATTATATATATATATATTTTCACAAAGAGTATATGGTACTAAACAATTTCTCTCTTATAAACATTGGTATATAGGATCAAAGAACTTGGTCAACTTAACATTTCCAATGTTTGGTATTCGAGTTCATTTTAAACTTAACTATCTTTTATATATGGTTGATTTTTTTGTCTTTTTTTTTTAAAAAATCAACAAAAATTATAATTAATTTTTGAATCAACAAATTTCAATATAAAAATTCAATTCTATTTCAAACTCAACTCAAACACCAAATGCACATTTCAATTATAAGCTCTAGGAGCTCGCATAAGATTGAGCTCGAGATTGAGTTGCAGGAGCTTGCAAAGATTGTGAAGGAAATGATCAATGAGAAATTACAACAATACAGGAAAAATAATAATAAAGGAGATCCCTCCTTTGAAGGGGAGTGGGAAGAGGTGCATCACATTGTTGTTTCTAATATAAATAGACAAATAAATAAATACTGCTGCTAGTATCAAAGAAGTTAAGTACATCCGAAATAGATCCTAATTTAGACTAGTCTAATTTATTGTTAAAAGAAAAATAAAGGGGTTCAAAATCCAGCCACAAGGCTAATAAAACAATAAAATGAGAAAGACAACCAACAAGCAACCCACAAAAGGTGCCGGAAAACAATGATTTTCATTGAAAAATAGAGTGAGATCTCGCCAAAACCCTACTTAGTGAGAAAAATCTAAGGAAAATAGTATATGATCCAATCAAATCTTATTTATGTATCTTGAAATGTTTTTGCACCTTGAGCATGAATAACATGGACCATTTTCTTTTCAAGATAACTATGGATTGGCACCCCTTTAACCCCTCATCCTTTATCAAGCTTCTGATCACTCTCATCCTTTATCAATCCATGTTAATCTTTAGAAAAATACTTTAGAACATTAGTTTTGTTAAGCATCATACTAATAGAGTGGTCGGGCCCACTAGTGGGACCCATATTATAGAACTCAAACTCTATTAGTGAGTGATATTAAATAATCACTAAGGGTTATTTACATGAATGTCTAAATCGAAGAGTATGATTTAAAATATGTCCATTTTTTCTTTTCTTTACATAAATGTCTAATTTGATACTTATAAAATTTACATTACCCTTTCATCAAGAATTGAGTATAAACAAATAAAGAATTGATAAAAGAAGGCCAAAAAAAAAAAAAAGTCTCTTAAAAGCAAATATTTTATAAAAGGGAAAAAAGACAATATTTTACTTGATTTATTATAAAGAAAAAAAAAAAAAGACCCTAACAAATATTATTAGTTGTATGGTATATGAAAAACAATCATAATAATAATCAATTTTTCTTTAAGATAAAATTCACAATGAAATATAAAGAAAATTAAATTGATCTTGTACAGAAATATAAATACGTTAAAACTTAAAAAAGACATCATAATGACATAGTAATTATCATAAAAAAAAAACATGATATATAGTAATCATAAAGAGCAAAAAAACATATCACATTTAAAAAAAGTATCATAATCATATGGTAATTATCATAAAGAAATAAAGAATTTCATATGATATTTAAACTTTAAAAATTAACTTTTAAAACAATTCCAATAGTAATAAATAAAATAAATTATCATAATAACGTTATAATTATTATAATGAATCTAAATCATATTTAAGAAATATATTTATTAAAAACTTAAATCTTACTAACAAGTAATCACTATAATAGAGAATTAATCAACAAGATAAAGATACAACAATGATGAATAAATAAGAAAAAAAATATGAATATTCATGATAAGGGAGAATGATGTTAAATATAATAAACAGGCAAAATGCGTACTTGAAATGATTGTTTTTATAAAAAGGGATTTGTATGTAATATTATTAATAAATAGATATATTTTAAAATGAAGTCTTAAAAATAAACTTTTTATGTAATTATTTTATTAATAATGTTCCTTAGAATTGTTCTAATATTTAAGCCAACTCCCGAAGTAGGGGACCATCGAGGCTAGCTTTGAACCACAATATGGCCTGGAACCTGCTCCCTGTACAAACTTCGCCTCCAAAATTCCAGCTTCCGCCAACTCGACAACCAACTCAGGGGAGAGAGCTTGGCCACCATGAATTCAAGCATTTCTATCCATCCAAACCATTCTCTGTTGATTGGTTCCCCGGCCCCCTCCATAGTCTATCCCATATAAGATTCCCATTTTTCTCTCTCTTGACATTTTTTAGTTTTTTAGTTTTTTTTATTCATAAAATTATGTGATTGGACATGAAAAAAATTATCTTACTATTAGGACATTGTTTTTAATTTAGTCTTTATTAAGTTGCATCAAATTGTCATATTATTTAAAATATTAGGTTACGACATTAGTCCCTAAACTTTTAAGTTTGTTCAATTTTAATCCCTTTTTTTCATAGTTTGAATGATCCTTAAACTTTTAAAATGTTATTACATTAGTCCTTTCTGTTAATTTTTCGACAGAATTCGCCAATAATTTAGAAAATCCTACAAAACTAATAAAAAAGTTCTTTTTATCATTATATTTAATTAAAGGCAGGTCTGTACACGTTGAACTCAGATTAATTAACACGGACAGAAAACACGAGTTGTGTTCGAGTTAGACTAGTCCAATTTGAAATTGGTCCCTTTTTTTTTTTTTTCCGTGTTCAATTGAGTGACATGTTTTCTACCTGTCCCTTATTTTTCTTCACTCTAACCTATAAAATTTTTTTTGATTTCGAGTCATGTCGTCATATCATAATGCGTATTGCCATTCCTAATAATAAGGATGACGGTGATGATGATAACAACAACAATAATTGGAGAGAAAGAAGTGAATTGCATTTTTATATAAATAATTAAAATAGGTACCAAGTATAAGTTATTTATCTAAATTTAACATTTCCGCGGTTAATTTTGTTTTCTCAAGCAAATTTACTAATCATTTCAAAATTTTTAAAATCATGTTATTTATTCTAATTATTTTCCTACAAATATCATTTATACAATTTCTTCAAAAATAATTGTTGAAGCATTTTTTAGTGGTATCTCTTGACTCGTTAAACAAAAGGTTCAATATGGGTGGATGAGGAAGAAAAGCCTTGGAACGTTCCCTTTTGGGTGGAGGAGACCCGCTAATAGTGGATGACGACAATCCAATGTGGAAAACATGCACATGGCTCTATTTATTTATTATTTTTAAATCAAAGAACTGTACATGGCTAGTACCACTAGGCAACTCTACGTGTTCTTGAGTAAAGTTCCCACTGCGGCTGCTTCATCGGTAAGCGAATGCGGGATGACTTATTTCGTACTATCATCTAAATTTTAATTATAATTTAATTTTTATTTTTTTCTCAATTTTATTATTTATATAGTTTTGTAACTTAAATTTTAAAAATTTATAATTTTATATAGATAAGTTAAAATGAGATGATTTTTTTAATTGTATAAAATTTCGAAACAAATAAAATAAGTTCTATATTGATTTTTTTTTCCAAACATATTTCAAGTTTTTTTACTTTTTAACTTTAACAATTCAAACGCTTCAATAAATGAGCAATCAATTCAAACACAAATTCTAAGATCAAAACCTTAGCAGCAAACGCAAGATGTTATCCAAACATTATGTTTCAATTGGAAAGAGTAAGGTGCTGTTTTGTTCGAGTAATCTGATGATAACAATGTCACAATCAAATTAATTAATTGTCTCTGACGATATTACACAAATAAATTAGAACACAATCATTTAATTTTTGTTGGAATTAACTCAACCATGATTAAAAGACTTCAGGAGCTTGAATTTAAAACCTCTGGGATTTTATTTTTATTTTTATCAAATTTATAAAATGGGTTACAATAAAATCTCATACCATAAAAAAAAAAAAAAAATAGGGCGCAACTATTTGAAGTGTATACCGTATAATACATACAACGGACTTTAAACGGTTTTTTTTCTCTCTCTATTTTTTTTAATTAATGCCCCGAAAGAGTACAATTTTTAATATATTATCCTATCTATTAATTGATTCAGTATTTCTACCTCTTATAATGTCAAATAAAAAGTATTCAACGTGAAAAAAAATCCAAATTACTAAATAGGTAGGGTAAAAATCCTAAACATGTACAATAAAGGCTATTCCCACAATTTCTTTTACTTTAAATTCATAAATAAATAAATAAATAAAGCCCACAAAAGCCCGAGCCAGTACCACCCTTACTAATTGTCGTTTTTGTTCTTCTTTCTTAGAATTCAGGCTAACCAAAAAGATAATTTGCTAGATTATCTCAAATAATCTACCAAATGTAGTGGGAGTCAACACAACGCATCAATGGTCTTCGGTTGCCCACACCAATCTCTAGCCACAGGAGAGTATGTTATAGATTACATTTGGTAATATACGAAATTACTTTTGTTTTCAATACAAAATTGTTGACCATCTCTGGCCTTCGGTTGTCTGAGATTACATTTGATGGATTATTTTTAACAATCTACTAATTACTTTTTATTTTCAATACAAAATTGATGATAATCTCTGGTCCTGAAAGAGCGTTCGAAAAGATTAATTTTGGTAACCTACCATATTACTTTTTATATTCTCCTAGATTGTTTATTATATTCTATCCGATACACACACACACACACACACACACACACACACACACACACATATACAGTTTTGTACTCCACCAGATAATGTCTTGTCATTTAGCCGATATCATATGATAATCTATCATATTATTTTCCCAATTTATCAACAAAAAATCACAAGATTATTTTGAAAATAATGCAAAAATAAAAATAATTTGGATAAGAAAATTATGCCAATCGGAACCCAATTTGTTCTTGCTCTGCTGCTCAAGGCAGTCGAAGAGAGGAGATGGAGACGACTGAGATTGCGATGGTAGAGATTACGAAATGTCGGATCGCTCGGTCTCGTAAAGATCTACCAGAGGTCGCAGTTTGACCTCCAGCTCCGTTAATTTATCAACCTTCGATTTCTACCAATTTTTTAGATTTGAGAGCTTACCACTGACAAAGGAGAAGGAGTTCCGAAGACGCACCATATATAGTTAGAGCCGGACGTCGCGATTTTTAAGGAAAGCTATTCCGCCAAAAAAAAAAATGAAAACACATGTATACAAATTTTTTAAGGGATAACTTTTGTTCCAAAGTGGAACAAAGAAAGTGCGCGACTATGACTTTTTCAGCCCGCACGCGTAAATGAATGTCGAGACAAAACACCAATCAATTCCAGTTTTAGCTAGCACTACAATGTTGACTACATTTTCGGTGCAAGCAATTCTGTACACGCCGGGTTCCACTGTCTCTTTGTTTTATTATACGACTTTGACTTGCTTTTTGTAACTCCAGTACTCTTCATGTCTAATGCTGGCCTATTCGCAAATTCACAAACTTCTGTGCCTGATATATAATAAGCTGAAACACATTTAGACGAAAACTTGAATATATGGTTAATAAACGTAGTAATAGAGTATTTGGTTTGACGAAGGGACAATTCGTTTAGGGTTAAAAAAAAAAAAAATCAAGTCTCGTACCGTAAAAATGTAATAATATATAATAAGAATAATAGACATGTTTAAGGTATTGAGTCATTATCTTTTACAATAGAAACTTAATCATTTAAAAGTCTCGAATTTCTCATCTTTCTCTAATCTTTGCATGACATCAGAGTCCAACAAGTTCAATCAAGATAAAAGTCCCATATCGTAAAATATAACTACAACAATACACATAGCAAAGTATTATGACACTTTTCTTATTAGGTTGACCTTTTAAAATGGAAGCTCAATCACTTAGTATTTTAAATTAGAATCAATTATATATATATCATCAAATTATAGCCATTGTTTCAAAAAATGTCCATAAACAAAATTATTTGTAAAATTGAACAAGAATCTAATAATGTTGTCTTGATAAAAATAACCTTAATTCTAATTTAAGGAAAAACATTTTTTTCATTCAAAATTACTGACTTTACAAGTAAATATGAACTCTTTTTTTCCCTATTTTCCCCCCTCATGTGTTTTGGTTATATGGTTTTTAACGAGTCATATTTGAAGCCTTACTCAAGGTGCAAGTTAAAAACCTATAATTGATCCTATGAATCTAGCTAGACCTGGCAATTCGTGTTCACGGGCCGTGTTCGGGCCAGCACGATTATGGCACGACATGATTTGCATAAACACGAACACGATACGATTAATAAACGGGCCAGAAATTCAAATACGTACACGAATCGTTTAATAAACGAGTAGCACGACACGACACGCGAACACGATTATTAAACGGGCCACGATGGGTTGGTACAAAAACAAACACGTTTATGACCCATTTAATACCAAAAACCCGTTTACGGCCCATTTAACACAAAAAAGAGTTCCTGACCCGTTTAACACAAAAATTATGGATAAAAAATCACTAGAATTATGGATATAAAACTAACAATGTAGTTGAAGTTGATGGTCAATAAAATTTTGGAAAGTTGAAGTTCAAATTTGAAAAATGTAGTTTCAAAATGATGAGTAAGTTTTACTGTTTTACATCCTAATAAATTTATGTCTTTGTTAACTATAAGATTACCCTAATACCCTAATCCAATTTTATACACATGATTAGGTTTATTATTTTATATTATTAACTAGTTAACTATAACCATAATTCATTTACTATTTTATATTAGTAACTAGTTAATTATAAGATTATTATTTTATATTGGAAGCAACCTCTCTATAACTTTTGATTTATGTTATCTCAGTAGTAAAAATTCTTCAATAATTGTTTTTTGATTTTGTATCAAATACACAAATGGGCCTATACTTGTTATTAAAGAGTTTTAGAATAGTTTGAAAATTCTAACATAAACGTGTTAAACGTGTTAACCGTGTTAGCCCATTTTCGGCCCATTTATTTTCGTGTTAAACGTGTCGACCCAATTTTGACCTAGTTATTAAACGTGCAGTCCAAACCCATTTATTACGTGTCATTCTCGTGTCGTGTCATCGTGTCGTGTCCGAAATTGCCGGCCCTAAATCTAGCTTCTGCCTTTTTGTATTTTGTGATTAGGCTATGGTTAGTTTAGTTCACCTTCAGGCTTTTTCATCAGTTTTTTGTTACAAACACTTTTGTTATTTTTTCTTTTTTTATTTAATGAACCAATGGATAAAAAAATGAAGGGGATGTTAAGGGGTGGCACTCTAATTGTGTGTCTAGTTACACCTGTTGATTCTGTTATCCATTATTTATTACAAAATTGTTTTACTTTTTTTTTAAAAAATATTCAAACCAATCTTTTTAAAAAACACAACCAATTATACATTTTTGTCTTCAATAACATTATTCCAAAAAATTATCATTTTTATTTGTTCATATTCAAAACAAAATCATTTTCATAAGGCTCCAAACACTCTCCTATAGCCACTCGTTGCTTGATGAAGGAGAGTAGGGAGAAGAGAGATGGTCTTCATAAGCCTGTCAACTTGAACCAATACAGTAAGGGTTGCGAGAAATCAATCAAAGTCAAGCTAAAAAGGCTATTATATTCTAAAAAAATTTTACTAGTCAACCATAAATGAACGATTTAATCATTACACAAATAAACATCATCTATTCTTTAAAACTTTGATTTGTCTTTTATGACGGATCACTCCATTTCCAGAGTGATCGCAGAGGTGAAGAAGGTTGAAAGATTGGGTTTGCGGTACTTTGGCTATGTTTGGTACAAGAGATGAAAAGGAGGAAGGATGGATAGAGTTGAAGGAGGGAGAGTTAAAATGATAAATGTTATTTATATATCAAATTACTATATTCTCATTTTGTAAAGTATTTTAATAATTCAGAATGAGTGTAAAACAATTTTTTTTTTTTTTTCCAATTCAAAGAGTAAGGGTCCTTTCATTAGTAGAAGGATGTAAAATGGTGGGCTTAGAGGGAGAGTCTCTCACTCCACTTCTCCTCTCCCTCCACTCTTCCCTCTCAATAAATTATGGAATTGGACTCTCCCTCCACTCCTATCCCTCTCTCCATCTCTCGCTCTCTCCATCTGAATTGATATATGGAGAATGACAGGAATTTTATTTCATATTTTATATTTTATTTTTGTTTTTAGATTTTGCTCGTTTTTGTATTTGGGTATTATAAAGATAAATAGATTCAACGCCGCCGCACTTTCTTCCGTGACACTTTTTCTTTCTATTTCACTATCTCAATTGATAAAGAAAATTTCAACAATTGTGTTAATCAAAGAAAAAGGTGAAGATGAATGAGAAAAATGAGGAAATACTCGAACGCTCAGATTTTTTTGGCCACCCATCAAACCAGTGACAAAATAAAAAATTTTAATGAGAGGTTATGATAACCAGGGAAAATGCAAGATATAGCATATTTTAATAGTGACAGTGATAAGGAAATAAATAGCATATTTTTTATGCTGATAAATTATAGCATATTTCAATCTTTTTTTATGTTTTTTATAATTTAACTCTTTTTCTCTACGTTTCCTCTCCTCCCTCTTTTTCCTGTGTCTTTCTCTCTCCCATTACTTGTCACTAGAGGACAACTCGTTAGTGACGGAAAAGATGCTAGTTCAACACCATCGTGATCTACTTCGTTCGACCATGCATTATGGGATTGTTTGTTTGTCCTTTTTTTTTTTTCTTTAGCAACACAATCATGATGGCGACCGTGACAGACGGCTTTCGTTCCTCAGTGGCCATCATTCTTGGTGGGAGTTTTATCGCAATAGTGGCAGCGAGCTTCATCACAATTTCTGGCGGTGCTTTGGAAAGCAGATCTCAAGGACGAATGATAGTCACGAGGAAATGAAGCTGCTGGGAGTAACGGTGACGATTAGTTGCATATCTGAGATCACCAAGCCCGTGTCGTGATTTTGACATCACGATTCTCTGTTCGAGTGGCACCTGCGACGATTTCACAATGACGGAGTTCGAGGTCCAAGTCCCTAACGACAGCGACTGAGATCAAGGAGTTAAAAGCTTCAGAGTTGATCACCTGTGTGATTTCCGACGATCTCCCAACGGCGATCGTTGTTTTGGGGCTGGTTTAGGATTTTTGGATTTGGGATTTAGTATTAGGGTTTGAGTGAATTTGAGACTTTAATTCAGGAAAACTTTGGGGTGTGTTTTGTCATTTAAGAAAGTTTGTAAAATAAGTTTGCGTCTGATTTGCTAGTTGGAGATAAAATTTTTAAATTGAAGTTAATTGAATTTTCAGAAACTAGTTATAATTTATATTGACTTTTTATGGGAAAAAAAAACAAAAAACAAAAACAAAAACAAAAACAAAAATAAAAACCGAGATGAAAAAGTACAGTGTAGTTGAAATTGAATTGAAATACCAAACAAAGCCTAAGTAAAAATTATGAAATAAATTACTAATAGATACTGGATTTATTAGTAAATACAAGAATTTCTTTTAGAGGAAATATCATATTTACTAGTAAATACTAGATTTACTAAGAGTAAATAATTTATTTGAAAATATTTGAATTTACTTGAAAATACTAGATTTACTTAGAAATATTGTAGTCTAATGCAAATTCAAAAGATTTTTATTTGAAAATATTGGATTTACTTAAAATTACCGGATTTACATGAAAATATTGGATCTACTTGAAGATACCGTAATTTAATGAAATACTATTAATTAAAACTATTTTAAAAATACCGGATTTATTTGAAAATATCTTATTTTATTAAAAATATTGGATTTATTTGAAAATATTAGATTTACTTGAAAATACCGTAATTTAATGAAATACTATTAATTAAAACTATTTTAAAAATACCGGATTTATTTGAAAATATCTTATTTTATTAAAAATATTGGATTTATTTGAAAATATTAGATTTACTTGAAAAAATTATATTTTAATAAAATATCGAGAATTTAAAAATATCTGATATACTTGAGAATACCATATTTTAATAAAATATAATAAAATGTAAGGGGGTGTTTGGTGTGTTAGTTTGAGTTGAAATATTTTAGTTGTAATAGTAAATTTTTTTAAATTTTCAGAAAAGACAAAAAACTTTTTGGGGAAAAAGACAAAAACTTTTTAGGAAAAAGACAAAAAAAATTTTGAAATGAGATGGAATTGAAATGGGAGCCAAACTCCCCCTAAGTAATTGAAAATATTTTGAAAATGCTTGATTTACTTGGAAATGATGTATTTCATTAAAATATCTAAAAGATTTTTATTTGAAAATATTAGATTTACTTAGAAACCAGATTTACTTATAAATGCCGTATTTTATTGAAATATCCAAAAATACCATATTAATTTTCTTTCTTTGACATGTTATCTAAAAAATAAAATATTTTCTTTTTGTTTTTCATATTATTTTCCTTTCTTTTAAAACCTTTATTCTTTTTTTTTTAATTATTTTTTTATCTTAAATCCAGCCTCAAAATTATTGAAATTCCTAAATCTACCCAAAAAACCTAAACCAAAGTTGTCGTCCATTGCAGAGAGGCCGTCGCCAGAGAATACGTTAGCGACGACGGCTTATGGAGTTGCGTCGTCGACGGTGGACCATGATTTTGTCGGGATTCCTGCCATCGCGATAGGCCGGTGGGAGTAGCGATCCTGCTGTCGTGGAGCTCCGTCTGAGGGCTTCATCAGCGCGATTTCCCGTAACGAGCTCGCGATAGGATTGTGTTCGCAATTTCGGCGTTGCAAGGCTCCATTTAGGGGGATGTCGCGAAGCTTCTTCACGGAGAGAGGTCGCCGTGACAATCGCTATTCCAACGTCGCGAGGCTTTGTCCGAAGGTTGTCACGAATCTTTTTCGTGGGAGAGAGGTCGTCGTGACAATCGCAATTCCGGCATTGTGAGGCTTCATCCTGGGGCACCTGTGAAGATTTTGCCATGCTGGAGTTCGCAATCCACATTTCCTGAGACAGCGGACGACGGCGGCAGCAATGACAACCGTCTAGTACTGCGAGAGTGAGTGGGAGATTGGGGTATTTTGGGTACTTCATGTAAATTGAAATAAAAGTATGCTATTATTTTCACTTCTTAAAAGATTATAACCTCGTTTGGTTCGACGGTTCGAACTCAAAATTTTTATTTCAGTTTTTTTCTTTTTCTGAAAATTTTTTTTATCTTTTCTGAAAAGTTAATAAAAATTACTATTTAAACTTAAAATTTTTAACTCAAACCTATTCACCAAACGGACCCTATGCTATAATTTTCCCTCACACATGTAAAATATGCTATTTCCCTCTCTCCCTGGTAACTAGAAGTACGAAGAATTTACACAAAATGATCAATTTTTTATATCCTCTTTAAAGAATAGATACCAACAAAATATTTGTAAATTAAAACAACATTTTAAATTCATATTCCTCTCTTCTTCCACATTTATCCTTCAATGGGATGCTTACCTTTTATATTTTGGCCACGATTTTTTTTTTTTTTTTGGGAAACAACAAATTATCCTTATTTCAAGCAATTGTTTTCCATAAAATATTTCATTTTTAAATATATCAAATTTTTTTGGGCAAACGTTCACCTACTTTTAACGGAAGGAGTTTTTTTTTCCTTTTAATTATCTAAAATTCTGTTTTAAAAAGGATGGTTTTTTCTTTTTTTCCCTCCACTTGAAGACTCAAGAAACACATTTTTCATTCCTTAGCATTTTACTTTGTTTCTCTTCAGCGTTTGGAAAAGATTATGTTTGCAAGAAAAGTTTTTTTTTTTTTCTCTCACTATGATATTGACCATATTATTGTAGTAATTAATGTTTCGATATTGTGAAAATAACAATATGAGCATATGATAATAACTGTCACTTAAACAATTATGTTTCGTCACATTTCATATTATAGGGACCTTAGCATCATATTTCATGTTCTTGATCACTAATAATTTGTTCACATGGTCTACATATAAGAATGACTACATAATTTTATAGAAGAATATCATATATAGTACATGGCATATTCCATATATTTTTTTAGATCATTATCATATTGACCATGTCATTGAACAAGAAAAAACAAAACTATATACACTAAATATAGTTCTATAACATATTGATCTCATCAAGGTGATATTGACAGTTAATAAAAAAAAGGAAAAATAAACAATAAACACTAAAATGTAGTAATAAAAACGTTCAAATATGCGAATATGAAGGACGAATGTTTTTAAGGGTTTTTGCATTTTTATTTTCATATATAAAAAGGGTAACTAAAATTAATGTGGGTATTATTTAGGATAAAATTTATCTTTTTTTAAAAAATTAAATTAGCACAATATGGTTAGTTTTATTTTTTTATTCAATTTTGCAAATAGGTTTTTTAGACCTTTTTTTTTTTTTTTTTAAAGCAAGGCTCTAATTTGCTCAGCTTTAGAAATAGTTCTTTTAGAATACTAAAATGTTTTTAATTTTTAGAGGACAATTATTTCTTGGGATTTATAGCTAAATAGCCTTTTTCTAAGAAGTTTTTGAATAAATGGTCAAAATTTTTAAAAATTAGTTAAAAGGTCTTTTTTTTTTTAATGTTTAATCAATTTTTTTAATGATAAATCAGTAATTGACCACATAAAATTCTATCAATAATGGTCAATCACTGTGGTCAATCACTGATTACCACATAAAAGTCTATCAATAATGGTCAATCACTGATTAACATAACATAAATCATCAAATTTTATTGATTGATCATTAGTCAATCACAAAATTTTATAGTTAATTATTGATTGATTAAATCTGAAAAATAATAAATGGTTATTTTTCTAAATAAAAAAATTTGATTATATATAAGATTAGGTGACTATGAAATGCCACCCGGCCTAATTATTTAAACAAATATATATAAACATAATTAAAAAAAAAAATTTTGTGAGTGGGCCTTAAGCCCCCTAGCCTAAAGGCCTCCGTCCCTCCACCAAACCCTTCCAAATCGAATTTCCCTTCTTTGAAGTCTTATTCTCTTGGCCAAGCAAAATCCAAAAATAACCATATGTTCAGCTACTAATCAAAATGATTTGTTCCAGATAATTAAAAAGAAAAAAAGCAAAGGAAAAAAAAAAAAAAAAAGAAAGAAAGAGTTGGTGTAAGACACAAACCAATGGATGGTTGGAAATGTCAATTACATGAGCGCAACCATTAAACACGAAAATCTGACTGTTCTTATTGTATTCCCTGTTAATAGGGAAAAGCTATGTAATATGATAAGCTTTTTCCTCCAATGTCGTTGAGCAGTTTTTGGTATCAAATAGACCTCCCCAGCAGGTAGTTTTAATGTGGCTGATTTCTATTCTTTTGCAATTAATTTCGCTACAGTATCTGCTACTCTAGTTAGTTGTCCATTTAAGTTATATGTAAATTTCCCAATTTTTACTAATCCAAGTCTGAGAACTCTCATCCCGGCGAGGAAGATGAAATAAAGTACGTTAAAAGTAAAGTTCCAGCAATACCCTCACTAAACAACTCGTAGCACAAAAAAAAGTAAACGACAATCATCCAACATCAATTACAAGCAAACATCAAAAGAGCAACTACAATATAACAAGGGTGAAACTCCTTCATTTGTTACAACCCCAACGCTCAAGTTTCAAGAACCAACAATAACCCAAAAAAAAAAAAAAAAAGGGAAAAAAGTTAGACTAGAAAAGGAAAATAAAGAGCCAAACATCAAAGTTTTCCATTATTTCCTCACGTTTTCTCAGCAAAAAGAAAGAACTACTTGGAAGAAAACTGAAGAAGAAACAAAGGTAGGTCGAATTTGAATCCAAAAGGACATACGTACCTGACAAAAAAAGAATTGTTTGCAAAGAAGAAAGAACTCAAAGTTGGGTCAAAAATCTACCACAAGATTTAAGCTTTTAACTAGTAGACCAGAAGAGGTTGAAATCTACAATCATAGAAAGTTGAGGTCAATAACCAAAATTGGATGACTGGGAAGTCGTCGGTGAGTCATTCCTTGTTGTAATAGTAAAATAAATTGTAGAAAAACTAAATAAAGATAAAACATGTAGATTTATAGAGGTTCACCTGTAATCTCTAGGTTACACCCTCCTTCTGTAGGGCATTTCATAGCTTTCATTTATTTCTCAATAAGTGTTACAAAGACGTTTTTGAGTGAGAAAGATAGAAGAGGGATAGAGAGAGCAATGCGTATAAAGTAAATTTTGGTGATTATTAGATAATGAATTGGGCGTCCTCCAAGCTTGTGGAATACTTCTCTATTTATAGGGGCTGATTAGCTGACTTTAGTTTCATTACTCTACTCGATTATGCCTTTAATGTCAACTAGCAGTTGCCTTTTCTTGTCTTTGTTGACTTTCTAATCCGGGATAGACTAGAAAGATATTGGGAAACTATTATTTTAAGTGAGATCCAACCCAATTGGTGGAGATTCTTCCTTGATATGCATAATGTGGTTTCCCTTTTGCTGATCTGGAGTCAACTTTCCTTATTTGGACTGGAATGACTCATCAAATCGTTTGTCAATCAATTTTCTGTCGAGTGGTGACTCATTTTTGGATCTTGGATGTTGGTTCACTCATGAGTCGTCGTTTCACGCTCCCCGATGATGTGTTCATTGACACGTGTATGATGTACAAAATCTAACCTCACTAGCAAACCACTCCAAGTTCCTCCTCAAATATCCGACACCCCCTGCGATGGCGGCCCATCCTAGCCCATGACGCCACCCTTCCACTCTTGAAGACGTGACCCAATAGCCCTTCTGCCTCCCTTCCCTGTGATCACCCACATAACGCCTTGTCCGAATTTGGGATTTTATGATCATTTTTTTTTTTTTTTGGGTTAGGATAAATATCATATTTGAAATAAATAGAGGTAACGTTTCATTATTTTTGTTATGCTTATATTGGAATCTGATCTGACATATAGAAAACTACTATACCATCAGTACTTAAACTAAGTAGTAGCTACTTGATCATATCCGGTAGGGAAAAGCAACTGTCCCATGAAGTCGCCCACCAAAAATCCAACAAATTTGACTACATCACTTGAGATAAAATAAAAGAAATACAAATATAGGAGATTTCTACAGTAGATTCACGGGACAAGTCCCTTAATAAATCTACATCGTAGAAAATGAGGATTTAAAATATTTTATTGTTTTAAAAATATGTGACGGTCAATATTTAATTGAGGGTATCAAAGGACAATTTATTAATTTGGTTACTGGACAAGTCCCTTTGGAGATCGACTGGTGAAAAAGCGGAGAAAGCAAGTGAAAGCCTAGTCTCTTCGAAGCTTATTTGCATGGCGGAAGTAAGGAAGGAGACGGTTGAGCCGAAGGAGAAGCGGAGGGCCATGGCGGAGTTGATAATCGTCGGCGTTTAGTGAGGGAGGAGAAGAAGAATGCTATTTAGATCTGTGAAGAACGATCATAGTATAAAGAGTATATTATAAAAGATCCACAAATTAGTAAGCAATTCATTTACTAGAGGAGACTGTGTTTGAGAATGAGGTGCTCTTTGGCTCCATATGGTTTTGGATTCTCTCCGATTCAACTCAATATAGTTCCTACAAACAGATTTCCAGAGTCCAAAAATGTTGAAGCAAGCCACCACCAAAGCTGATGGTGATTGTGGTTTGAATCCGTGTTTTTTTTTTTTTTTTTTTGGTGTGATACGCATGTGGGTGTGGTGAATAGGTGTATGGGCTTAGAGATAAAGTGGAGGCATTTTTTTCTGGTCGTTACCGACGACGTTCGTAAAGGAGTTAGGATGGTAAGGATAATTTGAGCTAGGCTAGCTATCTATCTGGAATTGTCATGTATGAATTAAGCTTGGTTTGAGAAGAAGCTGATACATTATGGTATTCACTTTGATCCTGAACTATTGTTGGGAAGAAAAAAACAAAACAAAAACAAAATCGGGTTGCGGCAGAAGAGAGTAGTGTGATGGAATTTTAGTTCTTTTAATGAACCAATAGATTGCTAACTCATATAGCTATATACATTAAGAATGTGGATAAATCGTATCTTTTAAAAACGAATCAACACTTCTAGTAGAAGTATGTAGAATCATTAAAGAAGAGCTACGTTGGTGTAATGATCGAACAATTTACAACACAAATTTATTAATCAGCAATCGAACAGTAAAATGTCGTATAATTAAAAACATTTTTTTTGTTATTTTGTAATTGTTCATGATAACAACACTATGAACGAACTCAAAGCTCCAGAGTGTTATTCGAGTGTTCGAACAATTTTCGCACAACGCTCACATAAAACATGATTTTAAAATTTTCAATAAGCATTCCAAGTCAATAATTTAAATTAAAGCTGGCTATTTGAAAGAAAGATTAATTTTTAAGTGTTCATTTGACAATTTACGCCTAATAGAATTTAATTCTGAGCCATGAGGGCAAACTCAGAAAAATGTTCCAGCTACTCACAAAGGATCATTTGGAACAGTACTAAAGTGAATTAGCTGTACAAGTACGTTAAATGAAAATTCTAAAATGAAATTAGTAACCATTTTAAAACTTAAGTTGAGTAGACTAGTGGAACGACATAAATTGACAATGTAAAATTTATCTGTTAGAGACCATAATGCACTAGCATTAACCCCAGCTCGTATATAATGAATTAAAAATGAGTGTAACCCGAATTTCAAAAGTTGTGAAAATCTCAAATTTAATCGAAATCTTTTTTTAAATTATCTTTTAAAAATGGTGCAAATACAAAGACCAAGTCTCATCATCAACGACCTTACATGTGGTCACATGAAGATAGAACAACTGAATTAGAACGACTAGCGGTTATTTTTTCTTTGTCTACTTTTGGTATACAATTACAATACATGGTTGTACATAATATGAACAATTTTCAAACAATAAATATTCGTCTAGCTATTCAAACATTAAGACTTATATGTAACTATAAGTAATTAACACTTAGATAAATATAAATGAATAATCAAATGAATAGCATATGACAAAAAATTTGATCCGAGTATTTACTACGAAGCTATCCGAACCGAGAAAAGTTAATTAATGGCAGTACAGACCCTGCGAATTTCAGCCTGACTGCCCGTTTTGACACCGATATTGCTCATCTTCACCATGGACCTGACAAATTCCACATTGAAGTTTAGGCTCTGTGCTCCTCTCACTCGCAAGCTTTCAACAATCGTTCTAGTGGAGGGATCACTCCACAATATCTGATTAGACTCGATAACTCCTCGGCCGTTTCTCAAGTTTGCAAAGAAACTTGTGTCGAAGCGTGTCGCACTTCCAGTGTCGAGATCGACCCGCCTAGCCCTGTCGCCGTTCTGCGGGCAGAGCGCTCGAAGTGCGGGAACAAAGGAAGGGTTGATGGTGGGATCGGCGCCACTTGCAGTGGTGGTACTGAAGTTGTAGAGTCTGTAGCTAAAGAACTGGCATGCACTAGTACCAATGGTGTGCGCACCTGTTGGATAAAATTATCATTATTTAATTGGATTTTGCTGTAAAATACATTAAAAAATTTTTTTTTCTTTTCTGTAAGTTTTGAAAAAGATTCGAATGACATGTGTAGAATCATTACCAACAAGGGCGACGAGGTCTTGAGTGTTGAGACCGTTTGCTGAAAACTTTTGTTTTTGGGAATCCATGGATTCATCAAAGCGAGGCAATAATGTCAAAGCCTCCGCAGCCACTGAAACTCGCCCATCCCTTCTTCCTGTCGGAACTTGCCAACTAAATCCTTTGGTCTGCAGAACATACATTTTTAATATATTCTTGGTTAGTAAAAAACCTTAATATATATATATATATATATATATATATTATGTGGTATTAGAGCAAGACGTCTTGTCAGTTACCAAAACAACAGCATCACTTGCGGCAAGTGCGAGAATATCAGCGCAGGAAACGACACCAGGGCAGGCGACCTCGAGCTCTGCTTTAGCGGCATCAATGACGCCATAACCTCTTATTCCAATGATTGCCGGGGGTGCTCTTCTCAGTGTTAGGGCCGTCGATGAGGACGGAGCCATCGCAGCCTTGGACGAAGCAGTCGTGGAAGTGCATTCTGAGAATGCCGGGAGCTATGGCGGGATTGGATCTGAAATGAGACGCAACTGTGGACCGAACAATGTCTTCGGCTCTTGGGCACGTACTTGAATAGAACCCAACACGCGTCCCTCGGCCATCTACGGACGTGGTAACAATACCAGGCAACAAAAACAACACCAACATGGATTTTTTGAGTAAATAAGAAAGACCTTCCATGGAGATACTGGATACAATTTTCTTTGTGATTTTTTTGTAACAATTATGGAGTATCTAAATTGGAGACTTAGCAAAGAAAACTACGTAAAAATATTACTATATTTTGGAGTGTTTTTAGCTCGTGATTTTGGGAAGGTGAGGTGTATGAATTTCATAGGGGAGTGAGAGGTCAAAGAAGAGTGAGAAAGTAAAAGAAAGCGGCTATCATAAAAAAAGAGGATTTACAAAAAGGAAATCAAAGTCGTACAAAAAAGACAAATTAATATATAAATAGTGGCATGACGTGTGAAAGATAACCTGAAGTATGTGATGTCGTGAAACGAAGCGCTCAAATCTCAACTGGATTGCATTATGTGCCTGGTCCTGTTTTTGCGCGTGATGGATAGTCAATGTCGTTTTCTTTCTTTTCCTTTGATTTTAAATTTTTATTCTATTGTAATAATTATATATATATATATATTTTTAAATCCAGCCACAAGGCTAATAAAACAATAAAATGAGAAAGGCAACCAACAAGCAACCCACAAAAAGGTGACGGAAAACAATGATTTTCATTGAAAAATTGAGTGAGATCTCGCCAAATCCCTACTCAGTGAGAAAAATCTAGGGAAAAAGAGTATATGATTCAATCAAATCTTATTTATGTATCTTGAAACTTTTTGCACCTTGAGCATGAATAACATGGACCATTTTCTTTTCAAGATCACTAAGGATTGGCAACCCCCTTAACCCCTCATCCTTCGTCAAGCTCCTGATCACTGTCATTTATTAATAAGAATAAAAAGAGGAAGGTTCTTACAAATGCAAACTAAAATAAAAGGACACACATAGGTACCAAAACACCAAACTCGCACGCGGACGAGAAGAAATAAAAGGACACAAAAATTTAAAAAAAAAAAAAAGGATAGACATATCAAGGGTTTGGAGAAATATTTTACAGAAAGCAACTGGGTACTCTGCTTTCCTAATAAATTGAGAAAGGTCTCGTTAAAACCGTCTTTCAAGAAATCTCAGTGGAAAAACACGAAAGAAGGAAAAAGAGTGCATGAACAATCTAGCTTTCAACGAGAGACAAATCAATAGTTAGAAAGAAAGTAAAGCCGTATTACGGCAAAAAATGGATTAGGGTCTTCTGAAATATTTTCCATTAAAATGTACGTAGCCGAGCACCAATAAGGGATGTGGGTCTTTTTCATTTCCCACGCAGAGTCCTCTTTATTGTACATATAACATGTCAATTAGTAGCACTATGGTTTGAACTATATTCATTGAGCAAAGAAAATTCCCCTCTCTTTTAATTGTTTTTTCTTTTCTAAAAAATTTACGATAAGATATTAAAAAATACATACATCATATCGGTTGGGTTGATGTATGAACCATTAATTTTTTATACTGTTTATAAAATTATTTATTTATTTATTTGCAGGTAAGTAGGTGTGTTTTATATTAAGTTGGCAACTCAGATATTAATTACAACCGAAGAAAATTAGGAAGAAAATCAAACCAACACGGCAACACTTATTACAATAATAACTAGCAAAATAACGAGCAGTGACGTCATGCGCCTCCTCATTAGCAGACCTGTTAATAGCAAATCATAACAATAGGATTGTCCAACTAAACTAGCAAAAACTGAAGTCTTCAATGATCACTCCTTGTTCAGCAAGGTCAAGGGGTTGCTTCACTGCCGAAATCAAATTAGCAGGATCATCCACAACGCTAATTGCAAAGCCCTGCTCCTCGGCAAAGAAAGGACGCTCACGAGGAGCCAGGCATTCAGAAACATGACGGCAGAAATTTCCGTAGTAGTAGATGCAAAAATCCACGCACACCTTTGCAATCTCGCACAACTGCACCAATTCCTATTCTCCCATAGACATTATTAACTGTTCCATCCACATTAATCTTTATGAAAATACTTTAGAATATCAGTAATGTTAAATATCATACTAACAGAGTGATAGGCCCCACTAGCGGGACTTATATTGTAGGACCCATACTCTATTAGCACTACTACAAAAGCTGGCTTACACGACGGAAAATACACGACGGTTTTTGTGAAACCGTCGTCTTAAACAAGATTACACGACGGTTTTCTTGGAACCGTCGTGTAATCCAGCAGCATTTCAAAAAAAAAAAGAAAAAAAAGGATTACACGACGGTTATATAAAACCATCGTATAATCCTCCGAAAATTTTCAAATTAAAAAAAAGGATTGCACGACGGTTTTTATAACCGTCGTGTAATCCTATAGGATTACACGACGGTTTTGAGCAAAACCGTCGTGTAATCTTCCAAAAATTTTCAAAATTTTCAAATTTTCAAATTTTTAAATTTTTAAAATTTTCAAATTAAAAAAAAAGGATTACACGACGGTCCTAAGGACCGTCGTGTAATCCGAGGATTACACGACGGACATAATGTCCGTCGTGTAATCCTCGTGTATCGAAGGATTACACGACGGACATAATGTCCGTCGTGTAATCGAAGGATTACACGACGGACATTATGTCCGTCGTGTAATCCTCGCGTATCGAAGGATTACACGACGGACATAATGTCCGTCGTGTAATCCTCGTGTATCGAAGGATTACACGACGGACATTATGTCCGTCGTGTAATCCTCGTGTAATCTAAGGATTACACGACGGACATTATGTCCGTCGTGTAATCCTCGTGTATCGAAGGATTACACGACGGACATAATGTCCGTCGTGTAATCCTCCGGAAATTTTTAAAATTTTCAAATTTTCAAAAAAAAAAAAAGGATTACACGACGGTTTTAAGCAAAACCGTCGTGTAATCCTCCGAAAATTTTCAAATTTCAAATTTTCAAAATTTGAAAATTTTCAAAAAAAGGATTACACGATGGTTACAAAAACCGTCGTGTAATCCTCCGAAAATTTTCAAAATTTTCAAATTTCATGCTTTGGAATTCGCACGAAAACCCATTACTTAAATACACTTTCCTCTTCATTTATCATCATTTTCATCTTCAACACTTTAGACAACTCAAACTTTTCTCCTCCCCACCTCCTTCGCCCCCCCCCCAACTTAAAATCCGGTCACGCCGCCGCCACCACTTCAAACTTGTCCCAAACCGCCGCCGCTGCCGTCGCCACCACCTCTCTCTCCCCGTGTTCCCATCAAGGCCGTGACTATTTTTCTTTAAAGAAAAGCAAGGTGACTTCCATATTACTCAATTTCTTATTTTCTAACAAAACTACGAACACACAATACTTTAATAACTTGCGTGGTGTGTAATTTGTAGTGTTGTGGTTTTGGGAGTCATTGACCCATGGGAGGACCTCGTCCTTTATTTTGATCCTTTTCGAGAGAAGAAACGAGACGATTTTACCGAACTCATAAACATGTAAGGCAATTTTTGTATGCTAATTTTTTTTGTTAATCTTAATTATATGCATATTAATTAGCTTGAACTTTACCAATTTGCTAGGGCCCTAACGGATTGGAAGATTACGGTCGGCGAAGGAATTAGAAGGAGACGAGATTGTAAAACGAAAATCTCGAACCGGCCTTGTCCTCTCCAAGAGGGAAGTGTCGAATGTGGTTATTTCATTTTAAGTTTTATGAGGGAAATAGTGTTTAATGGAATTAACGTACTTGAAAGTAAAGAATTTTTCATTTCTGATAATTTGGATTTGATTAGGAGTGAATGGTGTGGTCATGTAATGGAATTCGTTGATTATGACATTCCATCTTTGTAATATATAATAATTGGTATGTTTTTACCTTGATCAATGTTGTTCATATCTTGAATTGTCTCTTGATTTTTGCCATTTCACGATATACTCCGAAACTTTACACCACGGTCTTCTATATGTCCGTCGTGTAAAGTGGACTTTACACCACGGTCTTTTAGATGTCCGTCGTGTAAAGTCCGCTTTACACCACGGTCTTTTAGATGTCCGTCGTGTAAAGTCCGCTTTTCACCACGGTCTTCGATATGTCCGTCGTGTAAAGTCCGCTTTTCACCACGGTCTTCATATGTCCGTCGTGTAAAGTCCGCTTTACACGACGGTCTTTTAGATGTCCGTCGTGTAAAGTCCGCTTTTCACCACGGTCTTCGATATGTCCGTCGTGTAAAGTCCGCTTTACACGACGATCTTCATATGTCCGTCGTGTAAAGTCCGCTTTACACCACGGTCTTCATATGTCCGTCGTGTAAAGTCCGCTTTACACCACGGTCTTCGATATGTCCGTCGTGTAAAGTCCGCTTTACACCACGGTCTTCATATGTCCGTCGTGTAAAGTCCGCTTTACACGACGGTCTTCGATATGTCCGTCGTGTAAAGTCCGCTTTACACCACGATTTTTCTACTTAAATACGGGATTACACGACGGGTGTTAACCGTCGTGTAAATTTGAGATACCACGACAGTTCATATAACCGTCGTGGTATCTTCCACGATGGTGGATTACACGACAGTTCTGTAACCGTCGTGTAAACTTTGCACGACGGTCAAAAACCGTCGTGTAATCCCCTCTTTTTAGTAGTGTAGTAAGTAATATTAAATATCACTAAGGCTTATTTACATGAATGTCTAAATCGAAGACTATGATTTAAAATATGTCCATTTTTTCTTTTATTTACATGAATGTCTAATTTAATATTTATAAAGTCCACATTATCCTTTCATCAAGAATTGAATATAAACAAATAAAGAATTGATTAAAAAAAGGCTAAAAAAAAGTCTCTTAATAGCTAATCTTTTATAAAAGGGAAAAAAAGACTATATTTTACTTGATTTATTATTAAAAAAAAAAAAAAGGGACCCAACAGATATTAGTTGTATGGTATATGAAAAACAAGCATAATAATAATCAATTTGTCATTAAGATAAAATTCACAACGAAATATTATACTTGATTTTACTTGATTTATTATAAAGGAAAAAAAAAATACCCTAATAGATATTAGTTGTATGGTACATGAAAAATAGTCGTAATAATAATTAATTTTTCATTAAGATAAAATTCACAACAAAATATAAATAAAATTAAATCGATCTTGTACAAAAATATCAAATATTTTAAAATTAAAAAAAAACATTGTAATGACATAGTAATTATCATAAAGAAAAAAAAAACATGATATATAGTGATCATAAAGAGCGAAAAAACATATCACACTTAACAAAGTATCATAATCATATGATAATTATCATAGAGAAATAAAGAATTTCATATGACATTTAAACTTTAGAAACTAACTTTTAAAACAATTCCAATAATAATAAATAAATAAAATTATCATAATAACGTTACAATTATTATAAAGAACCTAAATCATATTTAAGAAATAGGTTTATTAAAAACTAAATCTTACTAATAAGTAATCAGTATAATAGAGGACTAACCATTAAGATAAGGATACAACAATGATAAATAAATAAGGAAAAAAAAAATATGAATCATGATAAGGGAGAATGATGTTAAATATAATAAACGGCAAAATACATACTTTAAATGGTTGTTTTTATAAAAAGGAATATTTCTGTAATATTATTAATAACTAGACATATTTTAAAATATGGTTTTAAAAATAAACTTTTTATATAATTATTTTATCACTAATGTTTCCTAGAATTGTTCTAATATTTAAGCCAACTCCCGAAGTAGGGGATCATCGAGGCTAGCTTTGAACCACAATATGGCCTGGAACCTGCTCCCCATACAAACTTCGCCACTCCAAAATTCCAGCTTCCGCCAACTCTATAACCAACTCAGGGGAGAAAGCTTGGCCACCATGAATTCAAGCATTTCCATGCATCCAAACTATGCTCTATTGATAGGTTCCCCAGCCCCCTCCCTAATCTATCCCATAAAAGATTCCCATTTTTCTTTCTCTCTTGACATTTTTTAGTTTTTTTATTGATAGAATTATGTGATGAAAAAAAATATCATACTGTTAAGACATGATTTTTAATTTAGTCTTTATTAAGTTGCATTAAATTGTCATATTATTAATAATATGAGGTTGCTACGTGTACATTAGTCCCTAAACTTTTGGGTTTGTTCAATTTTAGTCCCTATTTTCTTTCGTAGCTTGAATGACACCCAAACTTTTAAAATATTACTACATTAGTCCTTTCCGCTAATTTTTCGACGGAATCCACTAATAATTTAGTTAAAAAGTGATGCTCACTAACAGATTCTGTCCAAAAATTATTGAAAAGAACTACTGTAGTGATGTTTTTGATAGTTAAGGCCTAGCTATGAAAGAAAAAAGAACATGGATCAAAATTATACAAGCTTAAAAATCTAAGGACCAACCTAGCAATTTATCCTGTAATCTAATATGATTTGACAAAATCTGACAATTCAAGACTACATATAAACTTGTGAATATCTTTTCGCATCCTAACACGGTAATAACAATAATGAGAGATGATAATTCGTATCATAGATCGTGTTCTAGTTGTGTCAATTTAATTTTTTCCCAAACTGAGCCCGACCTATGACATGAATTTTCCTTAAACCCATAATACGAACCCGATACAGATTGACATTAATTTTTCCAGATTGGAGGAAAAGAAAAGGATAACATCGTAGAAGAAAACTTTGAAATACAAATGGTACTATTTCTCTCCAAGTTTCTCATATTTATTGTCTCATTTTACTGTCTAAATAATTGTCTATTCAATAGTTTGATAACTTATTAATTTGTTTAAAAATTTTTAGTATTTAGCATTTTTTTTATGTGACTAAATTATTAAATTCAGATTATATGATATTACACTAGTTTGGGGACAACCAATAAAATAGAAAATTCCTTACAACTGATCTTGACTCTCTATTGCGTTAGGCTTTCTTTTGGCAACTTTCAGTTCTTGCATAGAGAATGAGACTAGCTCAACAAGTGAGAATAGAGGGGTTTGGATATGAGTTCCCATATTTAAGACTTGAGTGGTGTTTATTTTATTTTATAGAAGGGAAATCACTACAACAAAAATTGTGAACTTACTTATTAATGAGAAGAAATTCATAAGGGCAAAACTTGGAAGTGTAAAATATATATATATATATATATAATTTCTGTTAAATATGTGGGAGAATTAATCCCTACAATAAATTTTATGAACTTACTTATTAATAAGAAGAAATTCTCATGTTTAAAATTTGGAAGTGTTATAAAAAAAAAAAAAAAAGTTCCGGTTAAATATATAGGGGAATTAGTCGTTACAATGAATTTGTAAACTTGTTAATAAAAAGAAATCAATTTACTAGTCAAAATGGCTCTCCCCCGCTCTCCCCATCATGAAACACAAGAAATCGTCAAACTCTGAGTCATAATTCAATATATATATACATATGTATATTTCCTCCAAAACAAGTCTAAGCCATAATTATATATATATACATATATATATGAATTTCCTCCACAACAAGAAGAAATTGTCAAACTAATTCTATGTAAAACAAGAAGAAATCGTCAAACTCTCTGTCATCACTATATATATACACACACACACACATATAAATATTGTGCATTCAGTCGTAATCGCATTGCTCTTCCGTGCATTCATGCATGGGTGCAATTTCAAAGTACTCCTCCCCTTCCTGTGATTTTGTCATAATTAAGCTAGGTTCTTACTATCTAATATAAATATCTCTTCTGACATACTCGGTTGATAAAGACATTATTTTCCTTTTTATAAATACTTCGTTGACCATAAACCGCAAACTATGAACAAAATAAATCACATAGAATGAAAAAAAGTAAGGATAATCGAACTTGAAGTTGATGTGACAGTTCAAAACTTTATCATACGATGAATCCAAATAAATTATCACAAAACACAAAATATATTATATGACTCGATTTAATATTTACTGTTGTAAATATATGTGACACAAAACATCTACATGCAATGTCACACATGCTAAGTTCAAGCAATATATAAGCGGTCAAACTCCTGAAAGTTTGTGTTCATATATAGTTCCTACTTATGCCTATATTTATATATAGGTTCACGTATGTGTGTTAAGTTCATCCCCAGCATATTTGTTCCTCTCTCCCCAACATATTTGTTCCTCTCTCTCTCTCCTCTCCCCCCCAACATATTTGTTCTTTCTCTCTACATATTTGTTCCTCTCTCTCTCTCTCTCTCTCTCTCTCTCTCTCTCTCTCCCTCTCTCAAAAATGCCAAGGGGTATGGAGAGATGCAATAAAGAACAAGCTCTCCCTCCGAGGAGAGGACAAATAATACGTCGGATTTGCTCCTCTCTTGTCGCCAAGATGACAAAGATGATAACCCAATAAACAACCGCTTTAGTGTTGTAGTTTCTATCTTGAATTGATGGCATGAGAAGGAACTTAGAATGTGGGGTGAGCATGTAGTTCGTTGAATTCATGCATGTAGTTCGTATGTGATCATGAGTTTTTTTGTTTGCGATTTTATTCCATGTAATGTGATAATATACTGAGCTTCTGGGTTTTAACACAAGTTTTTCCTCAAAATTTTGTCATTTTCCACTTTGTTGTTCCCTTACTTCTAAAACGTGCATTATTTGCTCCTAAGGATGAAAATGTCAATGTTAAAGATGTCAACATTTATACTTCTTTAACTTCAATAATTTAAACGTTCAATAAATGGGCAATCAATTAAAACATAAATTCTATAATCCAAACCTTAACACCAAATGGAGGAAGTCATCCAAGCATTATGCTGCAATTGGTAAGATTAAGGCGCTGTTTTGTTCGAGTAATCCAATGATAACAATGTCACAATCAAATTATTTAATTGTCTCTAACGGTATTACACAAATAAATTAGAACACAATCATTTAATTTTTGTTGGAACTAACTCAACCAATGGTTAAAAGACTTCAGGAACTTAGATTTAAAACCTCTGGGATTTTATTTTTATTTTTATCAAATTTATAAAATGGGTTTCAATAAAATCTCATACCATTAAAAAAAAAAAAAAAAAGGGCGCAACTATTTGAAGTGTCTACCGTATAATACATACAAGGGGCTTTAAAGAGTCTTTTTTTTTTTTTTTTCTTTTTTTAATGAATGCCCCAAAAGAGTCCATTTTTTATATATTTCTACCTCTTATAGTGTCAAATAAAAAGTGTTCAACATGAAAAAAAAAAAAAAAAAAAAAATCCATATCACTAATCAGGTGGGGCAAAAATCCTAAACATGTACACTAAAGGTTATTTCCACAATTTCCTCTACTTTAAAATCATTATAAAAAAAAGTAAAATAAAATAAAATAAAATAAAAAGCCCACAAAAGCCTGAACCAGTACCACCTTTACTGATTCGTTATTTTTGTTCTTCTTTCTTATAATTCCGGCTAGCCAAAAAGATAATTTGCTAGATTATCTCAAATAATTTGTGAGATTATCTCAAATAATCTACCAAATGTAGTGGGAGTCAACACATGCCATCAACGGTCTTTGGTTGCCCACACCAATCTCCGGCCACCGGAGAGTATGTTATAGATTACATTTGGTAATATACCAAATTACTTTTGTTTTCATTGCAAAATTGTTGACCGTCTCTGGCCTTCGGTCGTCTGAGAGTATTTTGAGATTATTTTTAATAATCTACTAGTTACTTTTTATTTTAAATACAAAATTGATGATAATCTCTGGTCCTCAAAGAGTGTTCGAAAAGATTAATTTTGGTAACCTACGATATTACCTTTAATATTCTCCTAGATTGTTTATTATATTCTATCGGATATAGATATATATATATATAAATATATACATTTTTGTATTCCACCAGATTATGTCTTGTCATTTAGCAGATATCGTAAGATAATCTATCATATTATTTTCCCAATTTATCAACAAAAAATCACAAGATTATTTTTATGGGATAACTTTTGTTCCAAAGTGAAACAAAGAAAGCGCGCGATTATGACTCCCCCCCCCCCCCCCCCCCCCGCCCCGGGCACGCGTAAATGAATGTCGAGACAAAACACCAATCAATTCCAGTTTGAGCTAGCACTACAATATTGACGACATTTTCAGTGCAAGCTATTCTTTACACGCCAAGTTCCACCCTCTCTTTGTTTTATTATACGACTTTGACTTGCTTTTTGTAACACCAGTACCCTTCATGTCTAATGCTGGCCTATTCGCAAATTCACAAACTTCTGTGCCTAATATATAATAAGCTGAAACACATTTAGACAAAAACTGGAATATATTAAAAACCTACAATTGATCCTATGAATCTACCTTCCGGCTTTTGTATTTTGTGATTAGGCTATGGTTGGTTTAGTTCACCTTCGGGCCTTTTCATCAGTTTTTTGTTACAAACACTTTTATTATTTTTTTTCTTTTTTTATTTAATAAATCAATGGTTAAAAAAAATGAAGAGGATGTTAAGGGGGTGGCACTTTAATCGTTTGTCTAGTTACACCTGTTGATTCTATTGTCCATTATTTATTGAAAAAATATTTTAACTTTTTCCTATATTCAAACCAATCTTTTTAAAAACACAACCAACTATACATTGTCATCTTCAATAATATTATTCCAAAAAATTATCATTTTTATTTTTTCATATTCAAAACAAAATCATTTTCATAATGCTCCAAACGCGCTACTATAGCCACTCGTTGCTTAGTTAGATGAAGGAGAGTAGGGAGAAGAGAGATGGTCTTCATAAGCCTGTCAACTTGAACCATTCCAATATAGCAAGGGTTGCGAGAAATCAATCAAAGTCAAGCTAAAAAGGCTATTATATTCTAAAAAAATTTTACTAGCTAGTAAACCATAAATGAACGATTTAATCATTACACAAATAAATATCATCTATTCTTTTGATTTGTCTTTTATGACGGAGCACTCCATTTCCAGAGTGATCGCAGAGGTGAAGAAGGTTGAAAGATTGGGTTTGCGGTACTTTTCGGCTATATTTGGTACAAGAGATGAAAAGGAAGAAGGATGGATAGAGTTGAAGGAGGGAGAGTTAAAATGATAAATGTTATTTATATATTAAATTACTATATTCTTGGTTTGTAAAGTATTTTAATAATTCAGAACGAGTGTAAAACAAATTTTTTTTTTTTCCAACTCAAAGAGTAAGGGTCCTTTCATTAGTAGAAGGATGTAAAATAGTGGGCTTAGAGGGAGAATCTCTCCCTCCACTTCTCCTCTCCCTCCACTCTTCCCTCTCAATAAATTATGGAATTGGACTCTCCTTCCACTCCTGTCCCTCTCTCCATCTCTCGCTCTCTCCTTCTGAATTGATATATGGAGAATGACAGGAATTTTATTTTTTATTTTTTATTTTTTCTTGTTTTTAGATTTTGCTCGTTTTTGTATTTGGGCATTATAAAGATGAATAGATTCAACGCCGCCACACTTTGTTCCATGACACTTTTTCTTTCTATTTCACTATCTCAATTGATAAAGAAAATTTCAACAATTGTATTCATCAAAGAAAAAGGTGAAGATGAATAAGAAAAATGAGGAAATAGTCAAACGCTCAGATTTTTTTGGCCGCCCATCAAACCAGTGACAAAATAAAAAATTTTAATGAGAGGCTATAATAACCAGGCAAAATGCAAGATATAGCATATTTTAATAGTGATAAGGAAATAAACAGCATATTTTTGAATGCTGATAAATTATAACATATTTCAATTTTTTTTATTTTTTTATTTTTAATTTTACTCTTTTTCCCTTCTTTTCCTCTCCTCCCTCTTTTCCCTGTGTCTTTCTCTCTCCCGTTACTTGTCACCAGAGGACAACTCGTCAGTGACGGAGAAGACGCTACGACGATGACCGTCACGATCAGCTTCAACACATCGCGATCTGCTTCATTTGACCATGCATTATGGGATTGTTTGTTTGTCCTTTTTTTTTTTTTTTTTTGGCAACACAATCACGATGCGACGGCTTTCGTTCCTCAGTGGCCATCATTCTTGGTGGGAGTTTTATCGCAATAGTGGCAGCGAGCTTTATCACAATCTCTGGCGGCGCTTTGGAAAGCAGATCTTGAGGACGAATGACGATCGCAAGGAGACGAAGCTGCTGGGAGTAGCAACGACGATTAGTTGCATATCTGAGTTCACCAGGCCTGTGTCGTGATTTTCACATCACGATTCTCTGTCCGAGCGGCACCTGCGACGATTTCACCATGACGGAGTTCGAGGTCCAAGTCCCTGATGATGGCAACTGAGATCTAGGAGTTAAAAGCTTCACAGTCGATCACCTGTGTGATTTCCGACAATCTCCCAATGGCGATCGTCATTTTGGGGTTGGTTTAGGATTTTTGGATTTAGGATTTAGGATTAGGGTTTGAGTGAATTTGAGACTTTAATTTAGGAAAACTTTGGAGTGTGTTCCGTAATTTAAGAAAGTTTGTAAAGTAAATTTGCGTTTAGTTCGTCAGTTGGAGATAAATTTTTTAAATTGACTTTTCAAAAATTAATTATAATTTTTATTAACTTTTTAGAAAAAGATAAAAACTCATATGAAAAAGTACAGTTTAGTTGAAGTTGAGTTGAAATACCACACAAATTCTAAGTAAAAATTGTAAAATAAATTACTAATTAATACTAGATTTATTAGTAAATACAAGAATTTTTTTTAGAGGAAATATCGTATTTATTATTAAATACTAGATTTACTAAGAGTAAATAAATTATTTTTTAATAAATAAATTATTTGAAAATATTTGAATTTACTTAAAAAATACTGGATTTACTTAGAAATACTATAGTCTAATGCAAATTCAAAAAATTTTTATTTAAAAATATTGGATTTACTTAAAATTATTGGATTTATTTGAAAATATTGGATCTACTTGAAGATACCATAATATCCATAATATAATGAAATATGATTAATTAAAAATATTTTGAAAATACCGGATTTATTTAAAAATACCTTATTTTATTAGAAATATTTGATTTATTTAAAATATTAGATTTACTTAAAAAATTATATTTTAATAAATTATCGAGAAATTCAAAAGTATCGAATATACTTGAGAACATCATATTTCAATAAAATATAATAAAATGTAATTAATTGAAAATATTTTAAAAATGCAGGATTTACTTGGAAATGATGTATTTCATTGAAATATCTAAAACATTTTTATTTAAAAATATTGGATTTACTTGTAAGTATCATATTTTATTGAAATATCAAAAAACACCACATTAATTTCCTTTATTTGACATGTTATCTAAAAAATAAAATTTTTTCTTTTCTTTTTTTTTTTTTCATATTATTTTCCTTTCTTTTAAAACCTTAATTTATTGTTTTTTTTTTTTTTAATTATTTTTTATCTTAAATCCAGCCTCAAAATTATTGAAATTCCTAAATCTACCCCAAAACCCTAAACCAAAGTTGTCGTCCACCGCAGAGAGGCCGTCGCCAGAGAAGACGTCAATGACAACGGCTTATGGAGTCGCGTCGTCGATGGTGGACCACGATTTTGTCGGGATTCCTGCCATCGCGACAGGCCGGTGGGAGTAGCGATCCTGCCGTCGCGGAGCTTCATCTGAGGGCTTCGTCGGCGCGATTTCCCTTGACTAGCTCATGGTAGGATTGTGTTCGCAATTTCGGTGTTGCTAGGCTCTATTCAGGGGGATGTCGCAAAGCTTCTTCGCGGGGAGAGGTCGCCGTGACGATCGCGATTCCAGCATCGCGAGGCTTTGTCCGAGGGTTGTCACGAATCTTTTTCTTGGGAGAGAGGTCGTCGTGAAAATCAAAATTCCGGCGTCGTGAGGCTTCGTCCTGGCGCACCTGTGAAGATTTCGCCATGCCGGAGTTCGCAATTCACGTTTCCTAAGACAACGGACAACGGCGGCGGCGGCAATGACGATCATCTGGTACTGCGACAGTGAGTTGGAAGATTGTGGTATTTTGGGTACTTTATGTAAATTGAAATAAAAATATGCTATTATTTTTACTTCTTAAAAGATTATGCTATAATTTTCCATCACAAATGTAAAATATGTTATTTCCCTCTCTCCCTAGTAAATAGAAGTACGAAGATTTTACACAAAATGATCAATTTTGTATATCCTTTTTAAAGAATAAATACAAACAAAAATATTTGTAAATTAAAACAACATTTAAAATTCATTCTTCTCTTCTTCCACATTTATCTTTCAATGGGATGCTTACCGTCTATATTTTATCCACGATTTTTTGTTTTTTAAGGGAAACAACAAATTATCCTTATTTCAAGCAATTGTTTTCCATAAAATATTTCATTTTTAAATAAATCAAATTTTTTTGGGAAACGTTTACCTACTTTTAACAGTGGGAGTTTTTTCTCTCTTTTTTTTTTTTTTTCCTTTAATTATCTAGAATCCCGTCTTGAAAAAGGAAGGTTTTTTCTTTTTTTCCCTCCACTTGAAGACTCAAGAAACACATTTTTCATTCCTTAGCATTTTACTTTGTTTCTCTTCAGCGTTTGGAAAAGATTATGTCCGCAAGAAAAGTTTTTTTTTTTTTTTTTCTCACTATGATATTGACCATATTATTGTAGCAATTAATGTTTCGATATTGTGAAAATAACAATATGAGCATATGATAATAACTGTCACTTAAACATATACGTTTCGTCACATTATATTTTATGTTCTTGATCACTAATAATTTGTTCACATGGTCTACATATGAGAATGACTACATAATTTTATAGAAGAATTTCATATATAGTATATAGCATATTCCATATTTTATTTTTTTAGATCATTATCATATTGACCATGTCATTGAACAAGGAAAAAAAAAATACATATATATACACACACAGAAAATATAGTTCTATAACATATTGATCTCATCAAGGTGATATTGACAGTTAATAAAAAAAGAAAAATAAACAATAAACACTAAAATGTAGTAAAAAAAAAAAAATTCAAATATGCGAATATGAAGGATGAATATTTTTAGGGGTTCTTGCATTTTTATTTTCATATATAAAAAGGGTAACTAAAATTAATGTGGGTATTATTTAGGATAAAATCTATATATTTATTTATTAAATTAGCACAATATGGTTGGTTTTATTTTTTTATTCAATTTTGCAAATAAGTTTTTTTAGACAGTTTTTTTAAAGCACGGCTCTAATTTGCTCATCTTTATAAATTGTTCTTTTAGAATACTAAAATGTTTTTAATTTTTATGGGACAATTTGTTGGGATTTATAACTAAATAGCCTTTTTCGAAGAAGTTTTTTAATAAATGATCGAAGTTTTTGAAAATTAATTAAAATATATATTTTTTAATATTTACTCAATTTTTTTAAATGGTAAATTAGTGATTGACCACATAATAATCAATCAATGATGGATTTATAGTCAATTACAAATTAACATACATAAATCATCAAATTTTACTGATCGATCATTAGTCAATCATCAAATTTTATAGTTAATTATTCATTGACTAAATATGAAAAATAATTAATGAACATTTTTCTAAATAAAAAAAAAGTCGAGTTATATATTAGATTAGGTGACTCTGAAATGCCACATGGCCTAATTATTTAAACAAATATATATAAACATAATTAAAAAAAAAATTTTTAGTGGGCCTTAAGCCGCCTAGCCTAAAGGCCTCCGTCCCTCCACCAAACCCTTCCAAATCGAATTTCCCTTCTTTGAAGTCTTATTCTCTTGGCCAAGCAAAATCCAAAAATAACCATATGTTCAGCCACTAATCAAAACGATTTGTTCCAGATAATTAAAAAGAACAAAAGTAAAGGAAAAAAGAAAAAGAAAAAGAAAGAGTTGGTGTAAGACACAAACCAATGGATGGTTGGAAATGCTAATTACATGAGCCCAACCATTAAACACGAAAATCTGACTGTTCTTATTGTATTCCCTGTTAATAGGGAAAAGCTATGTAATATGATAAGCTTTTTCCTCCAATGTCGTTGAGCAGTTTTTGGTATCAAATAGACCTCCCCAGCAGGTAGTTTTAATGTGGCTGATTTCTATTCTTTTGCAATCAATTTCGCTCCAGTATCTACTGCTCTAGCTAGTTGTCCACCATTTTTAAGCGTGATTTATATGTAAATTTCCCAATTTTTGCTAACCCAAGTCTGAGAACTCTCATCCCGGCGAGGAAGATGAAATAAAGTACGTTAAAAGTAAAGTTCCAGCAATACCCTCATTACTGACTAAACAACTCGTATCACAAAAAAAGTAAACGACAATCATCCAACATCAATTACAAGCAAACATCAAAAGAGCAACTACAATATAACAAGGGTGAAACTCCTTCATTTGTTACAACCCCAACGCTCAAGTTTCAAGAACCAACAATAACCCAAAAAAAAAAAAAGCAAAAAATTTAGACTAGAAAAGGAAAATAAAGAGCCAAACGTCAAAGTTTTCCATTATTTCCTCACGTTTTCTCAGCAAACAGAAAGAACTACTTGGAAGAAAACTGAAGAAGAAACAAAGGTAGGTCGAATTTGAAACCAAAAGGACATACCTGACAAAAAAGAATTGTTTGCAAAGAAGAAAGAACTAAAAGTTGGGTCAAAAATCTACCACAAGCACTACTACAAAATGTGGATTTCACGACGGAGCTTCCACGACCGTTTTTAAAAAACCGTCGTGAAAAATGCGTCAAAAACACGGAACGGAACAAGATTTCCGAAAACCGTCGTGGAAGTCGAAACTTCCACGACGGTTACAGAAAACCGTCGTGAAAGCTAGAGATACCACGACGGTTAAAAAACCGTCGTGGTATCTCAATTAAAATTTTGAAAAAAAAAATTTTTTAATTAAAAAAAAACCGTCGTGGAATTTTAAAAAAAATCAAAAAATTAGCTACCACGACGGTTTCCAGAAACCGTCGTGGTAGGTACGAAGGAGGGAATTTTTCCAAATTTTTTTTTGAATTTTTTGACCTACCACAACGGTTTTTTCAAAAAACTGTCGTGATAGGTCCAAAAAAAATTTTTTTGACATACCACGACGGTTTTTACGAAAAACCGTCGTGGTAGGTCAAAAAATTCAAAAAAAAAATTTTTGGAAAAATTCAAAAAAAAATTAATTTTTTTGAATTTTTCACCCTACCACGACGGTTTTTTCCAAAAACCGTCGTGGTAGGTATGAGCGGGAATTTTAAAAATTTTTGAAATTGTTCAACTTTTTGGAGCGTATATTAAAACCCAAAAAAATACCCTCTTTCTCACCCCATTATATTCTGAGCCTTTTTCACTCTCTAATACAAACTCTAACTCCAAACCCAAAGCCACCCATATCCTCCTTCCATTTATCTCTCTCCGCTCCATCTCTACATTCTCGCCGCCATTCCTCTCTTTCTTTAACTCCGAGCCCTTTTCCCTCTCTCTCTAGCCACCATTCCTCCCTCTCTCTCTAACTCCGAGCCTTTTTCCCTCTCCCTCTCGCCGCCATTCCTCTGTCCCCGACATTCTCTACCACTCCACCTGTAACCATACTCGACAATTCGGTAAGTTGAAATGTATCTTGCTTGGGTAAGGCATGGATTTGGGAATTTTCCGTCCAAAATATTGATTTTGTTGATTGTGGTTGTTGATTGTGAAATTTCTGTACAAAATGTCAAAAATCCACAATGTTTCTTCCAAAATGTTGATTTGGTTTATTGTTGATTTGGGAATTTTCCGTAGAAAAATGTCCAAAATCCGTCCTTGCGGTGATTGTTGATTGTCGTTGTGATTTAGATTGCTTTAAAATTGATTGGGTAAGGCACATATTTGGGAATTTTCCAGATAAAATGTTGATTTTGTGAGTTAAATTTTCCGGATTTGCCACCCATAGGAAATGAAATGAATTCGCAAAATTTTTTTTTTTCGGCGGAACCTACCACGACGGTTTTTTTTTTGCATAGAACCGTCGTGGTATGTTCTTAAATGTCCATATTTAGGCCATATTTTTTACCTATTCCACGACGGGTAAAAAAACGTCGTGGAATCTGAAAAGATTCCACGACTTTGGATTCCACGACGGTTAGAAAACCGTCGTGGAAATGTTACCACGACGGTTAAAAACCGTCGTGATATCCACATTCTGTACTAGTGAAGATTTAAGCTTTTAACTAGTAGACCAGAAGAGGTTGAAATCTACAATCATAGAAAGTTGAGGTCAATAACCAAAATTGGATGACTGGGAAGTCATCGGTGAGTCATTCCTTGTTGTAATAGTAAAATAAATTGTAGAAAAACTAAATAAAGATAAAAACATGTAGATTTATAGAGGTTCACCTGTAATTTCTAGGTTACACCCTCCCTTTGTAGGGCATTTCAGAGCTTTCATTTATTTCTCAATAAGTGTTACAAAGACGTTTTTGAGTGAGAAAGATAGAAGAGGGATAGAGAGAGCAATGCGTATAAAGTAAATTTTGGTGATTATTAGATAATGAATTGGGCGTCCTCCAAGCTTGTGGAATACTCCTCTATTTATACGGGCTGATTAGCTGACTTTAGTTTCATTACTCTACTCGATTATGCCTTTAATGTCAACTAGTGGTTGCCTTTTCTTATCTTTGTTGACTTTCTAATCCGGGATAGACTAGAAAGATATTGGGAAACTATTATTTTAAGTGAGTCCAACCCAATTGGTGGAGATTCTTCCTTGATATGCATAATGTGGTTTCCCTTTTGCTGATCTGGAGTCAACTTTCCTTATTTGGACTGGAATGACTCATCAAATCGTTTGTCCATCAATTTTTTGTCAAGTGGTGACTCATTTTTGGATCTTGGATGTTGGTTCACTCATGAGTCATCGTTTCATGCTCCCCGATGATGTGTTCATTGACACGTGTATGATGTACAAAATCTAACCTCACTAGCGAACCACTCCAATAGTTCCTCCTCAAATATCCGACACCCCCTGCGACGGCGGCCCAGCCTAGCCCATGACACCACCCTTCCACTCTTGAAGACGTGACCCAACAGCCCTTCTGCCTCCCTTCCATGTGATCACCCACATAACGCCTTGTCTGAATTTGGTATTTTATTATCATTTTTTTTTTTTGGTTAGGATAAATATCATATTTGAAATAAATAGAGGTAACGTTTCATTGTTTTTGTTACGCTTATATTGGAATCTGATCTGACAGAAAACTGCTATACCATCAATACTTAAACTAAGTAGTAGCTACTTGATCATATCGGGTAGGGAAAAGCAACTGTTCCATGAAGTCGCCCCACAAAAACCCAACTAATTTGACTACATCACTTGAGATAAAATAAAAGAAATACAAATATAGGAGATTTCTACAGTAGATTCACGGGACAAGTCCCTTAATTAATCTACATCGTAGAAAATGAGGGATTAAAATATTTTATTGTTTTAAATATATGTGACGGTCAATATTTTTGAGAAAATAAGTGAAAACCTAGTATCTTCGAAGCTTATTTGCATGGCGGAAGGAAGGAAGGAGATGGTTGAGCCAAAGGAGAAGCGGAGGGCCATGGCGGAGTTGATAATCGTCGACATTTAGTGAGGGAGGAGAAGAAGAATGTTATTTAGATCTGTGAAGAACGATCATAGTATAAAGAGCATATTATAAAAGATCCACAAATTAGTAAGTAATTCATTTACTAGAGGAGATTGAGTTTGAGAATGAGGTGCTGTTTGGCTCCATATGGTTTTGGATTCTCTCCGATTCAACTCAATATAGTTCCTACAAACAGATTTCTAGAGTCCAAAAAAGTTGAAGGTTGCCACCACCAAAGCTGATGGTGATTGCGGTTTGAATCCCCCCCCCCCCCCCCCCCTTTTTTTTTCTGGTCGCTACCGACGACGTTCGTAAAGGAATTAGGATGGTAAGGATAATTTGAGCTAGGCTAGCTATCTATCTGGAATTGTCATGTATGAATTAAGCTTGGTTTGAGAAGAAGCTGATACATTATGGTAGACGATAAAACAACAGTTAAAAATTTAAAAATATATATATATAAAACAAAAGTCCAAATGACTCGTTTTCACGTTCCATTTCGTTCTTTCGTTTTAATTTTATGTTTACACACTTTCTCGTCATGTTAATTATGAACTCAAAATATTCTTTTCCAATATAAATTCGTACATTTGTCCCAAATTTAAAATTTAAACCCCACTCATAGTGAGCATAAATTTAATTAAAGTAAAAAGACATGATTATCCTTATTTTTTATTCTAGATTTTTGTATAGGTCAATATTATATGCCAATAAATTGACTAGTCATGGCCAATTTGTTGACACCAAAAAAAAAAAAAAAAAAAAAAAAAAAAAAAGCTGAACAAAACAGCAGCACTCTCTATAGTTTACACGTAGAGTATTCTTTTGGAACATGTCCTCTCTATGATTTTTTTAGCCGACTTTTCTAACTCTATATTTTTCTCTTTCTCTGTATCTTTGACTTTCATGTCCTATAAATTCTTCTCCATCAAAGCTTTTGTGCATCACAACCCAAAATAAGCAAAGAATACTCTTTACTCTTTCCCCAGCTCTAGCAAAGTCGTACTTTCTTCAACATTTTTTCTACCAAAAATATAAATATATATATACATATGTAGAACTTTTCTTATCAGTTTATCAATGGAAGGTCGCGGTTGTTTATGCAAATCACTAGTTTGGATATTGATTCTGTGCTTTAGTCTTATTAATAACACGTCTGGGCATGGCCAAGGAACTCGTGCTAGTTTCTATTCAAGTACGTGCCCTAGAGCCCAAGACATTGTTAGGTCCACAGTTGCGTCTCATTTCCGATCCAATCCCGCCATAGCTCCCGACATTCTCAGAATGCACTTCCACGACTGCTTCGTCCAAGGCTGCGATGGCTCCGTCCTCATCGACGGCCCTAACACCGAGAAGAGCACCCCGCAGAATGGCGGCACAAGAGGTTATGACGTCATCAATGCTGCTAAAACACCCTTCGAGGCCACCTGCGCCCTGGTGTCGTTTCATGTCTCGCACTTGCCACGCGCGATGCTGTCGTTTTGGAAACTGGTACGACGTCTTGCTCTGATACCATAAAACTGTATGTGTGTGTGTGTGTGTTTTTTAAGAGTTGTTACTGCTAACGAGTATTATTTCATGAATCTATCATGTTTTGCGGACAAAAGGGTTTAGTTGGCAACTCCCAACGGGAAGAAGAGATGGACGAGTTTCATTGGCTTCAGAGGCTTTGATGGACGAGTTTCATTGGCTTCGGAGGCTTTCACATTGCCTCGCTTTAACGATTCCATTGATTCCCAAAAACAACAGTTTGTAACAAAAGGTCTCAGCACTCAAGACTTCATCGCCCTAGTTGGTAATGATTCATCACATACGTCATTTGTATCTTATAATATCGCTATTGAATCCATAAACATACTATAGATAATCAATCAGATTCAAAAACCTCACATAACATTAATCTATTAGTTTTTTTTTTTTTTTTTTTTTTAATTTTACGTATTATACAACAAATCATTAACCTCTAATTGACTTTATCCAACAGGTGGACACACAATTGGTACTACTTCATGCGGGATGTTCAGCTACAGACTCTACAACTTCAGTACCACAACTGCGAGCTAGCGGTGCCGATCCCACCATCAACCCTTCATTCGTTCCCACACTAGGAGCACACTGCCCGCAGAATGGCGACAGCACTAGGCGGGTCGATCTTGACACTGGAAGCGCATCCCAATTCGACACCACTTTCTTTGCAAACTTGAAAAACGGTCGAGGCATTATAGAGACTGATCAGGCATTGTGGACCAATCCCTAGACCAAAACGATCGTCGAACGTTTATTGCGACTGAGAGGAGCGCAGAGCTTAGACTTCAAGGTGAAGTTTGCCAAGTCCATGGAGAAGATGAGCAATATTGGCGTCAAAACTGGCACTCAGGGTGAAATCCGCAGCGTCTGTACCGCCATTAGGGTTGATGTGTAGAAACTCAATACTAAATAAATTAGGGTTGATGGAAACCTAATTTGAATTAGTATATAAAGGTCATTATAAGGATTGTGGTTCTCAAATCAAATCATAATACGTAATATTTGCTCTCATGCACCTTCCTCATTAAGAGAGAGAATCTATAAAGCACCTAAGGAAACTAAAGAGATTTGACTGTGGAAGACTCCATCCTTCTTTAATTTGTCTTCATGGATTCAGGTACGCTTCCGAATAATTTTTATTGATGAATTAACATGAGATCTTGGATTTGGTGATAGTTTTCATCAATTAAAGTTTCCCCAACAAGTGGTATCAGAGCCTCTCATGTTGAATCATTGAGATATATATGTTATGTTTGATTTGGGTGTATTCAAATTTGGCAATTTTCGGAAATAATTGTTGAAGTTGAAAATTTTGTGATTATTTTTATTTCCGGATTCAACTTTTTGGATATATACATATATATACGGATTAAAGATTGCTTGAAATTTTACATTCATGTTTTACGGTTTTGGTTTTAAGAAAGAAAAAGATTTGTACATGTCATTTTTGATATTATACACTAGAACAAAATAGAGATTCGACGACGGTTAAAAACCGTCGTGTTAATACTTACACGACGGTTTTTAAACCGTCGTGGAATCCACAGTCGTGGTATGTTTTTGGATTCCACGACGGTTTTTTGACCGTCGTGGTAGACAAGATAACACGACGGTCAAAGACCGTCGTGGTACCCCACTTACCACGACGGTCCTTGACCGTCGTGGTACGCTGAGATACCACAACGGGCTTTGACCCGTCGTAGTACCCCATGGTACCACTACGGGATTTTACCCAAATAAAGTTTCCGTTTTTTCCGTTTCACAAATAACCCAAATAAAGTTTCACAAACACAATCAACAATCAACATACAACGTGGCCTTGAAATAAAGTTTACTATTGTCTTAGCTAACTTCTATCAACCGTTTCATGAAATAGCCAACATAAACTTACTCGTTTAGTGTGCCGAAAATATGGGTAAATTGGCGCCGGCGAGCAAGGTTGGGGGTCGGCCTTGGTGACGGCGTGGGCTTCGCGACGGCGTTGGCATGAGCGTGGAGGACGGCGAAACACAACAAAATTCGGAGAAAATGGAGTGATAGAAGCAAGGAGAGAAAATGGAGGATGGACAACAATGAGAGATAATGGAGGATTCAAGACAAGCAAAGAGAGATAATGGAGAATGCAAGGCAAAAAGTTAGAGAGAAATACGATGGAAATCCGAAAACTTGTTGGAGGGAGATGTCAAAAATCTGAGAGAGAAAGTGGAGTGAATGATGATTTCGTTTTGTTCTTATGCATAAAAGATGCTAAGTGTTTCGGCCACTTGCACAAAGGCACGCTTCCCGGGTATTTTTTTAAATTTCGCGGCACAGATACCACGACGGTTTTCACAATAACCGTCGTGGTATGGCATCTACCACGACGGTCTTTGACCGTCGTGGTATCCCCTTTTCGGGGACCTACCACGACGGTCTTTTGACCATCGTGGTAGGTCCCCGAAAAGGTCACCTACCACGACGGTCTTTTGTGACCGTCGTGGTAGGTCCCAGAAAAGGTAACCTACCACGACGAGCAAAAGACCGTCGTGGTAGTTACCCTACCACGACGTGCAAAAACCGTCGTGGTAGGTCCTGTTTCGGGGACCTACCACGACGGTCTTTTGCCCGTCGTGGTAGGTCCCGAAACAGGACCTACCACGACGGTCTTTGTGCCCGTCGTGGTAACTCCGAGCTACCACGACGGTCTTTGTTGACCGTCGTGGAAGTTCGAGCTTTCACGACGGTTTTCGTGTGTTTTTCGGCTCCATGTTTTTTTCAAAATTACGACGACGGTTTTTTTCAAAACGGTCGTCGAATATCAGTCGTGGTATCCACATTTTCTAGTAGTGATATGAATCAATATTTGTTATTGATTGAATTCAAGAAAAAGAAGAAGAAGGTGTTGGCTGCACTTTTGCAACAAAGGAAAAAAAAAAGTGCCGGCGGCTGCACAATAGGAAAAAGAAGGAAAATTAGGGTTTTTTTTTTTTTTTAAAGCTTTCTGGGCTTTGAGCCCAAATTTTTTTATTTTTTATTTTTTATTATTATTATTTTTTTTGGGCTTGAGCCCATGATGTAAGGAGGCAAAATCAGGTTGGGCTTTCAACCCACATTTCTTTTGGGTTATGCAGGGCTGGATAAGGATCCAAATTGGGTTGAACCGATTCGGTCCAATCCCGAACCGGTCAATTCAAGATTGTTGACCTAGAGCATTGACCGTTGACCTCAGAGTTGACCATTGACCGTCTGGTTTGACAAAAAAAAATATTTTTTTTGTCTGACATTTTAAAATAAATTGATTGAAATTACATGTTACCAAAGTAATCTATATAATGTAAATTTGTTTATTTTAGAATATTAAAACATGTATGTGTATTATTTATGCGAATAATGACTGGCCCAAAGGAAGGTTAGTGTTTGGCCAAATAATATGCGTACGTTATTGGGATCTATATGTGCCCTAAGGATAAAAAATCAATATTAGGGATTTTCTGTAAATATGACATTTTGATATTAATAAGAGGAAATTATTCATGTTTAATAAGTTGTGTCCTATTTACTTTCATTTGTTGATTGTATGATTATTTTGAGCAAACATAAAATACTCCTAGGCTGTTGGTAATATATCGAATTACCATATGTATACGGGGTATGCATAGAAGACGTGGTAATTTGATAACAGTCTAAATAAATAGTCCGCAATCAACGGAATAAAATTTGGGGATCTTATTCATGATAAGATTGTAAAGTTTGTCTACTTCCTTGGAGGGATGATTTGTCTTGACCATCTGATAGGTTCCAAGTAGAAACTTTAATGTATACCAGTATTGAGGTATGATATTGGACTGGACCTAAAGTATTAATTGATTCGGTTTAATAATTCCGTTTATAAGAATCAATGATGCTTTGATTATCATCCTGTATTAATCTTAATCCTGAAATGATTACTTGAATTCGCATCCATGACTTATGTACTTTGATGCACTAAAGGTGAGACACTGTTAATTCATGGTCAACATACTTGTGTTTTGGGTGCATGACTTATGGATGGAGAAATCAAGATTCATAGATACGGAATCCATAGCTATCTTAACGATAGTAAATGTTATCTATTTAAAGGTATTATTCGGGGATTGAAAGATAATATAACAAGATCTTGACCATCGGTTTACTTTGTGTTCTCTGGTGGTTTACTAATTATATGGTTTTACAATTGGTGGTTTTTTAATGGAGAATAATTGAATTTTAAGTTAAAATGATTAAAAAGGTAAAACGGAAAAAGTCCTTAATTCAATCATGGATATAAAAAGAGAAGTCTTATGTTACTGCTGTGTCTAGCAAATAGTCTCCAATTTTTAATCACTCAAAATTTCAGAAACTTGTGCAAAAGGGTGATGTAATGGAAGCATATCTTAGAATAATAAAACAATAAAATGAAGGGATAGATGAGCTAACATGTTGATTCACACAAAATGTTATTAAAAAAAAAAAAGCCTCAAGATAAAAAGGAGAACTGTAAAACAAAAATTACTTTTCAATCAAAACGATTCCGTTTTGGTCGAAAAAGTTAGTGAACGATAACTTTTTTTGAGATCTATATGTATGTATATGTATATTAACACATAATACCCATCTAGGAGCAAGAGTCTGCCGATTAATCTCAATTATTTTTGGAGCTCCATTGACAATAAATTAATGTTCTAAAAGAATATTTTAAATACATTACAAGAAGATACATATTAGGATAATAGACAATGTTATTTCCTGAACTATAAGAATCCCGTCACTTTGACCCCGAACTATTGTTGGGAAGAAAAAAACAAAACAAAAGCAAAATCGGGGTCACAGCAGAAGAGAGTAGTGTGGTGGAATTTTGATGTAATCACATAAAACATGATTTTAAAATTTTCAATAAGCATTCCAAGTGCATGATTTAAATTAAAGCTGGCTATTTGAAAGAAAGATTAATTTTTAAGTATTCATTTGACAATTTACGCCTAATAGAATTTAGGGTCCGTTTGGTTCGTTAGTTTGAGTTGAAATATTTTAGTTGTAATAGTAAATTTTTTTGAATTTTCAGAAAAGACAAAAAACTTTTTAGGAAAAAGACAAAAACTTTTTAGGAAAAAGACAAAAAAGTACAGTTTGAAATGAAATGAGATGACGAAACAAACAAGCCCTTAATTCCGAACCTTGAGAGCAAACTCAGAAAAATGTGCTCACGAGGGATCATTTAGAACAGTAAAGTGAATTAGCTGTACAAGTACATTAAATGAAAATTCTAGAATGAAATTAGTAACCATTTTAAAACTTCAGTTGAATAGACTGGCAGAACGACGTAAATTGACAATGTAAAATTTATCTGTTAGAGACCGTTATGCACTGGCATTAACCACAGCTCGTATATATGGAATTAAAAATAAGTGTAACCCGAATTTCAAAAGTTATGAAAATCTCAAATTTAATCAAAATCTTTTTAAAATTAACTTTTAAAATATGGTGCAAATACAAAGACCAAGTCTCATCATCAACGACCTTTCATGTGGTCACATAAAGATCGAACAACGGAATTAGAACGACTAGCGGTTACTTTTTCTTTGTCTACTTTTGGAATAGAATTACAAGACATGGTTATACATAATATGAACAATTTTCGAACAATAAATATTCGTCTAGCTATCCAAACATTAAGACTTATATATAACTATAAGTAATTAACAGTTATATAAATATATATTCAGAGTAAAAAACAAATGAATAATTAAATGAATAGCATGTGACAAAAAATTTGATCCGATTATTTACTACGAAGTTGTCCGAACCGAGAAAAGTTAATTAATGGCAGTACAGACCCTGCGAATTTCAGCCTGACCGCCCGTTTTGACACCGATGTTGCTCATCTTCACCATGGACCTGACAAATTCCACATTGAAGTTTAGGCTCTGTGCTCCTCTCACTCGCAAGAAGCTTTCAACAATCGTTCTAGTGGAGGGATCGGTCCACAGCATTTGATCAGACTCGATAACTCCTCGGCCGTTTCTCAAGTTTGCAAAGAAACTTGTGTCGAAGCGTGTCGCACTTCCAGTGTCGAGATCGACCCGCCTAGCCCTGTCGCCGTCCTGCGGGCAGAGCGCTCGAAGTGCGGGAACAAAGGAAGGGTTGATGGTGGGATCAGCGCCACTTGCAGTGGTGGTACTGAAGTTGTAGAGTCTGTAGCTAAAGAACTGGCATGCACTAGTACCAATGGTGTGTGCACCTGTTGGATAAAATTGTCCTTATTTATTTGGATTTTGTAGTAAAATACATATAAAAAAAAAATTTGTCTTTTGTGTAAGTTTTGAATAAGATAGGAATGACATGTGTAGAATCATTACCAACAAGGGCGACGAGGTCTTGAGTGTTGAGACCATTTGCTGAAAACTTTTGTTTTTGGGAATCCATGGATTCATCAAAGCGAGGCAATAATGTCAAAGCCTCCGAAGCCACTGAAACTCGCCCATCCCTTCTTCCTGTTGGAACTTGCCAACTGAAACCTTTGGCCTGCAGAACATATATTTTTAATATAATATTCTTTGTTAGTAAAAAACCTTAAAATATACATACATACATACATACATATATATATATATAATGTGGTAGTAGAGCAAGACGTATTGTCAGTTACCAAAACAACCGCATCACGTGCTGCAAGTGCGAGAATATCAGCGCAGGAAACGACACCAGGGCAGGCGGCCTCGAGCTCTGCTTTAGCAGCATCGATGACGCCATAACCATTTATTCCGTTATTGGGCGGGGTGCTCTTCTCGGTGTTAGGGCCGTCGATGAGGACGGAGCCGTCGCAGCCTTGGACGAAGCAGTCGTGGAAGTGCATTCTGAGAATGCCGGGAGCTATGGCGGGATTGGATCGGAAATGAGACTCAACTGTGGACCTAACAATGTCTTCGGCTCTAGGGCACGTACTTGAATAGAACCCAACACGCGTTCCTTGGCCATCCACAGGCACAGACGTGGTAGTAAGACCAAGTATCGAAAAGAAGAAACAGATGGATAATTTTTTTAAAGAATTGGAACCTTCCATCGATTTAATATAATCGTATATATATGTGTGTGTTTGTGTGTGTAGCCTAGCTTTATATTTGGTTATAGTAAGGAGCTGAAGAAAAAAGTTGTCTATAAGATTTTGGAAAAGAAAAAAGTATGAGGAGAGAGATTGTGATGTTGAGAAGAAAGCATGGGATGGAGAAGAATTTATATGACGTAGAAAGTCAAAGATGCAGAGAAAAAGCATCAGAGTAAGAAAAGCCGGCCAATTGGGAGAAGGGAAAGCGTCTTAAAAATCGCTTGTAATAAAACACGGAATTAGAAAAAGATGAACTGGGATAGCAACTTGCATATGGGCCCGTGAGAGAAAAGTCAATATCCCCTGTTATGTTACGAGTCGTTCAAGTACGACTTGTCGTCTAATATTATTGGTAAAAGCTGCAGTGCTTCAATGATATTGTTACGCAATCTTCTATACGAGTCGTTAATTTACGGTGGATAACGTATTAGCTTTGGTGACAGCTAAACTGTAACTAATCTGCCGGTGGGGATAAATGAAAATAACTAAATTCTTTTTTTTTTTTTTTTTTAAACTTAGGGGTGAGGAATTCAAACTCTGCATGTCAGGTGTGTATTACCGATACACTATGCCTGCAACAAAAAAAAAAAAAAAAAACTAAATTCGTTTCTTACAAATTAGAAAAAATGAAAAACTAAAATAAAGGCTCTTTTTAAATCTAATACAGAAACTAAAATAAGTTAATCATTAATATAAAATTCAAGTTTTTTTGTTTAATAGCGTTTTGTTTTCAAAGAGATATGCAATTTAAGCGAAAACGACTAACAAAATAGAGTAGCTAGTCAAGGTTGGCATGTTATAATTAATGTGGGTACAATATTTACTAATTTTTTTAACAGTATTTTCATTTATAGTTAGTTTGGAGGTATAAATAAAGGTGTTTTCTTTATAGGGGTTAGTTTTATTGCATAGTAAAATAACAAATGGGATATAAATAATAATAATTTAATATCATGAAGACAATTAATCGAAACCTTTCTTAAATAAAAGGGGAAAAAAAAACGCTATTTTCAATAGATTTTAAAAGCATGCTATTTTCAATTTTGTTGAAATATATATCTTCTTATTGTTTTTCAAGTTTAATAAATAAGGTAATACTTGTTAAGAAAAGAGATATCTAAAACAAAAAGATAACATGGATAAAATACACAAATGTCAAATTTTAAATTAGACGGGTCTATCACGTAAGCACGATGACCTGATACATCCGATCTATTGAATAGTTTCTGTCTTTGTTTTTTTTTTTTTTTTTTTTTTTGGCTAAAACCTTAATGGGTTATGGGGATAAAGGTTGGTATGCCCAGATAACTCCGGAAAGATGGATATCTACTCTCGTGATGTATGGATTCTTCACGAAGTGGATTATCCATATATGCTAGTTAATTTGGTGGTGACGACTCGAATTAAGCATTCAGCTGAAAGGATAGTCTACTGAATAATTTCACTTTATTGTATAGTAAAATAATATTGAGATATATATAGGTAAGAATTTAGCGGGGGGATTAATTTCTATGGAAATAAATGTAACGACCCGCCTTGCACAGGCCGTTACACTGCTGACTTACTTACTTACATACTTATAAATTAGCTCAAAACACATCGGAATTTTTTTTTTTTTTTATATATACACGAATCAAACGTGTTCTTAGAAAATGTGTCAGCATAAAATCTAATTACATAATTATAAAAACTCAAAAAGGTCAAAACGCGTAGCGGCATAAAGTCCCACGATTTCACAGCTTGCCTCGCCACGCCTCGCCACCTTGCATCATGCATTGACGACAGGCTGTTTACCTACAGCATAAACGTAAGATAGTGAGCTTCCGCTCAGCAAGTACAACTGTCTCATCCGCGACTTACATATAACCATATCGAAAATACATTTCTAACTTAACATACATATCCATACATAACCATTCATAATCACATAACATCGTTCATAATAGCATAACTAACAATGTCTACACATGCATGGTCCAGTTATGCTCGTATTTACTTTCTTCGCTTATCTTTCTTTTAGGGCCCTTACCTTTGGTGTTCGTACCCGGCGCGTAACTATGGAGTGGTTGGGGCGGCCAGCCCTGTCCAACTCAAACCATAATTCTACCCGACCTCGGACGGGTGGTACTACACCGGCAAGCTCGCTTGCCTTCTTATGTTTTCTTATATTTTCTTAACTCAATCTTGAGTTTATTTATCTTGTAGGAATTTAGTGAACATGCAATCGTGATGTCACATAATCCTAACTCATACTGAACATTAATTCATATTTGATCATGCTTTCTATACATGGTATACTAGCACAATTGACATGGCAATTAACTTATAGCACAACATCGCATAGCATATCATGCATAGCATACAATATCATACACCCTTAGCATGCATCTAATCTTACTTTAGTAAGCATCAACTAGAGCCTATGCTGTAGGCGGAGTTGTACTTACCTCTTGCGCTAATTCCTTTACTGTCGCTATCCTGTCTCGAAGTACAGCTACACGTCCTCTCCTGCTTGAGAAAGGACACACGTGAGTTTCTGTTTCTGATTGTAGAACGTTGGTACCCTAACCAACATACCCACTATAACCTAGTTGTATGTCCCCGTCAGATTACTGACCTGTCCTAATTGGCCTTTTATTGTTGGGGATAAATTTTGGACTTGATTAATCCCTTAAAAGGCTACGTTGGATAACCTCTTAATTTTCTCCTTTAACTTCTATTGGATTTTTCTTTACTACCTTGGGCTTACCATTCTATTATAGCATATTGGGTCAATGGCCTTGACCCATTTTGCTTGGCCTATTAAACTTATGGTATTCCTTAGGGTTACGTTGGATAACCCTTAAGGTTACCTCTTTCTTGTTGTGGGTCAACCAAAGTTGACAATTGGTCAACTACTGGTCAACCCTTGTCAATTTTGGGCTCTTTGGGCCTAAGTCCAATAACTCGGGTCCTATTCCCGGCTACGGCCCGTAATCGGCTTGATTACCATTTTTATTTTGAAAAATACATTTTCTTAAATTTTCTTAACTTAAAATTACATTTTCTTCCTTTTTGCACTTTTACAAGATTTTTCTCAAAAATCCGTAAAACTCTTTATAAAATTCTGACTTTTGAAATAATTACTTATAAATGTCATTTAAGGTCGAAACCCGCCTTTGGAACGGTTTTCGCAGTTAAAATAACAGTTTAGAACACTTTACAATTTTTTTGAAAACACTTTGTAAAACTTTGGTGAAGGAATTTTCGGATTCCTTGCGCACCTCTCATTAAACACGTCTATTTTAAAAATCCGTCGGGAATTTGAAAAACTTGTCTTCACGAAATTTGTAGCTATCGAAAAATGCTAAAACTTTCGTGTTTTGAAAAAAATCAAATTCTGCCTAGATTGATACCAGTTTTTTTTTAAAAACCGGCTGACTCCGAAAAATCCGGTGGGACTGCGCCCAGGGGTCAGCCACGGGTTTCATTGAAAACGAAGGCCTTTGGAGCCTTATTTTGGTATTCCGTCCACGCTGTCCTCTAGAAAAACTTGTTCCGAGGAACTTTCATGTTTCGAGTTTTAACCCATTCGGCCTCTAGAGGCCTTAAAATCTCACTTTTTCAAAACTGGTCAGGTTCAACCCGAATCTGGACAGTTTCGATTTCGTTTTCGGTTTGCGTCCTATTTCACACATCTAACTCGACCGAACACTTCGGGAGCCTAAGATTCAAACACACAACGTTTTCTAGCATGAAGTTCATACAAAAATTATCACAAACCAAGCAAGAATTTAAAGCCAAACCAACCCTAGAGCTAGAAATCAAGCATACACACCAACTAGAGTACAAAATCATAAATGGACTTAAGTCCTTACAACCATATTGAATCCTCAAATTGAACCTCAAAATAAGCTCAAAATAAAGAGGATTAGGGTTGAGAAATTACCTAGAACCAAGGTTAGTTTGGTTGGAAAAGAATTTCTTCCTCCTCCTAGCTCACCAAAGCTCACGGCTAACCTAGGAAAAATGGAGATCCAAGAAAAAAAAATTGTTGGCTCTTCTTGCATCTTCCAAAGCCGAACCTCAAGAGCAAAACCCCAAGAAAAAAATCAAGAATCACTCACCTCTTGTTCTCCTTCTCTTTGGTCGGCCACAACAAGGAAAGATCACAAAAAAAAATTTCTCAATCTCTCTTGCTCTCACTCCTTGAAGAACCGGACTCTAAGACCTCAAACTTCAAAATTTTTCTTTGATTTTCTCTCTTCTCTCTCCTCTCCCTTGGCTGCCGAAAATGTGAGGGGAATGCAAGGGTTTGGTTCATAAATTTTACTACAAAGAAAAGAGAGAATGGAGGGGATTTGATTAGACAAGTGGTTGGCTTCTATCCCTTAAATCTTGGCTTGTGTCTCCCTCTTTTTTTTCAAGCAAAACCGTGTATGTGTGTGAGTGGAAGGCTGCCGAAAATGTGGTGAGGGAGAGGGCTGAAAATTGCATTAAATGCATGGGAATGTGATGGACAAGGGTAGGTGAAGACTTGCCTTAATTTAAGGCCTTTCTTTTCCATCTTTCTTTTCCATCTCTTTTTTTTTTTTTGTTTCTCTTTGCTCCCATATCTGCTGCAGCCGGCTGGAAGGAGGGTGGAGGGCAGCTAATAGGTTGCTTTGGTTGGTGGAGAAAAGTTGACATGCAACTAAGGTGGTGGTTTAATTTAGTTAGGTTCTAACTAGGCTAGTTACCTTCTAAAACTCATTTTTTCTTCCCCTTTGTGCTACACAGATAATTTTAATATTGTGATTTTTCAAAACACAATATTTTTATCTCATGTTGAAGTACAAGATTTATCTGTGTGAATTTCGGATCGAAAAATATTTTTCTCAAATTTTTCCGAACCCTTTTTGCCCTTAAACTCTAACTCGGTGTGCTTGATTTTCTAGAGACGTTTTACGGCTTATTCTTGCTATCTAGTTCACAAAACTCATTCTTGGAACTCGTTCCGCGCTGAACTCGAAAAATCTCAAAAAGTCAAAAGGTTGACTTTTTGTCAGTCAAACTTTGACTTTTTCGGTCAAAGTTGACTTTCGTAAAATTTTGTACCGTTTCGACTTGAAAGGTCCGTTTCCGAGTTTAGAAATAAATTTTGAGTCTTCCCGACCCATCAGAATTCATAAAATCGATCAAAAGCTCGAAATTAAGCTTTTTCACAATTGTGAACATATTGTGAATTTAATTCCTTAAGAGAAAATATGGACATAGAAAATCCGGATATCACAATAAATTAATCACATTTTTAATATTTTCGGTTCAAATAAAATTACTCTATATACATGTACGTGCATTAACAGTTCCCCACGCCCAAACTGCAGACCCATGCAAGAAGCAAGAATATACAAGGGTTTTTTTTTTTTTAAATATATTTTGTGAAGAGAAGAGTAACGTGCATGGAGAAATATGTAAGTGACGTCAACGCAGAGAGAAAGTAAGCAAAAACGGCCAATTAAAAGTAGGCGTGGCAATTCGTGTTAAACATGTCAATCGTGTCAGCCCATTTCCAGCCCATTTATTTTCGTGTTAAACGTGTCGACCCAATTTCGACCCAATTATTAATCGTGCGGTCCAAACCCATTTATTACGTGTCGTTCTCATGTCGTGTCACCGTGTCATATCCGAATAATTTGAAAATTCTAACGAATAATTTAAAAATTCTAACATAAATATGTTAAACGTGTTAATCGTATCAGCCCATTTCCGACCCATTTATTTTCGTGTTAAACGTGTCGACCCAATTTCGACCCAATTATTAATCGTGCGGTCTAAACCCATTTATTACGTGTCATTCTCGTGTCGTGTCACCGTGTCGTGTCCGAAATTGCCGGCCCTAATTAAAAGAGAGGAATAGTCAAAGCCGTATATTATAAAAGCAAGAAAGAAATAATAATAATATAGTTGGGCAGGCAATGGACACATAGCTGGAGGTCATATGATTCAACTCCGTGTTTTGATGTGTTCATTTCAAGACATTTTCCTAATATTTATCCTTGGCGGGCTTCAATTTTCTTACTCCACCCCCTTTTTTTTAATGTGCATCTTTGACTTTCACGTCTTATAAATTGCTACCCATCCCTAGCTTTCTTCCCAACATCACAAGCTCAATCCTAATACTCTTTTCTCTTCAAAAATCTTTACGGAGATCAACTTTTCTCTTCAACATTTGTCAGAAACCAAATATATAGCTGAGGCTACACATATTTATATTATCATAGTTTCAAATCTATAGATGGTCCTGGTTCTTTCCACAGAATATCCAATATGATCTGTTTATTCTTTTTGATGCTTGGTCTTATTACTACCACGTCTGTGGATGGCCAAGGGACCCGTGTTGGGTTCTATTCAAGTACGTGCCCAAGAGCCGAAGCCATTGTTAGGTCCACAGTTGCGTCTCATTTCCGATCTAATCCCTCCATAGCTCCCGGCATTCTCAGAATGCACTTCCACGACTGCTTCGTCCAAGGATGCGATGGCTCCGTCCTCATCGATGGCCCCAACACCGAGAAGAGCAGCCCGCCGAATAGCGGAATACCAGGTTATGACGTCATCGATGCCGCTAAAGCAGAGCTCGAGGCCGCCTGCCCTGGTGTCGTTTCCTGCGCTGATATCCTCGCACTTGCCGCACGTGATGCTGTTGTTTTGGTAACTGACAAGACGTCTTGCTCTAATACCACATAAAATATATATGCATATATATATATATTAAGGTTTTTTTACTAACAAAGAATATTATATTAAAAATGTATGTTCTGCAGACCAAAGGTTTCAGTTGGCAAGTTCCGACGGGAAGAAGGGATGGGCGAGTTTCAGTGGCTTCGGAGGCTTTGACATTATTGCCTCGCTTTGATGAATCCATGGATTCCCAAAAACAAAAGTTTTCAGCAAACGGTCTCAACACTCAAGACCTCGTCGCCCTTGTTGGTAATGATTCTACACATGTCATTCCTATCTTACTCAAATCTTACACAAAAGACAAAATTTTTTTTATATGTGTTTTACTACAAAATCCAAATAAATAAGGACAATTTTATCCAACAGGTGCACACACCATTGGTACTAGTGCATGCCAGTTCTTTAGCTACAGACTCTACAACTTCAGTACCACCACTGCAAGTGGCGCCGATCCCACCATCAACCCTTCCTTTGTTCCCACACTTCGAGCGCTCTGCCCGCAGAATGGCGACAGGGCTAGGCGGGTAGATCTCGACACCGGAAGTGCCACCCGCTTCGACACAAGTTTCTTTGTAAACCTGAGAAACGGACGAGGAGTTATCGAGTCTGATCAGATGTTGTGGAGCGATCCGTCAACCAGAACGATCGTTGAAGGCTTCTTGCGAGTGAGAGGAGCGCAGAGCCTAAACTTCAACGTGGAGTTTGCCAAGTCCATGGTGAAGATGAGCAACATTGACGTCAAAACTGGCACTCTGGGTGAAATTCGCAGGGTCTGTACAGCCATTAATTAATTCACCTCGATTCGGATAACTTTCATTGTCAACTTCCATTGTTAACAACCAGTTCAATTCTTTTTGTCAAGGTTTATTTATTTATTTCTTTCTTTCTTTTGGCTCTGAAATTTGTCAAAGTGTTAATTACTTATGGTTGATTACATGTTATGTTCATTACAGCAGTGAGAGTTATGTATCATTATGTCTTACACATTGTCTATACCAAAAACAGAGAAAGTAGAAGTAAAAGCTAGTCCCTCTATTTCTGTTGTGCATCATTAATGATTTGCAAATCATCATTATTTTCATATTTGATGAGGAGCTCATTGTTTCATATTCAATCTTTTTTCTACTCTTAAATAGTTCTATAGCTCAGTTTGGGATGTGGAACTAGAAGTAGAATCCAAAAGCTATATATGATAACCAACTTTTCAAAATAACTTCAAAGCACATTGATTTTTGTGCGAATTGCTTTTCTTTTAACACTTTTATCAATCGCTATGGTTGCATCATTTTTGTACAAAATACTTTCAGTGATTCTAAAAGCAATTCAAAGTAGGGCATATATAATCTTTACATGGTATGAAAGTCGTCTCCAATGGCGACGATCGAAATCTAAGGGCAGGTTTGGAGGAATGTCTGGAGATGATATTTTGGAGGTTAGATTGAAAATGTGTGTTTGGAAGAAAGATTTTTGGAAAATTTATGTGACATTGAAAATAGTACAAAAATTTAATTCAGACAAAAATATGTAAAATAGATCTTGTCTTGGTTGTCTTGTCGCTGTGAGTATTTTGACACAAAAATCATTTAATTTCAATTTAAAATGAGAAAATTATGTACTTTTAAAATTTAAGTTTGTTTAATATAGGAGAAAAAGTTTGCCGTAGAGAGAGTTTTGGATCCAATGGCATTTTGCCGTCTAGTAATGTTGCCCAAATGAGCTATGATCGAGCTCTTCAACAACTTCCATGGCATGCCACAAAAATCTAGATTAGTTCATTGTCCACGAACAGATGGAATTGAATTTTTGTTTTTAATTTTAGGTTTTCTATAGTTTTTACATAATCTTCTTTAATTCTTTAAAAAGTTGATGTTTAAATTAATTGCTAAATATTATTTTTTTATTTTTTAATTATATATTTTTTTGAATGGAAAATGTACCCAAAACAACCCTGTGTTTAGCTTAAATACCACTTTTTGATTGAGTTTAGATTTGGATTTCGTTATTTTTTATATTTAAATTTTTTGTTTAGATTTATAGATGAGTTTCTTTCTACATTTAAGTATTTTATGTTAGTTATATTGGTGATTATTATGAGGGGGATTTGTAATTCAGAAATTGTTATTTATACTGTGTTGATGTAATATGATAGCTTGTTCTAATTTTTCAATAATATTTTAAGCAATTATTGATTATGATTGTGAATTATAATCGGTTAAATTATAGTTATTGTTTTAGGTAATTAATTGGCTAAAACAATGTTTTTTAAATAAATTACGGACATTCAACAATGTTTGTTTCAAAAACTGTCGTTGAATGTGGATTTTAAAACAATGCGTGATAGTCTACAGCGCATTCAACGGTTAATAAAATATTGTAGTATCTCTGTACATAATATGACGGTGTTTTAATCATCCTGGTATCTTTTCAGGACAGTCATGAATTAACTATTGTGATATCTTTCTACGACAGTTTAACCGTCATGAAATTCATATTTTTTGGTAATACGTGACGTATAAAAAATAACTTTTTAAAAGTATTTAAGCCAAATTTTGAATTTTTTTAATTGCTATTTGGTGTAATCAGTTAAATTTTAATTATCGTTTCACTTAATTAATTGGTTAAAATGATTTTTAAAAAATTTAAAATTCAGTGATGGTTTTTCCAAAAACCATAGTACAAGAAAATCAATTTTTAGTGACAACAAAAGTGGTCGTTAAAAATTGGAAAGTCATCGTTGAAAGTTATTAACGACAAAAAATCATGTTATTGGTAGTTGTCGCTGTACATTCATGTCATTAATTGTTTCAACGACGACTTTCCTACATTGTCACTGAAATTATTATTCTACGATAAGTTATTGTCATTGATGAAGTACAATTTGCATTGTTGATTACTTTTAGACGATAATGGTATTTTGTTGCTAAATGAATACAATAACAAGGCAGTCAACATTGAAAGTACAAATTTTAGCGACAATGTACTTATTTCGACAACCTACTTGTTGTCGCTAAATTCTTTTTTTTTTTTTTTGAAAATTGACAAATATATTTTAACGATTTACGATTATTATTGAATGTCTTATCATTAATGGTACTATAGGAAAAATGGTTTTTTTTTACCAAAAAATTAGAGGTGATTTTGTTTATTTTAGTCAAAAAAAATTTTTTTTTCGACCAAAATTTTGGTCGCTGGGTGGTTGCAACAACCTCGTTGTAGAAAAAAAAATTTTTTTTTTGGCAACCAAATTGTGGTTGCCAAAAAATGCATCTTCCTACAACCAAAATTTTAGTCACCAAAAGTCGACTATTTAGTCGCCATATGTTCGTGATTTTGTTATCGTAGGCAACCAAACGATTCTTTTGCGATCAAATGTGACATGTTTTACTACCAAATAGTTGGTCGTGTTGAGTAGAACAAATTACATTATTTGATGTAACTACTATTAGTAATATTATAGGGAACCAAACTAATACACAAATTTCATATATGTTCTATTTGTAAAGTATTTTACAAAAACAACATCTAAAATAGATGAAATTTAATCATCACCAACTTGTACATATATAGGCTCATTTCGTCTGATTTTTTCCTTTTCCAATTTTGCCCAAGTTAAACTATTGTGGGAAGTTTCTAAATCACATACATGCCTATCAATTTTAGTCCAATCATCATTCAGAGGAATTTGAGAAAATCTGTAAGAGTAATGTAACATTTCTTGTTAAATTATTATCACTAATATTACTTAAAAGATAAAGGAATCACTAACAGTTTTGCGAAGAAGATCTTATTAATTAACAAAAGTAACATAATCTATAGGCAAAGGTAACTTGTCGATAGCCGATGCCAACCTCTCAAGTATAAATGCTGACATATCTTTACCCGTTTGTATGTCATACTCATGGCAAGTGGTAGATTTTGATTAGCACTAAAAGAGTTTTCCAAATTGCAATATGAATTAACCATTTAACCAAGTAGTCCAAAAACAGGACATAAGCATCAGCTTGGAGAACTTCTTGCTTAATGTTTTGGGTGTGATTGTGCACAATATCAGTGCAAAATGGACCCTGTAGTTGGACATAATTAAGGATATGCCAGAGGCAATGATATTATGCATACATTGATAGAACCCAATAAGTTTTTTTTTTTTTTTTTTAATTTTAAACCGTCACAATTTTTTTAAATGATCAATCAGTAATTAATTATATAATATTGTTAATTTGGTAAATCGATAGTTAACCGTAGTCAATCATTAATTGATCATAATATAAATAATCAATTTTTAAGTCAATTATTGATTGATCATGATTGATCAAATGAAGAAAAAAAATGTAAATGACCATTTTACTAAGTTAAAAAAAAGTTCGACTATCTATTAAATTGGTTGACCAAAATTGATCACCCCACCATAATTTTTTGAATTTTATTTGCATTGAAAATAATGCCCCCATTAAATTATTATTATTTATATCCTATTTGTTATTTTACTATGCAATAAAACTAAACCCTATAAAGAATACACCTTTAATTATACCTGCAAAGCGAATCCGTTATCCATTGTAAATTAACGACTCATTTTCGAAGATTGCATAACAATATCATTGAAGTACTGCAGCTTTTACCAATAATCAGACGACAAGTCGTACTTGAACGACTCGTAACATAACATGGGATATTGACTTTTCTCTCACGGGGCCCATATGCAAGTTGCTTTCCCAGTTCATCTTTTTCTAATTCCGTGTTTTGTTACAGGCGATTTTTAAGACACTTTCCCTTCTCCCAATTGGCCGGCTTTTCTTACTCTGATCTTTTTTCTATGCATCTTTGACTTTCTACGTCATATAAACATCTTTGACTTTCTCGCACTTGCCGCACGTGATGCTGTTGTTTTGGTAACTGACAAGACGTCTTGCTCTAATACCACATAAAATATATATGCATATATATATATTAAGGTTTTTTACTAACCATGAATATTATATTAAAAATGTATGTTCTGCAGACCAAAGGTTTCAGTTGGCAAGTTCCAACGGGAAGAAGGGATGGGCGAGTTTCAGTGGCTTCGGAGGCTTTGACATTATTGCCTCGCTTTGATGAATCCATGGATTCCCAAAAACAAAAGTTTTCAGCAAACGGTCTCAACACTCAAGACCTCGTCGCCCTTGTTGGTAATGATTCTACACATGTCATTCCTATCTTACTCAAAACTTACACAAAAGACAAAATTTTTTTTATATGTGTTTTACTACAAAATCCAAATAAATAAGGACAATTTTATCCAACAGGTGCACACACCATTGGTACTAGTGCATGCCAGTTCTTTAGCTACAGACTCTACAACTTCAGTACCACCACTGCAAGTGGCGCTGATCCCACCATCAACCCTTCCTTTGTTCCCGCACTTCGAGCGCTCTGCCCGCAGAACGGCGACAGGGCTAGGCGGGTCAATCTCGACGCTGGAAGTGCGACACGCTTCGACACAAGTTTCTTTGCAAACTTGAGAGACGGACGAGGAGTTATCGAGTCTGATCATTGTTGTGGACAGATCCCTCCACTAGAACGATTGTTGAAAGCTTCTTGCGAGTGAGAGTAGCACAGAGCCTAAACTTCAATTTGGAATTTGTCAGGTCCATGGTGAAGATGAGCAATATCGATGTCAAAACGGGCGGCAGTCAGGCTGAAATTCGCGGGGTCTGTACTGCCATTAATTAACTCACTTGTAGTTGATACCGGATAAACATTTATGTCATCTGCTATTTATTTATTTGTTTTTGGCTCCGAAATTTTTATAGTGTTAATTACTTATGTTTACATGTAAATCTTATGGTAGGATTAGCGAGACGGAAAATGTACGTGATAAAAAGAAAAAGTAAAAGCTAGTCATTCTAATTCTGGTGTTTTATCTTTATATATGACCACATGTAATGTCGTTGATGATAAGAGATATTAGTCCTTATTTAAAGATTTGATTTAGATTTTTTTTTCTTTTTTAAAATATGTGCCACACGCAATTTGTTTTAAACCAAATACCACTCAAAAAAATTCTCGATTTAAATTGACTTATTTTTTAAATAATTTTAAGTTCTTTTGTATATACTGCTTGGAAAGTTGGATTTTTATGTCAGTTTTAAGTCGTTGTGGGACGGGACAACAGCGGTTAAAATCCCGTTGCAGAATGTACAAAGATATGAAAATGGCTTTTTAGACATCATTGAATATTGTGCATGCAGAGTGTCACGTGTTGTTTCAAAATCCACATTCAATGATGGTTTTGGAAAAGCCATTGTTGAATTTCCAATTTTTTAAAAATCATTTTAGCCAATTAATTAGGTGAAACAATAATTAAAATTTAACCTATTATACCAAATAGCAATAAAAAAAATTCAAAATTTGGATTAAAATACTTTTAAAAAGTTATTTTTTATATGCCACGTATCACTAAAAAAGATGGATTTCACAACGGTTGAACCATCGTGGAAAGACACCACGATAATTAATTCATGACCGTCCTAGAAAAATACCAGACGGTTAAATCACTTTCATATTATGTACAAAGATTCTACAATATTTTATTAACCGTTGAATGCGCCTGTAGAGTATCACGCATTGTTTCAAAATCCACATTCAATGATAGTTTTTGAAACAAACAAACATACACACAAACATCGTTGAATGTCCGTAATTTATTTAAAAAACATTGTTCTTGCCAATTAATTACCTAAAACAATAACTATAATTTAACCGATTATCATTAACGATCATAATCAATAATTTATTAAAATATTATTGACAAATTAGAAAAAGCTATCATATTACACCAACACAACATAAATAACGATTTCTGAATTACAAATCCTCCTCATAATAATCACCAAAATAACTAGCATAAAATACTTAAATGTAAAAAGAAACTCGTCTATAAATCTAAACAAAAAATTTAAATATAAAAAATAACGAAATCCAAATCTAAACTCAATCAAAAAAGTGGTATTTAAGTCAAACACAGGGGTGTTTTGGGTACATTTTCCATTCAAAAAAATATGTAATTCAATAATCTAAATAATTAATATTTAATAATTAATTTAAACATCAACATTTTAAAGAATTAAAGAAGATTATGTAAAAATTATAGAAACCCCAAAATTAAAAACAAAAATTTAATTCCATCTCTTCTATAAAGGGGGCATATATACATGTTGTCATATGCTCCCCCAGCCCTCTAATTCACCGTTGAACTTGTTCGTGGACAATGAACTAATCTAGGTTTTGTGGCAAGCCATGGAAGTTGTCGAAGAGCACGATCATAGCTCATTTGGGCAACATTACTAGATGGCAAAATGCCATTGAATCCAAAACTCTCAACTCTACATCAAAATTTTCTTATTTTTTCAAAAAACTCAATTTTTAAAAGTACATAACTTTCTCATTTCAAATCGAAATTAAATGATTTTTATGTCAAAATATTCACAACGACAAGACAACTAAGACAATATATATTTTACATATTTTTGTCTAAACTAAATTTTTGCACTGTTTTCAATATCACTGAAATTTTTTGAAAATCTTTCTTCCAAACACACATTTTCAATTTAACCTCTAAAATATTGTCTCTAGACGTCCCTCCAAACCGTCCCTTAGATTTCGATCGTCGTCATTATGAGATGACTTTCATACCATGTAAAGATTATATATGCCCTATTTTGAATTTCTTTTAGAATCACCTGAAAGTACTTTGTACAAAAATGATGCAACCATAGCGATAGATAAAAGTGTTTATAAAAATAAAAAAATAAAAAGGAAAAAGCAATTTGCACAAAAATCAATGTGCTTTGAAGTTATTTTGAAAGTTGGTTATCATATATAGTCATTACTACAAAAGTTGGCTTAGACGACGGAGATTACACGACGGTTTTACAAAAACTGTCGTTTAAAACCTAATTACACGACGGTTTCAATCTTGACAGTTTTACAAAAATCATCGTCTAAAACCTAATTACACGACTATTTATTGAAACCGTCGTGTAATCTCGGAGATTATACGATGGTTTATTGAGAACCGTCATGTAATCTCGGAGATTACACAAGGGTTTATGGAAACCATGATTACACAACGATTTATGAAAAGCAAAGCGTTGTGTAATCTTCCGAAAAAAATTTGAAATCACTCTAAAAATTTGAAACTTAAAGCGATTTTCGAAATATTACATGACTCGTGTAATCTTCCGAAAATCACTTTAAAAATTTCAAAATTTGTGTATTGAAATTCGTGCTTAAACCTTTAACTTAAATCCACTTTTCTCATCATTTCTCATCATTTTCATGTTTCTCTCTCTCAACCACTCAAAGATTTCTCCTACCCACTATCTCCTTCACCAGCCCACCAACAGCAGTACTGCCTTACCATCTATCTTATTCTCCCGGTGATGCCGTCGCCGCCCTTCCCTCTTCCTCATTCAACCATCGCCCACAATGCCGCCATCCCTTCCCCCTCATTCTCCTATATCAACCTCAACGTTGCCTTCCCCTTTCTCTCTTTTTTTCGCTGTTGCCATCGCCACCTCCACTGCCATGCACCATATCTTCCCATCAAGACTGTGAACTATTTTGTATCAAAGAAAGGCAATTTGACTTCCATATTGTTTAATTTCTTATTTTTCAACAAAAATACGAACACACAATTCTTTAATAACTTGCTTGGAGTGTAATTTGTGCATTTATTGTTGTTCAATTTTTTTTTATTGTTGTTCTTTGTAGACGAATCTTTTGTGCAATTTTTTGGCATTTTAAGATCTATAAATACACAATATTCTATGCATTTTTTTTCCGCCCACCACATGCTCAATGAATGTCAAAATGGAATTTTGTTTGATTTAATCTTAATGGTATGCATATTAATTATTTTGAATTTTGCAAACTTGCTAGAGCCCTAATGGATTGGAAGTTTATTGCCAGAGAAGGGATTAAAAGGAGACAAGATTATAAAATAAAAATCTCGGATCGTCTTTGATTAGGGGAAAATGGACTAAATTTGTAATGCAATTCATTAATTATGACATGTAAATTGGTAATGTAATGGATGATTTTTTTTACTTTGATACAATTTAGCTAATATTTTGTCAATCATATCCTGGGCCGTGTATTGGATAACATACGGGTTAGGCCACTCGTAGGAAATTACTAAAAAATGTCAAATTATTTTTTAATTTATGTTGGATTTTACATGACAGTTTTAAACAAAAACTGTCTTGTTAAAGACCACGTTAAAAACCGTCATGTAAAGTCTACTTTATATACTACAAGAAATTACAGTTTTAGCGATTAAACTTTTAACGACTAAATACTGATAGTCGTTAAATCTATCATTTTACGACTAAAAGTTAGTCGCAAAAATATTTGGTCAAAAAATATAATGTATTCGATACCAAGTCTATTGACGACTAACCCGTTAGTCGTTAAAAAGGTAGATTCAGTGACTAAAGGCATATTTAGTCACAAAACATGATGGCGCTAAATATTAATAATGGAGGGAAGACCAAACTTTACAACTAAAATAATTTCGTCATTGAAAGTATTATTTCATGACCAAAACTTAGTCGCTAAAGAATAACAACATTTTGTGACTAAAATATTAGTTACAAAAAATTATAAGAAATTACATATTCAGTGACCAAACTCTTTTTCTCACTTGATTTATTTTATTGCCACTAAGCTTTAGCCACAAAAATATTTAATAAAAAGTATAAGTTTTATTTTTTAAATTATCAAATGACTAATCTTTTAGTTTTAGTTGTAGAAGGTAAAAGATATTAATCAAATCATGTAAAATTTTTGTACTATTTACCTAAAAAAATTATATGTTATATATTATATATCATTTACCAAAAAAATTATCCCTAAAAACAGCATTTATATTATAATTTATTTGTCATACGGTTATTAAGTTTGAAACATTCCCCAAAAAAAAAAAATGTTAAAAAGTTAAAAACAAAGTTTGAAAATAAATCATACATTATTTTGAAATTAAAACCGTACTTCCACCGAAAGTAAAACCGTAACTTTGGAGGAAGAAACTTCTTCGGCCAAAAAAAAAAAAAGACAAAAAGATTAATTTTTGGAGGGGAAAGCTTAATGAAAATTTTGGCGGTTCTTTTTGGCTCTCAATTTTAGGAAATTTGAAAGATAAAACCGATTTCCAGTTTTCCACTTATATCAACTACAAAGTACACACATTATGACATTATACAGTTTCTAATTCTCTCTGTCTCAACTTGTCGAATTCTTTTGTTCTTTGATCTATTCCAACTCATAACCATCTTCTTTCCTTGCCATGGTAGGCTTTATGTTTGTTCTTCTTCATTTTATTTTTTTTTAAGGGTTAAGCTTTATGTTTCCGGTAAGCTTTCTTGCTTGGTTTTCTCCTTTCGTTACTTTTTGTCTATGATTTTTCCAGATTTACATCAACGGAGGAGAATCATAGGATCTGCTAATTGGAAGCTTCGTCTTCCTTTTTTCCTCCGTGTGTTTCTAACTATACGTCGTATTCTTCTCTCTCTCTCCTCTGCTTTTCTATATCCACTTAGGGGTGACTTTGTTCCTGCGGATAACCAGTTCCGATGATGTAAAAATAGATGGTGACCACCACAGTTATTTTCCGTGGATGCTAGTTAGACATGTTGCTGTTGATGGAGTATTTCGTTTCCTCTTCATTATTATTTCTTTTTGGCTCCACTTGGTGCTGGTTCTGGGCATGCGGCATGGCAACTTTAAGGGATTGCAAATTTTCTGTCTTGTTATTTATTTATTGTAACATCTTTCTTGGTTTTAATTTCTTTGCTTTCCCATTTTGTCATTTGTAGATTCTTGAATAAAAAAAAGTGCGGTTCAAATAAATTGGCCACTAAAAATTGGTCGTTAAATTATGCAAGCAGACTTTGATTTAACCACTATCAATTAGTTGTTAAAAGTTTACAAAGAAAGTATTTAGTGATCAGGAGTTAGTCGCTACAAAATTTAAAGTAAAGAATTCAGTGACTAATCATTAGTTGCCAAATTGAATCTTTTAGCAACTAATCCATCAGTCGTCAAATACCTAAAAAATGATTTGATAGTAACTAATTATTAGTCACCACTCAGTTTTAATATAGTCAGCAAAAGTAAATTTGGTCTCATTACAGTACAAATCTTTGGTCCCCTTAAGTTTTATTGTGACTAATTGAAAACTCTTTTACAACTAAATTTTTAGTCACAGAAAAAAGATTATTTAACAACTACATATTTTTAGTCGCGAAAGACTTTCTACGACCATCATTCAGTGACCAAGGCACGACTAATTTTTTTTAGTCACAAAAAGTTTTTTGCGGCTAATTTTGAACTTTCCGTGATTAAAAATATAGTTGTTGAAAGTAAAATTTCTTGTATGACGGTTTCTATTCAAAACCATCATGTAAAGACCACTTTACACAACGGTCAAAACCATTGTGTAAAGTGACTTTACACGACGGTCTTTACATGACGGTTTTGAACAGAAACCATCACATAAAGTTCTCACTTTAGCGAAATTTGCTCCTTTTGTCTCTATTTGACGACGGTTCACCGTCGTCGAATATTGAGATACCGTGACGGTTTATTAACCGTCGTGGTATCTCAAAACATTTCACAGCGGTGGATTACACGACAGTTGTCTAATCATCGTGTAAACATTACATAACGGTCAATAACCGTTGTCAAATCCATAATTTTTACTAGTGCTTTTAGATTCTACTTCTAGTTCCACATCCCAAACTGAGCTATAGAACTATTTAAGAGTAGAAAGAAAGATTGAATATGAAACAATGAGCTCCTCATCAAATATGAAAATAATGATGATTTGCAAATCATTAATGATGCACAACAGAAATAGGGGGACTAGCTTTTACTTCTACTTTCTCTGTTTTTGGTATAGACAATGTGTAAGACATAATGATACATAACTCTCACTGCTGTAATGAACATAACATGTAATCAACCATAAGTAATTAACACTTTGACAAATTTCAGAGCCAAAAGAAAGAAAGAAATAAATAAATAAACCTTGACAAAAAGAATTGAACTGGTTGTTAACAATGGAAGTTGACAATGAAAGTTATCCGAATCGAGGTGAATTAATTAATGGCTGTACAGACCCTGCGAATTTCAGCCTGACCGCCCGTTTTGACACCGATGTTGCTCATCTTCACCATGGACCTGACAAATTCCACATTGAAGTTTAGGCTCTGTGCTCCTCTCACACGCAAGAAGCTTTCAACAATCGTTCTAGTGGAGGGATCGGTCCACAACATTTGATCAGACTCGATAACTCCTCGGCCGTTTCTCAAGTTTGCAAAGAAACTTGTGTCGAAGCGTGTCGCACTTCCAGTGTCGAGATCGACCCGCCTAGCCCTGTCGCCGTCCTGCGGGCAGAGCGCTCGAAGTGCGGGAACAAAGGAAGGGTTGATGGTGGGATCGGCGCCACTTGCAGTGGTGGTACTGAAGTTGTAGAGTCTGTAGCTAAAGAACTGACATGCACTAGTACCAATGGTGTGTGCACCTGTTGGATAAAATTGTCCTTATTTATTTGGATTTTGTAGTAAAACACATTAAAAAAAAAAAAATTTTGTCTTTTGTGTAAGTTTTGAGTAAGATAGGAATGACATGTGTAGAATCATTACCAACAAGGGCGACGAGGTCTTGAGTGTTGAGACCGTTTGCTGAAAACTTTTGTTTTTGGGAATCCATGGATTCATCAAAGCGAGGCAATAATGTCAAAGCCTCCGAAGCCACTGAAACTCGCCCATCCCTTCTTCCCGTTGGAACTTGCCAACTGAAACCTTTGGTCTGCAGAACATACATTTTTAATATAATATTCTTTATTGTTAGTAAAAAACCTTAATATATATATATATATATATATGCATATATATTTTATGTGGTATTAGAGCAAGACGTCTTGTCAGTTACCAAAACAACAGCATCACGTGCGGCAAGTGCGAGGATATCAGCGCAGGAAACGACACCAGGGCAGGCGGCCTCGAGCTCTGCTTTAGCGGCATCGATGACGTCATAACCTGGTATTCCGCTATTCGGCGGGCTGCTCTTCTCGGTGTTGGGGCCATCGATGAGGACGGAGCCATCGCAGCCTTGGACGAAGCAGTCGTGGAAGTGCATTCTGAGAATGCCGGGAGCTATGGAGGGATTAGATCGGAAATGAGACGCAACTGTGGACCTAACAATGGCTTCGGCTCTAGGGCACGTACTTGAATAGAACCCAACACGGGTCCCTTGGCCATCCACAGACGTGGTAGTAATAAGACCAAGCATCAAAAAGAATAAACAGATCATATTGGATATTCTGTGGAAAGAACCAGGACCCTCTATAGATTTGAAGCTATGATAATATAAATATGTGTAGCCCCAGCTATATATTTGGTTTTTGACAAATGTTGAAGAGAAAAGTTGATCTCCGTAAAGATTTTGGAATAGAAATGAGTATTAGGATTGAGCTTGTGATGTTGGGAAGAAAGCTAGGGATGGGTAGCAATTTATAAGACGTGAAAGTCAAAGATGCACATTAAAAAAAAGGGGTGGAGTAAGAAAATTGAAGCCCGCCAAGGATAAATATTAGGAAAATGTCTTGAAATGAACACATCAAAACACGGAGTTGAATAACCTCCAGCTATGTGTCCATTGCCTGCCCAACTATATTATTATTATTTCTTTCTTGCTTTTATAATATACGGCTTTGACTATTCCTCTCTTTTAATTGGCCGTTTTTGCTTACTTTCTCTCTGCGTTGACGTCACTTACATGTTTCTCCATGCACGTTACTCTTGTCTTCACAAAATATATTAAAAAAAAAAAAAAAAACCCCTTGTATATTCTTGCTTCTTGCATGGGTCTGTAGTTTGGGCGTGGGGAACTGTTAATGCTCGTACATGTATATAGAGTAATTTTATTTGAACCGAAAATATTAAAAATGCGATTAATTTATTTCCATAGAAATTAATCCCCCGCTAAATTCTTACCTATATATATCTCAATATTATTTTACTATACAATAAAGTGAAATAATTCAGTAGACTATCCTTCCAGCTGAATGCTTAATTCGAGTCGTCACCACCATATTAACTAGGATATATGGGTAATCCACTTCGTGAAGAATCCATATATCACAAGAGTAGATACCCACCTTCCCGGGATTATCTGAGCATACCAACCTTTATCCCTATAACCCATTAAGTTTTTAGCCAAAAAAAAAAAAAAACAAAGAGAGAAACTATTCAATAGACCGGATGTATCAGGTCATCGTGCTTACGTGATAGACCCGTCTAATTTAAAATTTGACATTTGTGTATTTTATCCATGTTATCTTTTTGTTTTAGATATCTCTTTTCTTAACAAGTATTACCTTAATTATTAAACTTGAAAAACAATAAGAAGATATATATTTCAACAAAATTGAAAATAGCATGCTTTTAAAATATATTGAAAATAGCTTTTTTTTCCCCTTTTATTTAAGAAAGGTTTCGATTAATTGTCTTCATGATAAAAAATAAAAAAATAAAAATAAAAATAAAAAAAAAAAAAAACCAACAACAACAACAACACTTGCAGCAATTTGGTTAGGATCTTCTTGTGTTTTCATGCATGAAGGCTCCAACACCACCCCCTCCCCCCCCCCCCCCCCCCAATTTCTTGAGCTTTAGTTTATTTGTAAGAGGAGATGTCCTCATTTCAAGCAATTAAGTTTTCTTTTGAAAACAACTAATAGTTCAAGGTGATGTCGTATGCAACATAAACGAAATCAACTAAAAGGAAAAAGTTTCATATACAATATAAATGAAAACAACTAAGAGGGGAAAAAAAAAACATCACAAGGTTTTTTTTTTTTTTTTTTAAGGTAATCACAATTTTTTTTATAGCAATTACAAAAACATGTATTTGGTAGCAGAAAGGTGCATTCTGCTACCAAAATAAGTGTTTTGGTCGCTAATCATCTCTTTCCACTATGGTCGTCAAATTTGTTCTTCCGCTACCAAAATTTGGATGCAGATCTTTGTCTTCTGCTGCCAAATTCTTTTGGTTGTGAAGATCTAGTCGCTGAAAAGTCAAATTCTTATAGTAATTGCAATGTAAAGTTATTGTGAAGCTGCAGAAGATCGTGACGATTCATGATCTATGCTGGCAATGAAGTCAAAGCTGACTTAAGATCTAAAGATCTACTGCCGGAGACGCGATTGTTGGATGATCGTGACGAATGTTAGACTGACTCAGGTTCGTGAAGTTGCAAAAGATTATGAGTGAGAGAGAGCGCAAGGGAGGGGTGAGAGAGAGAGAAGGGTGAGGAGATATATCAAAAGGAGGATTGGTAGAGAGAGGAGAACTTCATAAAACCCCTATATCTAATAAGGGTGTATTTGATGCACTGATTAGAAATGAAAATTTTAAGTAGGAATTAATTGATTTTTTTAAAATTTAATTAAAATTTTTATTGACTTTTAAAAAGAAGACAAAAACTGTAATTAAAATTTTGGGTCTAAACCTGAGAGTCAAACAAAGGCTAAATGTAAAACAATAGATTAAATATTCATTAAGTATGAAAATCAATTTATTAATTATTGATAATAAATATGCAATTGATTAAAATTAGACTTTTGCTTTGTTGAGTGAGATTACAAATAGATATTAAATCATGCTCCTTAGTGTATTTTCAAAACAGTTTTTCCACCGGCTGACCTTTTTCAACATAATCATCTGCAAAGCCATTTTGGCTTGTGAAGTCAGGAGTTACATGCATGCATGAATAAAAATTAAAGTGATGTCATGAGCTAAAAAAAAAATTTTTTTTTTTGAAGAATGAGGTCAACGCAGAGAGAAAGTAAGCAATAACGGCAAACGACGAGAGAGAAACGGTCAAAGTTGTATTAAACAACAAAAAAATAAGTGGCATGTAAAGGACTTAATTCTGACCGCGTCTTGAAATCCGGTGATCAAAGCTGGATAGCGTGATTTGCCTGTACATGATTTTGCACGTGATTGGAAAATCAATGCCGTTTTCTTTCTTTGTCGTTTTCTTTGTTTATATTTCGTTTGACGTTACATCTTAAATTTAAATTTTTCATCTCAATTTTTATTTTTTTTAAATTAATAAAAATTATAATTAATATTTAAAAAATCAATCAATTTAAACTTAAAAATTTTAATTCAAACTGTTTTATCAAATGAAACCTTAGTTTTTATTTTTTATTTTTTATTTTTGCTTTTGCACCTCTTTTGAAAACAAACTGGTAAAGGAAAAAAAAAAAAAAAACCTTAAAAACAAACAAAAGAAAAACACCTTGAATCTTGTCTTATTAGACAGGCCCCTATTGTCTAATGATTCAAATTGCTTTTTTTTTTTTTTAATTTATAACTAAATAGTCTTTTTTTTTTTTTTTGTAGATTTTAACAAATAATTTAATAAAAATTAGTTAAAACATCTTTTCTTTCCTGAAATGATCAATCAATTTTATAAAATAATTTATTATTAATTGATTATGGGTAAATTATTGATGATCATAATTTAAATAATCAAAATTTTATAATAATCACTGAGTGATTATAAAAAAAATCATTAATTTTTCGTTCAATAAATGATTAATTATGATTTACTGTTAATAAAATGATAAAAATTGCAAAGCTTTCAGAGACCCATTCAACTCCTCCCCCCCTCTCTCTCCTCGCCATTATAGCCGCAGCAGCTACGGCCACTGTTGCCACTTCCCCAACGACGAAGCTTCGCCCATTGAAATCACCAGAGAAACGCAGGACCACGAAGCCGGAGGAGCCATAAACGCCGCCGTTTTAGCCCATGGGGACTGATCTCCAATAGCGATGAAGAAGCCACTGCGTTGGCTGGCGAAGAAGACGAGAGAGATATCCCGTCGCCGTCATTGTCGCAATCCTGTCGCCATCCCATCGTGATCTAATTCTCGTTGTCGTCGTCTTATCGGCGCAGTCTCGTCAAAGCTCCAGTCGCAACAGCTCCGACAGCGGCTACGTTGCGCCGGCAGAGCAAGAGTGAATAGAGCATTGGGGGTCGCCGGATTTCAGAGAGAGAGAGAGTCTGGTGAAGAGAATGAAGATTGATTGATCAAAACATGATCATTGGACCATTAATAAATAAAAGAAAAAAAATTAGGCTATCTTTTAAATTAAAGATTTAAAAAGTGACAACAACTTGATTTCTCTCTCTCGGTTTTTTTTTTTTGTTTTGAACGACGTAACTATTGAGTGGAAACATTATGCAATTATATGGATACCTTGCGTTCCAATCTTCCTGCATGCTGAGCTAGAAATAACAACCCGGATCCACCTCTAATGCTTATGAAGAATAACTCGACAATTCAAAGTACTTCTATTGTGAACTAGTAAAATGTTCGTTTTGTACATAATAAACAAACAAAATAAAGTAAAAAATTAAAATTAAAATTAAAATTTTATTTAAAATGAACAAAAAAATATGAACGGAAAAAAAATAGATCAACATAAATAAAAGGGACTAAGATGAAAAACAAATAAATTTTAGGGCGAGAAATCCAAAAAAAAAAAAAAGATAAATAAAGGACTTAATAATAATAATAATAATAATAATAAGAGACAGATTTCGTCCAAAACGGTTTCCATTTGGACGAAATCAGTAACTGATATGTATAGTTATAGGAAGATCTGTTTGTCACGTTTATCAAATCAAAGCATATTGAGTTTTAACGGACAATAAAAGTAAAATAATAGGAATCACCGATTACTTTTCTAACATTTACGTATCTATCAGAAAGTGAAGTGAGAAATAATCCAAACTCTCTTTTTGAATGACATAAGAAAGTTAACTCGCCAAAGAACATAATCTTAAAGTTTTTCTTGTTTTCCTGTATTTTCTTTCAAGAATCCAGAGATTTAGCCTTTAATTTCAACCTCTCACTCAGATCTAGAGTCACATAATTAAAACTAAGGTAATAGAGTTAGCCAAGCACAAACAAGCACACAAGATGAGGCTTATAGTCAAATTGCTTCTGATCTTGCAAGCACCAAAATCTCGTTACTCAGTACATTACTTCAATCATGCCGAACTCAATCACAATACAAACCGAATCTGTGAATGCAGTCAAATTGCAAACTTAATTAATTTATTTTTTTGTTTTTCTCTCAAACGTTTAGGAGGACATTTGGTGTTAAACTTTTATGCCTTTTTTTTTTTTTTTTTTTCCGTATTAACATTTATCTAAGAATGAAACATTTTATACTTCGAGGTAGACCATTAAAGATATATAAATATTACACCACATCTGAGAAGCAATTTCACAATTTACCATGCCAGAAAGAATCTCATCCAACATTGAAGCTAACAACCAGGCACAAATTTGACAGTATTGTTGTTCCCTGGCCCAATTTTGAATTTCTTTTAGAATCAATGAAAGTACTTTGCACAAAAACGATGCAACCTTAGTGTTCGATAAAAGTGTTAAAAAGCAATTTGTACTAAAATCAATGTGCCTTTTAAGATATTTTGAAAAGTTGGTTTTCATAACTTTTAGATTCTACTTCTACATCCGTGTAGTGCTCTTATAAAAAGCACAAAATCTCAAACTGAGCTATAGAGTAGAAAGAAAGATTGAATATGAGAGAATGAACTCCTCATCTGAAAATTATGATGATTTAAAAATCTTTAGAGATGAACAACAGAATTAGAGCGACTGGCTTTTACTTCTACTTTCTCTGTGTTTGGTATAACTTACTATGTATTAGACATAGTGATACATAACTTTCACTGTTGTCATGAACATTTTCCAAACAATACATTCAAGCCGCTAATCATACCTTAAAACTTACATCTAACCAACCATTAGTAATTAACACTTCAAATTTCGAAGCCAAATAATAATAATAATAATAAATAAATGAAACTAAAAAAAAAAAACAGTTGATCTGTTTGTTAACAACGAAAGTTATCCGAGTCTGAGTTGGTTAATTAATGGCAGTACAGACCCTGCGAATTTCACCCAGAGTGCCAGTTTTGACGTCAACGTTGCTCATCTTCACCATGGACTTGGCAAACTCCAAGTTGAAGTTTAGGCTCTGCGCTCCTCTCACTCGCAAGAAGCCTTCAACGCTCGTTCTGGTCGAGGGATCGCTCCACAACATCTGATCAGACTCGATAACTCCTCGGCCGTTTCTCAAGTTTGCAAAGAAACTTGTGTCGAAGCGGGTGGCACTTCCTGTGTCGAGATCGACCCGCCTAGCCCTGTCGCCATTCTGCGGGCAGAGCGCTCGAAGTGTGGGAACAAAGGAAGGGTTGATGGTGGGATCGGCGCCACTTGCAGTGGTGGTACTGAAGTTGTAGAGTCTGTAGCTAAAGAACTGGCATGCACTAGTACCAATGGTGTGTGCACCTGTTGGATAAAATTGTCCTTATTTATTTGGATTTTGCTGTAAAATACATTTAGAAAAAAAAAATTTGTCTTTTCTGTAAGTTTTGAATAAGATAGGAATGACATGTGTAGAATCATTACCAACAAGGGCCACGAGGTCTTGAGTGTTGAGACCGTTTGCTGAAAACTTTTGTTTTTGGGAATCCATGGATTCATCAAAGCGAGGCAATAATGTCAAAGCCTGCGAAGCCACTGAAACTCGCCCATCCCTTCTTCCTGTCGGAACTTGCCAACTAAATCCTTTGGTCTGCAGAACATACATTTTTAATATATTATTGGTTAGTAAAAAAACCTTGTAGGGTGTTTGGCACACCGATTCAAAACACTAATCTCAAAATTTTTTTTGTTTTTTTCCGAAAAAGTTTGTCTTTTTCCCAAAATGTTTTTTGTTTTTTCTGAAAATTCAAAAAAATTTACTATTGAAACTTAAAAATCTCAACTCAAACTACTTCACCAAACACCCCCTTAATATATATATATTATGTGGTATTAGAGCAAGACGTCTTGTCAGTTACCAAAACAACAGCATCACGTGCGGCAAGTGCGAGAATATCAGCGCAGGAAACGACACCAGGGCAGGCAACCTCAAGCTCTGCTTTAGCGGCATCGATGACGTCATAACCTCGTATTCCGCTATTTGGCGGGGTGCTCTTCTCGGTGTTGGGGCCGTCGATGAGGACGGAGCCATCGCAGCCTTGGACGAAGCAGTCGTGGAAGTGCATTCTGAGAATGCCGGGGGCTATGGCGGGATTGGATCGGAAATGAGACGCAACTGTGGACCGAACAATGTCTTCGGCTCTTGGGCACGTACTTGAATAGAAACCAACACGCGTCCCTTGGCCATTTACGGACGTGGTAGCAATACCAAGCAACAAAAACAATAAACAGATCGTGGATATTCTGTGGAAACAACCAGGACCCTCCATAGATACAAAACTACAATAATATTATTTATTAGGTAGATAAATATATGTAGTCCCGGCTATATATTTGGTTTTTGACAAACGTTGAAGAGAAAAGTTTATCTCTGTTAAGATGTTGGAAGAGAAGAGATCGTACTAGGATTGAGCTTGTGATGTTGAGAAGAAGGCTAGGGATGGGTAACAATTTATAAGACGTGAAAGTCAAAGATGCGCATTAAAAAAAACGGGTAGAGTAAGAAAATTGAAGCCCGCCAAGGACAAATATTAGGAAAATGTCTTGAAATGAATACATCAAAACACGGAGTTGAATCATATGACCTCCAGCTATGTGTCCATTAACTGCCCAACTTTATTATTATTATTTTTTCTTGTTTTTAAAATTATACGGCTTTGACTATTCCTCTCTTTTAATTGGCCGTTTTTGCTTACTTTCTCTCTGCGCTGACGTCACTTACACATTTCTCCATGCATTTTACTCTTGTCTTCACAAAATATATTTAAAACAAAAAAAAAAAAAAAAAAAACTTGTATATTCTTGCATGGGCCTGTAGTTTGTGCGTGAGGAACTGTCAATGCAGGTGCATGTATATAGAGTAATTTAATTTGAACCGAAAATGTTAAAAATGCTATCAATTTTATATCCATATTAATCCCCTCACTAAATTCTTACCTATATATATCTCAATATTATTGTACTATACAATAAAGTGAAATTATTCAGGAGACTATCCTCTCCGCTAATGCTTAATTCGAGTCATCACCACTACGTTAACTGGGATATATGAGTAATTACTTCGTAAGGGATCCATATCTCACGTGGATGGACATTTACCTTCTTGGGATTATCTGGACATACCAACCTTTACTTCTATAACCCATTAAGTTTTTAGCTTTTAGCCAAAAAAAAAAAAAAAGAGAGTAATTATTCAGGAGACCGGATGTGTCAGGTTATCGTGTTTACATGATAGACCCGTCTAATTTAAAATTTGACACTTGGGTATTTTATCATGTTATCTTTTTGTTTTAGATTTCTCTTTTCTTAACAAATATTATCTTAATTACTAAACTTGAAAAACAATAAGAAGATATATATTTAAACCGCTATCAACATGGAAATTGAAAATAGCATGCTTTTAAAATCTATTGAAGTTTGTTTTTTCTTTTATTTAAGAAAGGTTTCGATTAATTGTCTTCATGATATTAAAAATAAAAAAAATAAAAAAACCTTGAAGCAATTTGGTTAGCATGAAGGTTCCGTCCCACCACACCCCCCCCCCCCCCCCTCGCTCTCTCTCTATTTTTTGATTTTTAGTTTTAGTTTATCTGTATGGGGAGATGTCCTCATTTCAAGCAATAAAGTTTTCTTTTGAAAACAACTAATATTTCAAGATGATGTCGTACGTAACATAAACGAAATCAACTAAAAGGAAAAAGTTTCATATACAATAAAAAATGAAAACAACTAAAAGGAAAAAGTTTCATTTACAATATAAACGAAAAAAAAAACAAAAACAAAAACAAAAACATCACAAATTTTTTTTTTAAATTTGCGTGGTGTTTCTTTTTTTTCTTTTCTTTTTTTTTTTTATAGGAAATTGCAAGGTTGTTTCAATCTTCAAGAAATTTAAATATAAAAAAAATAAAATTTTAAAATAATATATGAAATTTATTTGAACTCAATTGATTATTATAAAAGGGTTTTTTAAGAAAGATTACTATAAAGGATTTAAATGAGATATTTATGATGATTTTGATATAATAATTAAGGTAATAATTATTAGGAAAAGAGAAATCTAAAACAAAAAGATGACATGCATAACGTATCCAATTATCAAATTTTAATTAAATAGGTGTATTATGTAAATATGATTATGTAATAACTGAATAATTTCTCCACAATGAAATTGCGCTAAATCCTATTAAGAATGCACCTTCACTTATACCTCCAAACTAAGTATAAATAGCAGAGAAATATCATGAAGGACTCCAGTGATAATTTGATTTTAAAAGTTGGCGGTCTTTTAAGGTGCTAATAATGAAATTTCAAACTGACTTTTCGGTAGTGGATGTATGAGAATTTGCTACCAAATTTTTTATTTGGTAGCAGAAAGTTAAGCTCTTCAACCTATATAATTATTATTTATTTAGTAGCAGAAAAGTGCATTCCGCTACCAAAATACGTGTTTGGCCGCTAATTGTCTACCAAATATATATCACTCGCAGAATGTCAGATCGACCACCAAATTGAGATTTATATACCATTCATCGAGTAAAAAATTTTCTAAACAACATTTCTGTTTTTATTTCACACATCTGCGTAAGATATGATAAAATAATAAATACGTGTCACAAATTCAACTAATACTAAATTCACAAAATTTACACCCTATCATGAAAAGGGTATACACAAGAACTAGCCCAATTATTGAAATGTAGATTAATTCTATATGTGATATGTACTTGAATAATCATAAAAGTCTTAAATTTTAGTTAATTCATGAAATAAGGAATTGAAAAAACCAAAATTAAAATTCATGAAATAATGAATTAAAACTTTACAAACATTTCGCTACCAAAACATATATTTGCTATCAAAACATATATTTGGTAGCAGAAAGGTGCATTCTGCTACCAAAATACATGCTTGGTCGCAAATTGCCACTTATAGTGGCAGAATGTCAAAATCTACCGCCAAATTAAAATTTTGGTAGAAAAAAAAATCAAGATATTTAGATGCTATTTATTAAAAAAATCGAAACAAGTTTTTAATTTTTTTAACACGTTATTTGAATAAGATATGATGTTATATAATAAATACAACTAACATTAAGTTCACAACATTTACTCAAAATCGTGAAAGGGTATACACATGAATTAATAAATACACGATTTGTTTATAATAAGACTAGTAATTGAAATATAGACACAAAAGTCTTGTTCGAATTAATTCATGAAAATGATGAATTCAAAAAATATCAAACATTAAATTTACATTAAATGGAGAATCTTTTTTGATTAAAAAAAAAAAACTTGAGAATTGAAATTTCATAGACATTCCGCTACCAAAACACATACTTGGTAGCATAAAGGTGCATTCCGCTACCAAAACAAGTGTTTGGTCGGTAATTGTTTCTTTCCTATGAATTTGGTAGCAAAAAGTTTTTTTTTTTTTTTTTTTCAATTTATTTTGATATCATTCATTAAAAAAAAAAAATACAAAACTTTATGTTTTTTCTTTTTTTTTTTTTTTTGTTTTTACTTAAACACGTGGTCTGAGTAATAAGCTATGTTGTTTATATATATATATATATATATATATATATAAACAAATACAACTAATATTAAATTCACAACTTTTGCTCCATATCGTAAGGGTATAACAAGAATTAAAGAACATGTGATTTGAGTGATTTGTTTATAGTAAGGCCAACTATTGAATTATCGATTAATTTTTATTTTAAAATACGTAATATGTACTTGGGCTTGGATAATCATAAAAAAATCGTATTTCAAGTAATTCATGAAATGAAAAATTGAAAACAATCATATGTTTGCATTAAATGGAGAATTCAACTTTACCGACTTCGTGCTACAAAAACATGTATTTGGTAACAGAAAGGTGCATTCTGCTGCCAAAATAAGTGTTTTGGTTACCAATTATCCGTTTCCACTATGCTCATCAAATTTCTTCTCCCACTACCAAAATTTGGGTACAGATCTTTGTCTTCTGCTACCAAATTATTTTGTTCGCTGAAGGTTTGGTCAGAGAAAAGTCAAATTCTTGTAGTAATTGCAATGTAATGTTATCGTGAAGCTGTAGAAGATCGCGATGATTCATGATCTATGATGGCATTGAAGACAAAGCTGAGTTGAGATTTAACGATCTACTGCCGGGGATGCGATGATTGTGACGAATATTAGACTAACTCAGGTTGGTGAAGCTGCAAAAGGTAATGAGTGAGACAGAGCGCTAGGGAGGCCGTGAGAGAGAGAGAGAGGAGATAGAACAAAAGGAGGATTGGTAGAGAGAGGAGAGATAAATAAAACCCTTATATCTAAGGGTGCATTTGATGCGCCAAATAAAAATGAAATTTTTAAATGAGAATTAGTTGACTTTTAAAAAAATAATTAAAATTTTGTTGATTTAAAAAAAACTGTAATTGAATTTTTGAGTCTAAACTTGAGAGTAAAAAAAAAAACTAAATGTAAAATAATAAATTAAATATTCATTAAGTATGACAATACAATTTATTAATCATGGATAATAAATATGCAATTGATTAAAATTAGACTTTTTCTTTGTTGAGTGAGACTAGAAATAGATATTAAATCATGCTCTTTAGTGTATTTTCAAAACAGTTTTTCCACGGGCTCACCTTTTTCAACACGATCATCTGCAAACCTTTTTGGCTTGTGAAGTCAGGAGTAACATGCATGAATGGAAAAAAGTTAAAAGTGATGTCATGAGCTAAAAAATATATATATATATATATTTTTAAGAATGAGGTCAACTCAGAGAGAAAGTAAGCGATAACGGCCAACGACGAGAGGGAAACGGTCAAAGTTTTATTAAACAACAAAAAAATAAGTGGCATGTAAAGTACTTAATTCTGACCGTGTCTTGAAATCCGGTGATCAAACCTAGATAGCCTGATTTGCCTGCACATGTTTTTGCGCGTGATTTATTTATTCTTAATATCATGACTTAATTGTATTAATATAATTTTTTATTATATTTATTCATTTTTCTTTCCTTTTTAAATTTTTTTGGACGCAATATTTTATCATTTTTGTAAATTGTTTTAGTTCTGTTATAACTATAAGTTAATTGTATTAATTTGTTTTTTCTTTTCGTTTCTAAAATTTTTTTTTGTCAATATTTTATTATTTTCGTTTATTATTTAAAATATTGCGTTAAAAAAAATGAACGCTTTATTTTACACTTCAATGGTAAATTATCCCTAGGTAGAGAAGTTTAATTTTTTCTTACTTATTTTTCTTTGTTGTTATTAATATTTTGAGACAATTTTAGTTTTTTAATATAAGTGTGGAACTTTGAATTCAAACAGTTTGTCAAACGTGTCTAACAAATTTGGTAAATCTGGATAAGCTAAAAATTTGATCTCCTACTACAACATAACATGATATAAAAAATCGAACCATATAATAAAAATTACAAACATTACATAATATAAAAAATTAAAGCATACAATAAAAATTACAAATATTTGTAACTGTAAAGACATTTATATACATAAATTATGGTAATAAATCTAAGCATTGAACAGTCTTAAAAAAAAAAAACCCGGCCAATAAAAATGGTGGAAAAAAAATGATATGAAATTATAAACGAAAATAATGAACAAAAATAATAATAAGATGGCAAGATAATGGAAGGGACAAATGAACATACAGTATACACAATCACATATATATACTAATGTAAATAAAAAAATTCCATATATTCATACCATGCAAAACATTAAAAATGTTTATAGAAATTATTTTTTTGAAAAATAAAAAAAAAATAAAAAATTATTAGAACAAGCTCAAATCTCTTATATTATAAGAATATTTATCAAGAATAACTAAAATGTAATCCAACCTCATCTTTAGTTGCTACCAGGTAAAATGTTTGGGAACATGCATACGGGAAAAAATTAATAAGAAGAAAGAAAGAATGTCAAAAAGAAAAAAAAATAGTAAGAAAAGAGTAAGCAGTAAAGACAGAGTAAAAATGAGGGATAACCAGTAAAGACAGGAAAGAGAACTAAAAACTGAAGTTTGGAAAACAGAAATGGCAAAAATAAGAGGAGACAGAAAATGTTAAAAATAGAAAACTGTAAAGATAGAAAAAATGAGAAAACACTAAAGAGTAAAGAAAATAAGTAAAACAATAATATATTCAATATGATTTTATTGTGAGAAGAACGTAAACATCATAATTCCCAAATATTCACAGCAACAGTGAAGACTATCAAATAACATATAATAGTTATTCAACATATACTTTCAATGATATTATATTCAGCAACATATACCAAATTAAGTAATATATCTAGTATATAGATAATAATATATATAAATAAAGATCATCATAGCATGTTATAATTTTTGGACAAAAATTTTGTAAAAAGACATTTACAATATCAAAAAAAGAAAAGAAAAATAGAAAACGGGGAAAAAAAAAAAACAAACATTCATCACAATAACAGTAACATTCACAATAGTTAAAGAAAATTACCAAATTACATAATCATGTAACTTATAATAAGAATAATAATAAAAAAAATATGCAAAAAAAATAATAAGGTTAACATTTTAGTTAGGGGGGACAGAAACGGGGGCTAAAGAAAAAAACCAAATACAATAACAAAACTAATCCCTCTATAGTATCATTATAATAGTAATAACAATAATTATAAGGCGGATAATTATAATATAATAAAGGAACGAAAAATTCTAATTAAGGGACATAAATAGGAATAGTACCTGAATAAAAACAGTAGTTTTGCACAGAAATGAAGATGTCAAGATGATTAGTTTTCAGGAAAGAACAGAATAGAAGATTTTAGGTAACAATTAAGGAATGTTCAAAGAAGAGCAGTTAAGAAGGTATTACAAAGGCAGCAATGATAACATATGAGAATAAAGTAATAAATGAGGAAAAAGGTATTTTGTAAGTGGAAATCTGTTAAAAAAATTATTTACAAAAAGTTTCCTAAAAAAAGTTGGTAAAGAGAGAAACAAATTTTCTACACATATAGAGACAAAAATACATTTATTCACAATAGATTACAGAAATAAAGAAAGTTAGAAATATTAATGACAGATTTAGATATTTGAAAAATCTCAATCAAACTAATCATCACACTGTAAATAATAGAACTATAGCAAATAGCAAAATTCCAACCAAAGCAAAATTATATAGAAGCATTAAATGCCTATGACAGATCAGCAAAGACAGTAGAAAATATCAAACGACAGAAATTACATGAATAATCTAGAAAATTGAGTAATCAGAAAATCTAACAATCCACTCAAATCCAACTAAATGATAAAATACAAACATCAAATATGAGGCAAAATTAAAAAGACCAAAAAAAAAAATTTGAACACAAAATCAAGAGACTATTAGCCGGGGGAAAAAAAGCAAAAAAATAAACAAATACAAACATCATAGAGAGAAAGTCTTCAATATTTTGCTTCGTATTCCTAATCAGTCATCTCAATACCATTATCACTGCAATCTACAGAAATAAAATAACAGAAATCAAAAACTTAAAATCAAATAATATATGAACTTAAAAATAGGGGGGAGATTTTGCTAAAATAAATACAACAAAAAGAAAAACATATCCAATTTTTTTATTTAACTCCTTGCATTTAATTCTATAGTATGCTGAATCATATAAATGGAAGTAAATAATAATAAAAATAATAATAATAATAATAATAATAATAAGAAAAAACAAAAGGAAAAAATAAAATAGGAATTTCCTGTTTTTGATTATTTATATACATGGAGAACAAAGTAAACAAAAAAAACAAAAAACAAAAAACAAAATCATAAAAAATGCGTAAAAAACGGATAAAAAAAATAATAAGAGGAAAAAAACAAAGACAAATAATTTCTATTTAATCGTTCAGAAAAATAAATTCAAAAAAAAATCAAAATAAGAACAACATAAACAAAAACAGTTAAATCTTAAATCTCAACAACAAAAAAAAATCGACATCTAAAATTTTAGCAAAAAATAACAAATGATGAAAAAAAAAAGTCGGAAGAAAATAATAAAAATCAAAACCTAAACCTGCAAAAGAAACACCGAACAACAACTAAAAAATAAGATAATCATGCAAAACTTAAATGAGTAATAAAGAAAGAAAACCAAAAATCAAAACTAAGAATTAAAAAAAATTAACATACGGATGAGCAAAAGGGAAAGTGAATAGTTCACAGAGGTAATGAATAAAAGGAATCAAAGATGGAAATAAGAAAAAAATACCAAAACCTAGAATTCCAAAAACATAAATTTTAACAATGAGAGTACAAAGAGACCGGCACCACAAAATAAAAAAAGGGAAGAAAAATAATAGTAAAAAAACTGAAACAAAGAAAAGAAAACAAAAAAGCCTTTTTTTTTTTTTCTATATACATACACCAGCCGAAAAAATAAAGGGGAAAAACCAAAAAAAAAAAAAATCAGGGGACAAATAACAACACCAGAGGGGAGCAACAAAATTCTAACAACACAATAAAAATAAAATGCTAGAGTTTTAAAACAAAAATGCATGAACAATAAAAAAAGAAAAAATAATACACAACTTAACTTGAAAATAACCAAAAAAAAAAAAACCCAAAATCAAAACCTAGGGTTTAAAAAAAATAATCATACCTGGCCAAAAAAAAAAAAAAAACCATCAATAGTAGATGGAGAAACTGGAAAATGAAGAAAGATCAACAGGAGCAAAAATAAAAAATAAAAAATAAAAAATCAGAAAATAGGGTTTCAAAAACCAAAAATCCAAAAAAAATGAAAAAGGGGGGGGGGGACAGCAAACAAAGAGCAAATAAAAATATAATGAACATCAAAGAGAGACAATGAAAAATGAGAGAGGAGCAGCGGACAGACCAAAAGCAAGCAAAAATAGGCTTTAGAGACCAAAAACCCAAAAACTGAGAAGAAAGAAAGAGAAAAACAAAGAGATCGAGAGAGAGAGGAAGAAGAAAATGAATAGTTAAGAGAGAGATGACAAAATGAGAGCAAGGCAGCGAACAAAGCAAGGAGAAACCCAAAGTTAGGGTTTCGGGGGCAAAAAAGGCAGGACACTATTGACAATGGAACTAGTAGAGATAATTAGGGACAAAAATGTCAAAACAATGCAAGGAGGGTAAAATCGGCATTTCACTATGGGGCTGAGGGGAACTACTGTTATGGAGAGGTAAAACTATAAATTTACTGTACAATCACTATAGAAGGAACAGTGAATCACTGCATCCTTGTAGTATATTAAATAATATGTTACATGGGAAAACAAACAAAACAAAACAAATTAGAGAGTAACATTTATTTTAGGGTTGCGAAAATTTTTCTTGGCCTAAATTTTAATTTTGCTCAATTTTTTTAAAGGGCTTTTAATTTAGTTTTTTTGTTCTTTTCTAATTTGTAAATAGCGAATTTCATTATTTTCACTTATCCCCACTGGCCCTAATATAAATTATACCTTAAGCTGTCACGAAAGCTAATCCAGTATCCACTGTAAATTAACGGGCCATTTTGGAAGATTGCATAACAAGGAACTACTGCGTTTATTTATGATTAAGACAACGAGTCGTAGTTTAACAATTCATAACAAATCCACTAATTAGATAGAGTGATTATATTTGCACCAATCAAATTGATAAATATACCCCCATTTAGTAAATATTTCCTAATATATATTTTAAAAATCTTTTCTTTTACAAATACTTTTAATATAAAATGAGATTTAACCTTACCATACCCCACTTTCATTTTAATTTGAATTTGTTTTATGGAAAATAAATTAACAAACCCACTAAATTACAATATATATATATATATATATTGTTTGATCTTGTCTGTTATATTTGTTTATACATATACATTAATACATTACATTTCTTTTTGCAAATAAAACGTTAGCATAAGGCTAGGTGTTTAAATTACAACTCTAAATAGAAGCATCATTAATAAAATAATACAAAAACATTAAGCATTATTTAGAAAAAAAGAAAAATCATTCCCACATAATATATAAGTCTTGGTTGCCTAAAGCGAAAAAGGATTTGTCTGCCAAACGCAGTTAAAGTACAACCAGATAAACAAAGTGTAAAGGAGATCAATCAATACTATAAACAGAGAAGAATACTTTGAAGGAGAGCAAGTTTAATCGGCCGATGGATTTTTGTGAGTAATGACATTAAGCGAGCTTTTGTTTGATGAGCTGTGTGTGGGGGCATATATAGTTAAATTAGGTATTACGATGAAAATATAAAATTTTCTTTGATTATTTAGGAAGAATAATAATTAAATAAGAGTATGGGGTGCAAATATAACTACTCATTAAATATTGACATTTTCTCTCACGTCAAAAAATACATGGATCTATTTGCAAGTTTTAAATATTGTCTAACCAATTATATTTTGACACATTAGTTAAATAAGTTAGATTTTAATATATAAAAAATCAATTACAAAATATTTTAAAATTTTTTAATTTTGTCATATAATGTGATATAATATTATTGATTAAATATTATTTGAGATACTAAAAATTAAACAGAGAAGCGTGAACGTCATTTTTGCAAATATGCCACCCCACTTGACCATTCCGTGTTTCATGAAACACGACTTTTTAGACACTTTCCCATTATCCAATTGGCCGGCCTTTCTTACTCTCATCTTTTTTTCTCTGCATCTTTGACTTTCTACGTCTTATAAATTCTTCTCCATCCCACGCTTTCTTCACAACATCACAAGCTCCATCCTCATAACTCCTTTTCTTTTCCAATAACTTACAGAGAATTCTTTTCTTCAACTTCGGTCAATAACCAAATACTAAGCTAGAACTACACACACACATATATATATACGGTTATATTATATCGATGGAAGGTCCCGATTCTTTCCAAAAATTATCCATTTATTTATTGTTTTTGTTGCTTGGTATTGCGACCACGTCCGTGGATGGCCAAGGGACGCGTGTTGGGTTCTATTCAAGTACGTGCCCAAGAGCCGAAGACATTGTTCGGTCCACAGTTGCGTCTCGTTTCCGATCCAATCCCGCCATAGCTCCCGGCATTCTCAGAATGCACTTCCACGACTGCTTCGTCCAAGGCTGCGATGGCTCCGTCCTCATCGACGGCCCCAACACCGAGAAGAGCACCCCGCCAAATAGCGGAATACGAGGTTATGACGTCATCGATGCCGCTAAAGCAGAGCTTGAGGTTGCCTGCCCTGGTGTCGTTTCCTGCGCTGATATTCTCGCACTTGCCGCACGTGATGCTGTTGTTTTGGTAACTGACAAGACGTCTTGCTCCAATACCACATAATATATATATATATATATATTAAGGTTTTTTTACTAACCAAGAATATATTAAAAATGTATGTTCTGCAGACCAAAGGATTTAGTTGGCAAGTTCCGACAGGAAGAAGGGATGGGCGAGTTTCAGTGGCTTCGGAGGCTTTGACATTATTGCCTCGCTTTGATGAATCCATGGATTCCCAAAAACAAAAGTTCTCAGCAAACGGTCTCAACACTCAAGACCTCGTCGCCCTTGTTGGTAATGATTCTACACATGTCATTCCTATCTTATTCAAAACTTACAGAAAAGACAATTTTTTTTTTCTAAATGTATTTTACAGCAAAATCCAATTAAATAATGATAATTTTATCCAACAGGTGCACACACCATTGGTACTAGTGCATGCCAGTTCTTTAGCTACAGACTCTACAACTTCAGTACCAGCACTGCAAGTGGCGCCGATCCCACCATCAACCCTTCCTTTGTTCCCACACTTCGAGCGCTCTGCCCGCAGAATGGCGACAGGGCTAGGCGGGTCGATCTCGACGCAGGAAGTGCCACCCGCTTCGACACAAGTTTCTTTGCAAACTTGAGAAACGGCCGAGGAGTTATCGAGTCTGATCAGATGTTGTGGAGCGATCCCTCGACCAGAACGATCGTTGAAGGCTTCTTGCGAGTGAGAGGAGCGCAGAGCCTAAACTTCAACTTGGAGTTTGCCAAGTCCATGGTGAAGATGAGCAACATTGACATCAAAACTGGCACTCTGGGTGAAATTCGCAGGGTCTGTACTGCCATTAATTAACCAACTCAGACTCGGATAACTTTCGTTGTTAACAAACAGATCAACTGTTTTTTTTTAATTTTTTTATTTTATTTTTAAGTTTCATTTATTTATTATTATTTTTTTTTTTTTTTTTTGGCTCCGAAATTTGAAGTGTTAATTACTAATGGTTGGTTAGATGTAAGTTTTAAGGTATGATTAGCGGCTTGAATGTATTGTCTGGAAAATATTCATGAATTCTGTATCATTATGTCTAATACATAGTAATTTATACCAAAAACAGAGAAAGTAGAAATAAAAGCTAGTCGCTAAAATTCTGTTGTTCATCTCTAAAGATTTTTAAATCATCATAATTCTCATATTTGATGAGGAGTTCATTCTTTCATATTCAATCTTTCTTTCTACTCTATAGCTCAGTTTGAGATTGTGTGCTTTTTAGAAGAGCACTACACGGATGTAGAAGTAGAATCTAAAAGTTATGAAAACCAACTTTTCAAAATATCTTCAAAGGCACATTGATTTTAGTACAAATTGCTTCTTACACTTTTATCGAACACTAAGGTTGCATCGTTTTTGTGCAAAGTACTTTCAGTGATTCTAAAAGAAATTCAAAATTGGGCCTGGGAACAACGATACTGTCAAAATTTGTGCCTGGTTTTTAGCTTCAATGTTGGATGACATTCTTTCTGGCATGGTAAATTGTGAAACTGCTTCTTAGATGTGGTGTAATATTTATATATCTTTTATGGTCTACCTCGAAGTATAAAATATTTCATTCTTAGATAAATGTTAATACGGAAAAAAAAAAAAAAAAAGGCATAAAAGTTTAACACCAAATGTCCTCCTCAACGTTTGAGAGAAAAAAAATAAAAATAAATAAATTAAGCTTGCAATTTGACTGCATTAACCTGAAAGTACAGAGAGGAATTACAGATTTTCGAATGAATTCCCGACGTTAGTTACAATTAAGTTTAAAAGGCTAGCTCCTTTTTCCATTTAGATTTTTGATGTCATCTTACGTTGCTTCTTGTGCCCAAGCGGGCACATCATTTGGTCCATGCTAGTTTCCAATTCTTTTGTGACAACCCAACTCCAGTGAATCACTAGTTGGAATGCTTAACTTTTCCTGATATCAATTGTCGTTTCTCTTAAAAAAAAAAAATAAATAAATAAAAATAAAAAATAAACGCAACTCCATTGAATCACTTCAACCAGAAAACGGTGTAAATTTGTCATCACCGCTGCATTCCTTCCACAGCAAGTCGAGGGAGGAACAAGGCGTGTTGAACAATAGGAGCCTGAACGGGTACATTTGTTTTCCTTTTCCAACTTGAGAAGGTGACAAGAAATTCTGGAGTCCGATCATATCATCTATGATGTGATACTCGTTCTACAACTTTAGTTGCACATTTCATGAGAGGGTGGCTTAGTTCCTTGTGTTTGGTTCACCGGTTGGAAATATTTTAAGTTATAATTGTTTAACTTTTAAAAACTTAGTTAAATTTTTTATTGAATTTTTAGAAAGAAACGAAAATGAGTAGAAAAAATTTAGTTTAAAATGATGTTTCAAGCAAAGTAACATGGAGTTCGGAAAGTGGTGAAGATTTATAACAGTTGATTTCATGAGGAAAGGGCGTATTTTTTCCATTGTGATTTACCGGTTAAGGCAACAATTTCAACACGTGCGCAAGGAATCAATCAGTTAAATTTGTTTTTCTGCTCTATAATTTCTGCAATCTAAACCCAAATATCAGAACTTTTGACCTCCAATTGCGGTGACGATGTTACTTTTGATCTTCATTATTTACCAGACATCTGATGATAATTTGAATCACTGCAGTATCTTTAGTACCTTCAATCTTACGGCATGTTTACCGATTTTTGTTTATCAAACCAGAATATATGGGCGTTTTGAAAGAAAAGTAAAGAAATAACGACCCGGATCCATCTCTATCGCTTACGAAGAGTAACTCGACAATTCAAAGTACTTTTAAATTGTGTACTAGTAAAATGTTCATCTTGTAGACTTGTACGCAATAGACAAACAAAATAAAATAAATTAAAAATTAAAAATTAAAAAATAAATATTTATTTAAAATGAAAGAAAAAAAATATAGATCAACATAAAAAAAGGGGGGGACTAAAATGAATAATAAAAAATTTTTGGGCGAGAAACCCAAAATAAAAAAAAGATAAATGAAGGACTGAAAAAAAAAGAAAGAAAGAAAGACAGATTTCGTCCAAATGGAAAGATTTCGTGATTTCGTCCATACGGTTTCCATTTGGACGAAATCGGTAACCCATATTGAGCTTTCCATACGTCTATAGATCCATGACAACCTACGTTTATGTATAGTTACAGGAAGATCTGTTTGTCATGGTTATCAAATCATAGCATATTGAGTTTTAAAAGAAAATAAAAGCAAAATAATAGGAATCACCGATTACTTTTCTAATGTTTACGTATCTATCAGAATGTGAGGTGAAATAATCCAAACTCTCTTTTTGCATGATATAAGAAAGTTAACTCGCCAAAGAACATAATCTTAAAGTTTTTCTTGTTTTCCTGTATTTTCTTTCAAGAATCCAGAGATTTAGCCTTTAATTTCAACCTCTCACTCAGATCTAGAGTCACATAATTAAAACTAAGGTAATATAGTTAGCCAAGCACAAACAAGCACACAAGATGAGGCTTATAGTCAAATTGCTTATGATCTTTCAAGCACCAAAATCTCGTTACTCAGTACATTACTCCAATCATGCCGAACTCAATCACGATACAAACCGAACCTGTCTTCATCCTATAAAGTCATGAAACTAATAGTTCACACGATTTCATGCCATTTACGCCCTTTGCAATTTCCTTGACTGCTTCTCAGCCGCCGCTACGCAAGTTAGAAGTCATGAAAGCGTTAATGACTCGCAAAATCTGAATCGATGAAAAGAATCTATCTTCTCAACTAAACATACACCATTAACAATTATAGTGCTGCTACCAATCCTAGAAAAGTTCTCGTCAATTTTAGTTTCCTCGAATACATAAGCAGGGAGTGTAAGCAAGGTTAGACCCTTTCAGACTCTATCGAACCACCTAGCAGTCAAGTATGATCTTAAGATGGGGAAGCTTGAGGCAAAAGCTCCATAATCTAAAGGAAGTGAGAAACTCCATCTATGGAGCAAATTCAGGAGACACGAAAGCTTAGGCCCTTCCAAATCAAACCCAACACAACAACCAGACAATTTGAAAATCACACCGCAAAACTTCAATGCATGAGTTCCACTTGAAATAGAAACCAAACAATAATTGCTGAACTAATTGCGTGATTAAGCATCTATGACTCAAACAATAAGATACAGAAAGTAAGATTCTCGTCCTACTGAATGTATCAAAGATCCGGAAGTATCCCATTCTCGTATGACGTGAACCCTCCAAATCATCCAACAACCTCTTAAAACTTAAAAGTTACAATAACAAGCAAATCGTGCAATACCTGCAGATTTTAGTACAGAATATTTTTATACGAATCGTACCCACTAATGAACCCGACTAATCAAAATCCAAGACTACAAAAAAAAAAAAAAAAAAAAAAAAAAGAGTTTTTTTTTTTGGGGGGGGGGGGGGGGAACCAACAAAGCTTGATTTCGATGCTAAATTTTCGTATGGACTCTAAAACAGAACACTCCGTACCACAAAACACAAAAACCATACTGAAGTCAATCAAAGGAAATAGCAAAAAAATAAAACAAATTCATTCAGAAATTCTCAATGACTTTATATGTGTACAAAAACAATTCAGAGAGAGCTATACCATCAAAGCAGGTAGATTACACACTATAACAACAACCAAAGTCTGTGTAAGTATAAATAAAACAGTCTCAAAACAAGAAAAATCTCTAAGACCTAAAAAAAAAAACACAACAAGAACAGATATATCTTAACCTACACAAACTGTTTTATCAAGCATTTGAAAACAACTATACAACATCCTATTACCTGCAAAGGCAAATCACTTCGAAACCAAAAGGATTTCGGGTTTCTTAGCCTTGCTTGGAGTGTTAGCATTCGATGACGAATTCACTGCGATTGCTGCAGCAGCAGCGGCTGCCTTCGCATCCGCTCTTGACCTCTTGTCGAGCTGAATTAGGCTCCGTGTCGCCAAGATCGCCTGCGGAACCAAATCGTGAGACGCCCTGGCGTACAGACGCCTCACGGCAACCGCGGCCATGTCCTTCACGTCCTGAGAATTCAACGGCGCCAGCAAACAATGCCCCAGAATCCTCAATGCCGGTTGCAAAAGCTCCCAAGGAAGCGGAATTCTTGAACCTATCGAATCAGAATTCTCACCGCTACTGCCAACACCCCCACTGCCTCCATTTTCGATCCTCAATTGCGCAATGTTGTCGACGACATCCTCGATTCTGTCGCCATTCTCCAAACACCTTATCTCCGAAACCCTAGAAACCACCGAATCGTCGTCGTCGTCATCGAATTGCCTCTCGCAGGCGCATTCTCGCCCCGCCCAGGCGGCGATGAAGCGGCAGAAATCAAGCTTCGACCACGCCGGCATCTGCGAGATCTGCTTGTAGTAGCAATCAAGCGCGACGCCGACGATGCTCGCCCGCTTTGTCGACTTGACAGCGATCTGCGGCTCGAGAGGCGGCGAGAGAATGCCGACGGAGTTTTTCCCCAAATTCGGGTTGGAGATCTTCTGGCGAGGGGTGTGGTACAGAGAGGGCTGAGAAAGATCGGGGACGGAGACGAGGACCGGCTTGCCGGCGCGGGCCTTGGTCTCGGCGGTGTAGATGGCGAGGAGGACGGCCTCGAAGCCGGCGAGGGAAGGGAGGGAAGGAGAGTCGGAGGAGAGAGAGTGGATGCGGGAGAGGTAGAGGCCGGAGATCAAGGGGAGGAAGGAGAAGACGACGAGTCGGAGGTGGGGATCGGAGGAGAGGAAGGTGTCGTAGAACCAGTGGCAGAGGGGGTCGGAGCCGGAGCCGGAGAGGGGAGAAAAGAGAGCGGAGGAGAGGGCGGCGTAGGCGTGGGGGGAGGAGAGGAGGGAGAGGGCGGGCCGGTCGGAGTCGGCGAGGGAGGAGAGAGAGAGGGAGACGGAGGGGTCGTCAAGGATGGAGGAGAGAGAGTGGATGCGAGAGCGGGCTTTGGAGATGGACTCCCACCAGGAGTGCATCGGATCCGAAGGAGCGGCGGAACTAGTAATGGCGGCAGTGGCGACGGCGGCAGCGACAGAGGAGGAGTTGGGGTTTGGGGTGGTGGAGGAGGAGGAGGAGGAGGAGGAAGGGGAGTTGCCGGCAGGGGGATGGTGGTGGAAGTCCATGGCCGAGTGAGGAGAAGACGATTGGTGCATCGGAATTTGTGTTTCTTCCTTTGCGTACCCCTCTCCTCTTGATTTTGTTCGACTCTCTGGCTTTGGACTCATTCATTGGTGTCCCCAAACTTTACCCTCCTTATGATTTTGACCCCCTGAATTTCTATTTGTATTTTATCAATTCTGAACCTTCCACGCCCAAAAAAACAAAAACAAAAACAAAAACAGTAGTCTGAATCTTACTGTCCTTTGGTGTATTCATCTTAGCCTTCGTTTGGTTTCTCATTCCAAATTTAAAATTTTTATTTCAGTTTTTATCTTTTTCTGAAAAAATTTTTTTATCTTTTCTGAAAAAATTTTTATCTTTTCTAAAAAGTTAACACAAATTTACTATTAAAACTTAAAATTACCAACTCAAATTCATTTACCAAATCAACCCTTAATTTTGAAGATATTTCATCTGTCTTGTCATCCTATGTCATTTAAATTTCTGCATTTTCCTTTGCCTACCCCCTCTCTTCTTGAATTTGTTCGACTCTTGGCTTTGGACCTAATTTCATTGGTGCCCCGAAACTTTACCCTCCTTATGATTTTGACCCCCTGAATTTCTATTTGTTTTGTATCAACTCTGAACCTTCCACGCCCAAAAAAACAAAAACAAAAACAATAGTCTGAATCTTACTATCCTTTGGTGTATTCATCTTATTTTTGAAGATATTCATCTCTCTCTCGTCATCCTATGTCATTTAAATTTCTGCTTTCTCCTTTGCCTACCCCTTCTCTTCTTGAATTTGTTCAACTCTTGGCTTTGGACCTAATTTCATTGGTGCCCCCAAACTTTACCCTCGTTATGATTTTGGCCCTTGAATTTATATTTGTATTGTGTCAACTCTGAACCCTTCAAGCCAAATGTGTGTGTGTGCGTGTGTGTATAGTCTGAATCTTACTATCATTTTTGTGTGTTCACCTGAGTTAAAGTTCAAAGATATTTCGTTTCTCTCATTGTAATTTTTTTTTTTTTAAATCATCTCATTTAAACTTACAATACAAAAGTTATAGACATTTCAAGTCTTTTTTAATATTTTTTTTAAGATTTGAAAATTTAAATAGTCAAATTGATTTGCTTATGAAGAAAAAGACTAAAAAAAAAAAAAAAAACTTTGACAAACAAAAATTGGTTGGAGTGGACCAACCAAACATAGGGCTATGTAAATGAACAATTTTTCAAGCCAAATGTAAATGAACAATACTAATCACGTGTTTGGTTGATCTGCTTGGGGTTGTGCGTTTGGCTAATTAGAATAAAAAAATGTAAAAACTTGAAATATTTTTCAAAAATAAAAAAGGTAAATTACTGTGATGATTTCTAAACTCTTTATGAAGGTGTCAAATGATCCCTCAACCTTTATTTATTTATTATTATTTTTTTATTGGTTGGTCCCAAACTTCTAAAAAAAAGGGGTGCAAACGAGGATAAAACTCTAACGTCCATTTAAGAAGTCACGGTTATGCCTCACGTGACCAGCACATAGCTTCAGTTAGGGGGCGAAAATGGTAAAACAACAAGTATATATGATTTTGGAGGGAATGAATTCGAGATTTAGGATAAAATTAGGGTGGGTTTTGTTTTTTTCCCTTTTCTCCTTTATGCAGAGGCTCACGGAATCAGCTCCAAGGAAATCTTCAATGGCACCACCGAGCTGCTTTTGTGACAGGCCGAGCAAGCTGATGACCGCGTGGACAAATGCAAACCCAGGGCGTGAGTTCTATGTGTGCGAGATGGCTGGTGGTATTTGATTCCAAGTTTTTTTTTTTTTTTTTTAATTTTTGGTAGCAAAAATTCGAACTGATATTTGATTATTTCTACATAGACTGGAGGGTGTGTATTTTGGAGGTGGTTTGATCCACCAATATGCCAAAGATCTAGATAGATCATACCTGATTTATTGTGAAAGGATCGCCGAGTTGGAAGACCAAGTAAGGGGAGTGGAGCAGCAAGACCATGGGAATGTGAAGGGAATCAATATTTGTAAGCTCCTATTTGTGTCTTTTGTTGTTTTATTACTATGCATTGTTTTATGTGGCAAAGACATTGGAAAAGTGTCTGCTGAGTAATGGCTGGACGTTTGTATTGTTTGTATCTCTTTAGTTTTTAGTTTTTTTTAGTTTTTTTTAGTTTTTTTTTTTTCCCTTTTCTTTTTCTTCCAAGTAAGTGGACACAAATTTTGGAAGTTGTGTGAAGTCCCCAGTGCCAATCGTAGTTGGAAAGGATCTCTGATTTGACAATGAATGAAGAATATCAATTTGGAGAATTACATTATTATTTATTATTTTGCTATAATTGTTTTAATTGTGTTTGGATTATTGGGGATTAATTTGTTTGACTTTTGTTTTGATTTTGAATTTCAGCAACATGTTATTTGAAAAGTATAATGAAGAAAATTTCTCATAAACCTGTATGTCGTCAAAGTAATATGTCAAGTAACAATTGTTTGGAACACAAAAAGCAAAAACTAAAACTTAATCTTCATTTCATATATAATATTTCAGTTGGTTGAACTATACAATTATCATGTGTATACAAAAAGAAAAGCTGTTATGATTCTATTTGTATCCGTCAACTATGCCATTTCTATGCATCATGTGATATATGCAGCTAACAAAATGAGAGTTTTGTGCAAACTATCTGTGCACCTACCTAAAGAAACCAACCATAAGCAAAAGGAGCTGTCTAAAAGCAATCTTAAAAACCTTAAGGGGCATAATTACAAAAACCATTAATTTGGCAGTCTTAAATATACAATGCAGCCACACTTCAGTTATAGCTTCTCCTAACAATGAACTTGGAACGACAGCCACGTTGAGTTGATGATTGTAGTGCTGCCATGGGGGTTGGCATGAAACCTTGTGTTGTGGGGATTGGGTTGATGGCTGCTGAGCTGCTTGTTGTAGGGCCTGGGTTGATGTTGCCGTGAGTGCTGGCTGCTGTTGTTGCAGTGGGGATTGGATGCTTGTGGTAGGTTTTCTCGTTGTGTCCCTCATGCTCAAATGGCTGCATTAAATGACTCACACGTATTGTTGAGCAACACGTCACACTTTGGAAACTCACTGAAATGTGAACGGGTCCACTGAGACGGATCAAGTTTCGCGAGCCATTCCCATGCCTCCTTGCTAGTTTCTTTCAATTTGTTCATTTCATCTTAAAACTGAGACATAAAAAAAAGAGAGGGGGGGGGGTCGGGGGTGTTGGGATATGTGCCCATAAACAAATGAGATGTATTATTTTGTTGATTTAATTTGAGGATTTTTTCAATATTATTTTTGCATGCATGTTTAGATGCTTTATAAATATCGAAAATCTTAGATTATTTAAATGTAACTTTAAATATTGTATATAAGTGTTATATACAGGAGGATAATATTTAAAGTAAAATAATATAAATCTGTCCGTAATTAAAAATTAAAGTTGGGATCTCTAATTTAAAATTACTAGCGCGGTTCATTACATTCTGAATGAAATGATCTTATCCGGATTGTTAATAATGAGATTATTGGAATGAAAGCGCTTTATATAATTTGATTATATAGGACTGGAACACGATTAATTATAAATCTCTAATAATTTCCGTTGTCATATAGAGCATTCAAAATTAATCAATGATGGTCATATATGAATCGATCTTAATTCTGAGTAATTAATAGACTCCTATTTATTGTATCATATTTTTTGACATATCGAGCAATGACACAAATAAATAGTGTCAAATTCTTGGTATATTGGAAATATAATATAATAAGTAGCCGGGAATATTAATATACAAGATGAAATCCATTCCTTCGTAAAGAAGTTAGATGGACGGTTCCCTTAAGTGTTGATTCGGGACTTGAATAATAAGAGCGCTCAATTTATGATTAGATCATAAATATATTATTCATTAGAGAATCAATGGTACTTAAGGAGAAAGATATAATTAAAGAGGTTAACGGAAAATACGTAGTTTTAATTATGAACCGTTTATGGAGGATTGATTTATATGTAGTGACTATATTAATGGGCAATTCAAATTCTTTGAATATAATTAATTTTATAATTTTAAGAGTGCAATTCCAAATTTCTAGTGAAATAATTTGGAATTAATAATTTTGATATTTTAATTAAGGTGTTAATTAATTGTCAAAATTATTGGAGCTTAAAATTATAAAGTCCATAGTTCCTCTCAACGGCTCCATTAAATCATGTGAACATTATTTTATGTTGGGTTAATTTATTAATTTAGAATTGAGAATTCTATATTAATATTCACACAACAAATTAATCGGATTAATTTATATTTTAAATAATATGATTATTTAAAATAAATTTAAAATAGGTTTAAATTTAAAGATTATACAGTATGGTAAGGACCACATCGTAGTTGTGCACCACAAGGTGGTTCACATAAAATCCACAGAGTGTATGTGGAATTTTGAATCTTGAATTTTGAATTTTTGATATATGTGGAAGAGAAAATATTAGTTATTTTATTTTGAATAGTTCAAAATTAAAATATTAAAAAAAAAAAAAAAGAAGAGTGTTAGTTACTTCTCTGCAATACTAAAAATAGGATACATTTGATGTATCTAAAGAAAAGGAAGATATATTTAATTCTTTTTTGACAGAGAAAAAAAAAAAAAAACATACGTAACTTTTCCTCAGAGAGTTTCTTCTCCTCTTCTCCTTCACTTTGTCTCATGAGTTGAGAACACAAAGTGAATCAAAAATTCAAGTGTGTGATCAAACCCAAATTCAGAAACGCCCACTCGTTTCCATTTCATCGTGATTCAGAGAACGTTGAGAAAGAATTATTGGTGTTTCGAAGGATTTGAAGTTCTCAAGAAGATTGGTGTTTTCCGAAAGATTTGAAGTACTTAAGAAGGTTATTGAAGGAGATCAATAATTTCAAACGACCTAATCGGACAACGGTCAATCTCTAAACTTTCTTCTTAATTTATTTTATTAAATTAATATAAGTATTGTCGCCGGAAAAATTTTTGAAAAAAATTTTTATATGTGCGATTTGATCCATACCATGCTTCCGCTAAAATTTTTAAAAACTGGTTTTCGAAACCAACAATTGGTATCAGAGCCGGCAATACCTTATATTAATTTAATGAATGATTATATGATAATCTTTGTATGATTATGGGTAGGCACTTATGCATATTGATGTATGTTTCTATTTATGATCATGATGATGAATGTTTGTGCGAATGGATTGGTCGTAAATTTTTCCGGTTTCATGGAAATTAGTTTGTAATTTTCCTTTTGATTAGATCAATTGTAAATAGGAATCATGATGTAATTTTCTTTTGATTAGATCAATTGTAAATAGGATTTATGTTATAACTTTTTCATTGATGAAGAATTGTTCTTCATATTTTTTTAAAGAAAAGTTCTTAATTTTTTTTATTAAAAAAAAAAGGTAGAGACGGACCGTATGGACGAGACCGTACGGACCGATCCGTACGGACGGGTCCGGCGACCGAACGGACGCCGCCGACGGGTAGTCGGCCATGGTCGCCGCCCGGCAGTGCTGACCGGGGTTGGCAGCGCCGCAGCCAACCCACATGGGCTGGGTTCGGACCCAGCTGGCCCAATAGTTGGGCCACCCAGTGATTGCTGGGCCTGGTCACTTGCTGTGCTGAAACACAGCCGGGCTAGGCCTGCTCATTTGGACTGGTCTGGAGAACAAGCAGGCTGGGCCTGTGTCACTTGGGCTGGGCACTGCCTAGCCGAGTAGCCACCAACGAGAAAAAAAAAAAAAGTTTTTTTTAAGATTTTTGAAATCCTTTTTTTTTTTTTGAATTTGAGAAATTCAAGAAGGACCACCACCACTCACAAAGAGAAGTTGGAGAATTACAAGAAGACTCGAAGTTGGAGAATTACAAGAAGACCCATTTTTTTTTTTATAATTTTTTTTATTTGGGTTGTAATTTTAGGTTTCCATGAAACCCAGTCAAGTTTTTCCATTTCGCTTGTATTTGAATGTTTTTATTATGTTGATGATAATTATATTGCCATGCATATCACATGTCATCTAAGATAGAAAACTGCCTACCAATTTTGTATGTCATGCATCTTTGCACATTTTTTCTAAAATTGTTTTAGTAATTAAATTAATGCGTCTAGTCACAAATTTAATAAGATTAAATTTGAAATTAATTTAGCAAACAGATTTGCAAAATTAGTGGATCAAATGTGAAATTTATAAAATTTAAGTGTTAAATTTTAAAAATATCACAATTGATTTAATTTATAATTTTAAATTGTTTAAAATTATAAAAGCTTAGTAATTTAAAGTGTTTAAATTTACTAAGATTTATGAAACAAGAGTTGTTTTATAAATAAAATACACTTTTGCAAAATAATGAGTGGGAGTGGGTAATATGACAATATAAACCCAAGGTCTCCACCGTTAGTACAACACCGTGAGTTTTTAATAGTGCCTAGAGATGCTTTGATTTCATCCTCCCTACGGAAGGTGTCTATTAAATACAATACCAAGGTTGTCTTCCATGAGATAGGATTTTAAGATGTATTTTAGAATTGACCTACCCTACGGCGGCAATTTCTAAGTTAAGTCTAAAAAATCTGATACGGTGGGTTACACTCATAAAGAGATAATTAAATTAGTTAATTATTTTCTTGACTAAAAATTAAAGGAAATTAATAAGTATTAGAAATATGAGATATTTCAGATAATATTTATTAATTGAGAATGTCTCATTTTAATTAACAATTATTTGACCTACCCTACGGCGGCACTTAATTGTGGTGATTAAAATTCCTTAGGCTTTTAAAGTAAACATGTTTTGTGTATTTTAACATGTGCATTCATGCATCATATTTACTTTGCCTTAAATTTTGTTACGATATTTATGCAATTATTTATTGAAAAATATTTCTTAATTATTTTCAGCAAATATGTCAAACCTGATTTTCTCACTTCTCGCATCTCAAGTTTTAACTGGTGAAAACTTTGTCAAATGGAAAAGCAACATGAACATTCTCTTGATAAATGAAAACTACCATTTTGTCCTTAAGGAGGATTGTCCTCCAGTGCCTCCGGCCAATGCCTCTAAGACTGCTTAGACAAGTACGACCGTTGGGTTGTCGCAAACAACAAGGCCCACTGCTACTTGTTAGCGGCAATGAATGAAGTGCTTAGAGTTAAGCACGAGGCCTTTGAGACTGCAAGCGAGATTATGGAATCTTTGCAAAACACGTTTGGACGCCCTCCGATCAAGCCGTCACGAAGCTGTGAAAGCCGTTATGAACGGCAAAATGAAGAATGGTTCTTCAGTTCGTGAGCACGTCCTTAAAATGATTCATCATTTTAACGAGGCTGAAATCAATGGTGCGAACATTGATGAAAAGACCCAAGTTGGCATGATCTTGGAGACACTATCTCCTGCTTTTCTCCAATTCAAAACAAACTACATCATGAACCATAAGATGTGTAATCTGACGAAACTTCTGAACGAGCTGCAACCTATGAGACCTTATCGATGATAAGGGTGGCAAGGCAAGTGTTGCTGAAGCCAATGCAGCTGAGGGGAAGGCTTCTTCTTCAAAGAATAAAAAGAAGAAGAAGAAATGTGGGAAAGCATAAGGGCAAAAAGAAGATCCAAAAGAAGAAGGGGAAGGCTGCTGAACCTAAACCTAAGGGAAAATGTTTCCATTGTAATCAAGACGGCCATTGGAAAAGGAACTGTAAGAAGTACCTTGATGAGCTGAAAAACAAGAAGAAACAAGGTAAATCAGATTTACTAGTCATGGAAACATGCTTAGTTGAGAATGATTTCTCAAGCTGGATTATTGATTCAGGGGCATCTAACCATGTTTGTGTTTCTTTGCAGATGCTTGAGTCATCTAAGGATCTTGAAGATGGAGTTTTCACGATGAGAGTTGGCAGTGGGGAAAGACTATCAGCGACAGCAGTAGGGACAGTGCGACTGTCATTTAATAATAATAAATATTTGTTTTTGAACAATGTTTATTTCATTCCGGATTTCAAACGGAATTTGATTTCGGTTTCTAAGTTGGTTGAACAATTTATTTCAGTTTCTTTTAAAGTTGACTCTGTTTCAATTTATAAGAATGGTATGAATATTTGTTCTGGTTATGTGGATAATGGTCTATATTTTGTTAAACCAATTTCCAATAACTTCCTTCAAATCGAAATGTTTAAAGTCGCTGAACCAACCCCTAAAAGAAGAAAGATTTCTAATGATAAAGATGACACATATTTGTGGCATTTAAGGCTTGGTCACATTAACATAGATATGATAGAAAGACTAGCAAAGGATGGTCCTTTGAGAGAACTAAAAGTTAGCACTTTACCAGTCTGTGAATCCTGTCTAGAAGGTAAAATGACAAAAAGGCCTTTTTCGGCTAAAGGTGAAAGAGCAAAAACACCTCTAAAGATCATACATACTGATGTATATGGCCCTTTGAATGTCAAAGCTAGAGGGGGCTATGAATACTTTGTCACATTTATTGATGATTATTCAAGATACGGATATGCATACCTGATACAAAGAAAATCCGAGACCTTTGAAAAGTTCAAAGAATTCCGTGATGAAGTTGAAAAGCAACTCAGCAAATCAATCAAAACTCTTCGATCAGATCGAGGAGGAGAGTATCTAGATTATGAATTCAAGGACCACTTGATTGAGAATGGGATATTGTCGCAGCTCACGGCACCTGGAACACCACAACAAAATGGTGTAGCTGAAAGAAGAAATCGTACTTTGCTTGACATGATAAGATCAATGTTGAGCTATTCTTCTTTGCCTACCTCATTTTGGGATATGCGCTACAAACAGCTGTATATATTCTGATTTAGTTCCATCTAAGTCAATCTCTAAGACTCCCTAAAGTTGTGGAACGGTCGCAACCTAGTTTGAGACACATCCGCATATGGGGGTGCCCAGCACATGTGCTAAAGGAAAAGACTGGAAAGTTGGAACCTCGCTCGGAGGTATGCATGTTTGTGGGCTACCCTAAAGGAACGAGAGGAGGTCTGTTTTATAGCACTCAAGATAACAAAGTATTTGTGTCGACAAATGCTACGTTTCTTGAGCATAACTATATGGCAGATTTCAAACCAAAGAGTAAAGTGATTTTGGAAGAGTTGCTGGCTGATAAGATCGGCCCCACACCAACAACAGTTGTTGAACGACAAAGAAAAGAGATCACTACTCAAGATCAAACACCACAGCCACCACGACGTAGTGGGAGGGAAATAAGATTGCCCATCCGCTATCGTGAAGATGGAGAAGCACAAGTTGCAGTCCGATAGCAGTGATGATGATCCATTGACATATAAGATGGCAATGGATGATGTTGATCAAGAGAAATGGCAAGAAGCCATGAAACTCGAAATGGAGTCTATGTACTCCAATTCTGTCTGGGAGCTTGTAGATCTACCACAAGGCGTTAAGGCCTATTGGTTGCAAATGGATCTATAAGAAAAAGAGAGGAGCGATGGGAAAGTGAAGACTTTCAAGCTGGCTGGTGGCAAAAGGATTTTACCCAAAGAAGAGGAATAGACTATGAGATACTTTTTCTCCAGTAGCCCATGCTAAAATCCATTCGGATTCTCTATCTATTGCTGCTTCATTATGAATATGAGATATGGCAAATGGATGTCAAGACGGCGTTCTTAACGGTCATCTTGAAGAGACCATTCATATGGTCCAACCAGAGGGTTTTGTGGTCAAAAGCCAAAAGCAGAAAATCTGCAAATTGCAAAGGTCCATTTATGGACTTAAGCAGGCTTTTAGATCTTGGAACATTAGATTTAACGAGGCCATAAAGTCTTATGGTTTTGAACAAAATCTGGATGAACCTTGTGTCTATAAGCAGATAGAAGGAAATAAAGTGATCTTTTTAGTTCTTTATGTAGATGATATTCTACTCATTGGGAATGATGTAGAATCTTTATCAAAGATAAAGAACTGGCTAGCCAGCCAATTCCAAATGAAGGATTTGGGAGAAGCAAGCTACATTCTTGGTATCCAAATTATACGGGATCGCAAGAATAGGCTTCTGGCATTGTCTCAAGCTTCGTACATTGATAAGGTGCTTATCAGATTTGCGATGCAGAACTCCAAGAAAGGGAACTTGCCTTCTCGACATGGAGTTCATCTCTCTAAAGAGCAGTGCCTAAAACACCGTAAGAAGAGGAGAATATGGGACGAATTCCATATGCATCGACAGTTGGTAGTCTTATGTATGCAATGTTGTGTACAAGACCTGACATATGCTTTGCAGTGGGAGTGGTTAATCGATACCAGTCAAACCCAGGATTAGATCATTGGGTGGCAGTCAAGCATATTCTCAAATATTTGAGAAGGACAAGAAACTATATACTCGTATATACTAGTAGGGATTTGATTCCTATTGGATATACAGATTCTGATTTCCAATCAGATAGAGACTCTCGGAAGTCTACCTCTGGGGCGGTGTTCACTTTGGGAAGTGGAGCCATTATATGGAGGAGTATCAAGCAAACTTGTATTACTGATTCAACCATGGAGGCTGAATATGTAGCAGCTTGTGAAGCAGCTAAAGAGGCAGTCTGGCTTCGCAAATTCTTGAGAGATCTGGAAGTTGTTCCAGATATGCATGAGCCAATTAGACTCTATTGTGATAACAGTGAAACAGTGGCCAATGCCAAAGAACCCAGATATCACCGCAAAGGAAAGCATATAGAAAGGAAATTTCACTTGGTAAGAAAGATTGTCAGTAAAGGAGACGTTTCAGTTAAGAAGATCGCATCTGCGAATAACATAGGTGATCCGTTTACCAAGACATTATCAGCTCGGAATTTTGAACAACATCTTGAAGGGATGGGACTTAAAGACATGTCACATTTGCTTTAGGGCAAGTGGGAGATTGTTGGGATATGTGCCCATAAACAAATGAGATGTATTATTTTGTTGATTTAATTTGAGAATTTTTTTAATATTATTTTTGCATGCATGTTTAGATGCTTTATAAATATCGAAAATCCTAGATTATTTAAATGTAACTTTAAATATTGTATATAAGTGTTATATACAGGAGGATAATATTTAAAGTAAAATAATCTAAATCTGTCCGTAATTAAAAATTAAAGTTGGGATCTTTAATTTAAAATTACTAGCGCGGTTCATTACATTCTGAATGAAATGATCTTATCCGGATTGTTAATAATGAGATTATTGGAATGAAAGCGCTTTATATAATTTGATTATATAGGACTGGAACACGATTAATTATAAATCTCTAATAATTTCCGTTGTCATATAGAGCATTCAAAATTAATCAATGATGATCATATATGAATCGATCTTAATTCTGAGTAATTAATAGACTCCTATTTATTGTATCATATTTTTTGACATATCGAGCAATGACACAAATGAATAGTGTCAAATTCTTGGTATATTGGAAATATAATATAATAAGTAGCCGGGAATATTAATATACAAGATGAAATCCATTCCTTCGTAAAGAAGTTAGATGGACGGTTCCCTTAAGTGTTGATTCGAGACTTGAATAATAAGAGCGCTCAATTTATGATTAGATCATAAATATATTATTCATTAGAGAATCAATGGTACTTAAGGAGAAAGATATAATTAAAGAGGTTAACGGAAAATACCTAGCTTTAATTATGAACCGTTTATGGAGGATTGATTTATATGTAGTGACTATATTAATGGGCAATTCAAATTCTTTGAATATAATTAATTTTATAATTTTAAGAGCAATTCCAAATTTCTAGTGGAATAATTTGGAATTAATAATTTTGATATTTTAATTAAGGTGTTAATTTATTGTCAAAATTATTGGAGCTTAAAATTATAAAGTCCATAGTTCCTCTCAACGGCTCCATTAAATCATGTGAACATTATTTTATGTTGGGTTAATTTATTAATTTAGAATTGAGAATTCTATATTAATATTCACACAACAAATTAATCGGATTAATTTATATTTTAAATAATATGATTATTTAAAATAAATTTAAAATAGTTTTAAATTTAAATATTATACAGTGTGATAAGGACCACATCGTAGTTGTGCACCACAGGGTGGTTCACATAAAATCCACAGAGTATATGTGGAATTTTGAATCTTGAATTTTGAATTTTTGATATATGTGGAAGAGAAAATATCAGTTATTTTATTTTGAATAGTTCAAAATTAAAATATTAAAAAAAAAAGAGGAGTGTTAGTTATTTCTCTGCAATACTAAAAAGAGGATACATTCGATGTATCTAAAGAAAATAAAGATATATTTAATTCCTTTTTGACAGAAAAAAAACATACGTAATTTTTCCTCAGAGAGTTTTTTCTCCTCTTTTCCTTCACTTTGTCTCATGAGTTGAGAACACAAAGTGAATCAAAAATTCAAGTGTGTGATCAAACCCAAATTCAGAAACGCCCACTCGTTTCCAGTTCATCGTGATTCGGAGAACGTTGAGAAAGAATTATTGGTGTTTCGAAGGATTTGGAGTTCTCAAGAAGATTAGTGTTTTCCGAAAGATTTGAAGTACTTAAGAAGGTTCTTGAAGGAGATCAATAATTTCAAACGACCTAATCGGACAACGGTCAATCTCTAAACTTTTTTCTTAATTTATTTTATTAAATTAATATAAGTATTGTCGCCGGAAAAATTTTTGAGAAAAATTTTTATATGTGCGATTTGATCCATGCCATGCTTCTGTTAAAATTTTTAAAAACTGGTTTTCGAAACCAACAGGGGGTGGGAGTTACAAATGTTCAAAATGTCATTTTAAAAAAAAAAAAAAAAAAAAAAAGTATACCTAGGAACCATAGTGGCACGGGCAGCATTTTGAAGCATTTGTTTTAGCAGTAGGCGCTTGTGGTTAGTTTTGTAGTTGTACAAATACTGCACACAAAATCGATGTGGAGCTTCATCAAAAGTTGTCTTGACAGCCTCTATAAGCCTTTTCTATCGATCAGATATCCAAGTGATATGATTACTGCGTATTATTCCCAAGTCTTCCTTGAGGAAGTCCAAAAACCAAGCCCAAGTACTATAGCACTCTACTCTACAATGGCATAAGCTATGGGATGTATTTCGTTGTTTGGATCAATGCCAACAGCGGCCAAAAGCTGCCCCTTGTGATGACCCTTGTTGAAACAACCTTCTAGTCCAACAACTAGGCTGCAGCCACCAAGAAACCCTTTCTCACAAACATCAAAGCAAACATATATTCTCTCAAATTTGGTAACACCATCAGCTGTTGTATTGCACTTCATTTTCACTGTTGAACCGGGATTTGAAGTCTATAGCTATTCACATTAGTCAAAAAGGTTGGCATATTGTTCTTTTATTGAACCTTCAATGGCAAGCATGGCATATTTCCTAGTCCTGTAATAATGCCATTTGGTGACATCAACCTGGATGTTATCAACAACCTGTTGCTTAAACTCGGATAAAGGCCAAGTCAGATTGGCACGCCACTGATTCAAGTACTTCTTTGCCAACCACCATGAACTGATTTTCTTGGTGGAAAAATCTAGACCACAATTGTGTTCATCATTTGAGTCTTCACCTTCAAAGCAATCCCATCTCTCTCCACCGAGGCATAAACCATCCATGGACAATAAGCACGACACTTTGCCCTAGCCCTGCGTTGGTCATTCTTCACCAACCTCACTGCCCTATGTTGCACTACTGAATATTCCTTAATAGCTTTTTTCAAGCAACCACGTGAGGGAAAAAGCAATCCAATTATAAACTTGGATCCCTCATGTCAACAGCCTTTTTAAACTCATTATATTGACTCCCTCTCATCTTTCTACCAAATGGCTCATCCTCATTTTCTGAACTTTCACTGTCGATGAAATCAAATTCATACTCATCACTCTCCGCGTGCTCAGCAGGAGTCTTAGAGAAAGAAGTGTCATGGAAACCTTGCCAACTGATTGTAGGATCATTGATACGACCAAGCATATAATTTTCCTCTTTGTCTAACTGCCCAAACTCAGAGTCATTCATCTCTTCCTCATTGTGGGGCTTAGTTATAAGTTCAGTAGCTGTAACTTCAGCGGGAGGCTCGGGAAAAGTGGGAGGAGGATTAGTGTTGTTTTCCATGGAAGGATTAGTGGGAGAGTCAATGTTGTTTTCAAGAGGCTCGGGAATAGGATTACTAGGAGGCTCAAGGTCAACAGTATTTAGCTGGGTAAGATCAAACTCAAATGGCCCTTCCTCATACCCATTGAACTCATATACACCTAAATCTGTATCCTCTGGCCGATCAGGGGTTGTGTAAAAGAATTTTAGTTACGAAATGAAAAAACACAATTACAAGTTGAAAAATTTAATCTTAAACATCCATCAAGGCATATATATTAAAGCCATTAAAAAACCAATAACCTGTGAAACAAGCACTTGTGACTAAAATAATCAGCATTTGGAGTTCTGTAATATGGGGTATTAAAAAAATAAAACTTTACATATTAGTGAAAAATTCCCACTAAAATCATGGATTTCAAACACATAATAAACTAAAAATAAACACCCAAACACAGAAATAAACGCACCTACAATCATAAACAAATAATAAACAATCTAGGAATCAGTATTAAAATAAAAACAACGAAAATCAGTATAAAAATAAAAACAACGAAAATTAATGTCTCAACGACGAAAATCAGTATAAAAACAAACAATCTAGGAATCAGTATAAAATTAAAAACAACAAAAATCAATGTCTCAAAAAAAAAAATCCACTCCATCAGATTACTATCTAATCCCTAACAAATCAACATGTATGTAATCTATGCCTAGAAAAATGCAAAATTTTACATAATTAATTAATAAAAATATAACAATAACATAGATTCCAAGACACCAAAACCTTATCATATACTAAACAAATAAAATAAAACCCACAGATCAAAAAAAAAAAAAAATCAAACATCAGAGATTTTCGAGAAAATAAAGTAATCAGTCACTTACTGTGGGAAGGTTGGCCACCTCCTTTGTAGCGAATAACATTCATCTTCACCACCGGCAAGATTTGTTCAAGAAATCAATAAAGAAAGTCAAGAAATTGATTCAACAAGGCAAACTCTAGAGAGAAACCAAATATCTAGGGCTTTTTTTTTTTTTTTTTTTTGAGAGAAACCAAATATCCATTCTGAGAGAAGTTTTTTTTTTTTTTTTTTTGCTGAAATTTCTGAGAAGTGAAGAAGGGAAAAGTGAAGATCTCCCTCAAATAACCCATTAGTTTTCCCGCGTAAATCGAGGGCATTTTGATATTTTCACCCCTAACTGGAAACCATGCGCAGGGCAGTGGGGCAAAACCGTGACTTTTTAGACGGATGTTAGGGTTTTACCCTAATATGCATCATTTTTTAAAGTTTGGAGACCAACCAATCAAAAAATAAATAAATAAATAAATAACTGATCAATCTGCATCCTCATAAAGAGTTCAGAGGCTATCATAGTAATTTATTAAAAAAAAAACATAGATATTATTTTATTCATTTCGAAATTATATGTAATATTAAAAAAAAACCCTCATTTGATTTTGTTTATATAAAATTACGGACATTTAAAGTTTGAAGTTTAAATTATAATTGAAACTGTGTATAGTAAAATTGAGTTGACTTTTCAGAAAATCAATGCATAAAGTAAATTAGGATTTTTTTAGTTCAACGAATCTGTAAAACATAGGCACAGTAATTGTTGGCTAAATAATTTATTTATGTGCTGATTATATACAGCATCTTGCTACTAAACGAAGGAGATTAAGAAAATTAATAAAAAATTATAAAGTAAACGTTTTTATTTATTGAAGCAGAGTTGAACTTTTTTTTAGATTGTTAGTTTATATGGTAAATATCAGATTTATCAATGAAATCCTGTATATCTTTTATTTATCAAAATCATTTTTATTAAGGTAGGAAGGTCTGCTTTTTACTAATTTGGTAACTCAAATATTACGACTGAATTGAAAAAATTAGGAACCAAATCAAACCAACATCTATTACAGCCATAACAAGCAGCCTAACAAGCATTGACATGTGTCGCTTCATTAGCAGACCTATTAACAAATCCAACAATAGGATTGTCCAACTGAATGTCCTCAACGATCACTCCTTCAGCAAGGTCAAGGGTTGCTTCACCTTTGAATCACGTTAACAATGTCACTTTCCACAATGCTAATTGCAGAGTGGTGTTCCTCGGTAAAGGAACATACAGCAACATGAGCGGAGAAAAGTTCGGTAAAACATAAAACCTTTTGGGCCCATTTGACAGAGGTTTTGCTTTTATATCTTGCGAGTAAAAGAAGAGAAGCAAAAGTTATGACTTCTCAGTAGTGTTTGGAATCAAAGAGTTTTTTTTAAGGTTAAAATGATTTTTAAAGTATTCTAACAAGTAATAAATATGTTAAAATAAAATTTATAATGTCTAATATAAATTTTATTATAAGTTTTAAAATCTAATCATAAGAACTTTTGTCATAAGCTACATTTTTTGGATTTGAGATGAAGTATTTTTAGAGAGTAGAAGCTCTACTGACAGATAATCTAAACACTTCCAGAAACTATTTTTGGACTAAAGAAGCCAAAAGCAACTTTTAAGAAGCTCTGCCAAACATGCTCTTTATATAAAAGTTAAAGACTTAAATCTTTATTTATTTTTTTTTTATATCAAAGCAGTGAAACATTTTTTTTTTTCTTTAGAGTTTTTGACAAATATCGGATTTACCAATTAAATCTTTTATTTACCAAAGTCAATTCAAAGTTAGTAAAACAAAGAAGCTAAAACATAGTAAATACCATATTTACAAAAGTTAGAAGGAAAAATTAGGTGAACATATAGTTTTAAACACTTTATTAAATAAAATGGTAGATTTTTTTTATTTAATAAATTGATTGTTAATCAGTGAATCAATGATCGGCAATAATCAATAAGTAATGTTTGGTAATGTATTGAAAAAATTCTTTAAAAAAGATTATTTACCCTCATATAAAATAAGTAAATAGTATATTTATGAAACGTTTCAAACAAATAAAATATTTTTTTAATAAATAACATATTTATTCGAAAATATCTTATTTATTTTAACAGTTCTGTAAATATTTAATTTATTTTTTTACCTCCGTAAATGTTATAAAAAAAAAAAAAAAAGCCAATTCAAAGTTCACTTTTTTTTTTTTTTAATTTTTAGATTTTTAGTTAACACAATAGATTTGATATTGCACAGAAATCTAATGTCCATTGATAAATCAAGTATTTATTAGGTAAATCTTTTAAATACCTTAATTTTTTAGATTTTCCATTTATATGTATATTGGATATGTAACGGGAAAATTTGCATAATCTTTTATTTGCATTTTGGATTTTTGGATTTTTTTTTTTAAATATTGATGGTGCATTTAGATGTTCTATAGTATTTGGTATTGTAGTGTATATTAATGCATCCATTACTCCATTTTATCCAAAAGTAAGGTATGTTTCTAGATTGTTTATATTTTAATAATTATTGTAGTGGATATTGTTGTGAAGAGAGAGTTCGTTCTGTGATTGATAAAAGTAGATACAAAATTTAAATAATTAAATAAATTAAATAAATAATAAATGAGTGAATATACTATTTAAATGAAATTGTATTCAAATGCAATATTTTGAGGAACCAAACAAGTTAATGTGCACTGGAGTAATGGCAAAGCCACGTGAAGCAAAGTTTTTTATTTGCCAAAATTTCTTAAAAATATGGAGGAGAAAAAAGAAGAAGAAGAAGAAGAAGAAGAAATTTCCAATCAACCCCAAAATAAGTTCCTAATAGTAACTTCAATCTTAATTCCCAAATTCTCCATCTCTTTCAGTCCAAGTTAAATCCCGGTCAAATGACTTAAAAAAACTAGTAAAATGCTGACATTCGTTAAAACAACTATGTTTTGATAGATAGATATATATATATATGTATATGTATATATATATATATATAATTTTTTTTAAACGTGCTACTTCTTTCAATTTCTCAACTATAAACATTAGTACAATCTTTCAAAACAAAAAACTAAGAATCCAAAATAAAATACTCAACCCAGTTATCCAGTTTTTTTTTTCTCTTTTTTTTTTTTTTTTCCTGAACCCTTGTCATTAAGCGTAGACTACCTAGCCTCTCATCTTATATCTTATTTTTTGATGAAACAAACGTGTAACGTATTTTTGGATCCTTCTACTTCTTCTTCTTCTTTATTCTAGCTTCTTTGTGTTCTTCGATGGCGGACGAGGATATCGACTTTACGCAGTGGGATTCTTGGGCACCTGGGTACAGATTTGAACCCACCGATGAAGAACTTTTAACGTATTACTTGATACCAAAGAGCAAGGACCAAGCGTTAGAGCCAAAGATGATCCGGGACATTTCTTTCTACGACCACACTCCCGAGACACTTTCAGGTACTTAGGAAACGGCATTCTTGGCTTTGCAATCCTTTTCTTTTCTTTTCTTCTTTGATTTTTTAATTTATCTTCATCTTCTCTCTTTCTTTCTCTCTTTCTTTCTTTTTTTAAGTTTTGAAGACAAGGATTTAGTTACAGTTTTTAAAGAAAAGTAGTTTGTTCGTTAGGTAAAATCATCGTTCTTTTCGTGATCAAAAGTTTGATCTACTCATATCATTTGCATTGGTAAAATTGGGAATTGGCTTTAGAATCAAGATCAATTATCTTTTCAAGAAAATGGCCACGATGGAATTTGTTGTTTCGCAATTATTTGTTTAGGCGCATGATAAACATCATAAGTGCAATTTTTTTTTTGTTAATTACACAATCTTCTCGATAAACCGTTCTCGTAATTGGATAGAAAACTATATGTCACGTATTTTAATTCCTCTTTAACTTTGTCGAACTTTCTTCCAATTCAAAGTTTCTGGCCTTTTTGTTCTCATTTAAATTAGATTGCATTTGTTTGTTGAATCAGGTGCAAATACAATTTCATATCAACATCCTTGTTCGGATTATGAGTCTACATAATTGTTTTCAATAAAAACTCGAAGATACTAGCGCTCATAGCCTTTTTTTTTTTTTTTTTTTTTTTTAAAGAAACTCGTAAAAGACATTGATTCAAGTTTTTCTTCCTTCAAATATTAACGTTCATTTTGTACAGAGGAGTACAAGCCCCAAGTAGAGGGAGTATGGTATTTTTTCACACGGAGAACTCGAAAATATGAAAAAGGGATGAAGCATAACCGAGTTGTTAGAGATGGATATTGGAGAACAGCACGAGGAAGACATGATGTATACTCCAATGGCAGGAAAATTGGATCCAAGGATTCATTGACGTTCCATCGACTAGGAACCACCCCAAAGGTAAAGAAGGACGAAAAGACTGACTGGATTATGCAAGAATTCTCGCTCCCCTTCGATCGAAAGAGAAAACATGAAGTTGAAGAACAAGACACCAAGGTAATGAGAATTTTACACGTTCTCTCTCTTTAAAGATGTTAATTTTCCTCAAGCTATATTGTGTCAATTATCTTTTGATTTCTTTGCAGCTTGATGAACATGTCCTTTGTCGGATATTTAAAAAGGCCCTCCATAGTGCCATCAAAGCTTCAAGGAGTGAAAACAAAACGGTCAAATTTCAGCCACACATCACTGCACTAGCTTTAGATACTCAAGAGAGATGTGTCGAAGTACTACCTATATCGTCTGTCGAAGATGCTGCTCCGACAACGGCGCTCCCTCTGTCACCCGATGACCATCCCACCATTCAGCAGGCCGACAGTAATGACCCTCTTCACGGAATTGACTCTGCAACTCACAACGAACATGAAGCAACCGCCACGGGAAGCCTCCCTTGCATGAAAAGCGGCGAGAGTCCTCTCACAGGACTTTCATCGAACACATCTGACTGGATCATCCGCGAAATCACTCTCCCCTTGGATCGAAAGGGAGAACGAAATTTTGAAGAAAAGGACATTAAGGTAACGAGAAATTTGACTCGTTTTTTCTCCTTAAAGATGATAGTTTTCCTAAAACTACATTTTTTAAATCATCTTTTGATTCCTTTGCAGCTTGAGGACCATGTTCTTTTACGGATATATAAAAAGGTCCCCCGTAGAACCAATAACAAAAACGTCCAAATTCTGCCACACATGCCTATATCGTCCGTCGAAGACGCTGCTGCTGCTGCGACGCATCTGCCGATGCCCGACGACCATCCCGCCATTCGGCAGGCTGACGGTAACGGCTCTCTTCACGTAATTGGCTCTGCAGCTCACAATGAACATGAAGCAACTGCCATTGGAAGCTTCCCTTGCACAAAAAGCGGCGAGAATTCTCTCACAGGACTTTCATCGAACACATTCAGGGCCGTCCCAGCAGCCCGGGATCAACCTCTTCAGAGCGTTATTAGGCCCGAAAATCTCACTGCAATTTTGGCGAACCTTATCGATGCCTATTATCCACGACATTCTGAGCCCAGTTTTCCTCAGACGACATCGAGTTCTTCCGGTGCTGGTATTAACGCTCAACAAGAAAACGACAATGATTCCATTTTTGGGGCTCCCGAAGATATAAATCCGCAGTGACTTCTTCAATCATAGTACTACTACCTATTGATCAGCAGCTTGAAATGTAGGACGAACGTGGGAACACTGTGTAGTCATTTTACGACATGTCGTCTGAGATGACGAATCAGAATGTATCAATAGGACATGACGGCATGAAGACGACATTTTTTTACTGCTAGCACCTCCAATTCTTTAGTACTCTCTAATATAGTGCTACTTTTAGTGTTAAATATAGGGGCAAAACCGCCCATTTACTGTAGATAAGCCTGCGAAAAAAAAAAAAAAAAAAACCGTGACGCACTGTAGAGGGAACAGTAAAAATCCCCTCTAGTATATAGTAATAATTTGAAATGTACTATATTGTATCTAAGTTTTAAGGTTATCAAGAAGTTTATGATTAATTCTCGGATTATTAGCTATCCGTTTGAATTTTAAGTTTGTATTAAATTTATAATTTAGGTGACAATATGCATACTAAGTTACACACAGAATATGACTTGGTTAAAGCAACAGAGTCGGTCTTTTATTACTTCACTAACAACGTAAACTATTTTTTTTAATAAATAACACGAAAAACGAAACAAGAAAAAATGTATTACAATGTTTTTCAAAAGCTACCATATATATTTTGAGAATTTTTACAATAAGATATGAAAATATATGATTTTATATTGAATTATCATAAAAAATGATTTCCTTTACATGATTCTTTATTTGATGTTATTTTGAACAAATTTAACATTCACAAATATGAACTATCAATAAAAATATCATATCATAAAAAGCTTTTCTAAATGTATCAGTAAATGTACTCAGACATCCCGATAAAGTCGGCATCCAAATCATATTGTTTTATTAAAGAACAAAAAATAGATACAAACAAAGTTTATGGAAAAGGGAAAAATGGAAATAAAATTGAGAAAAAACTCCAACGCAACCGGAGATCACTCTTATTGAATTAAGCATTCACTCGCATCTTGATTATGAACTAAAGAAAAAAATATACAATTACTCATGACTGAAAAGTTACAATATAACATTTAAAAAAAAAAGTCACAATATAAAAGCAATCAAAGCTCTGCCTATATATATATATATATATGTGGGAAGAAAATGGGAAAACAAATTCTCATTCATTGAAAAAAAATGCTATAAATTTGCATTTTCTTTAAAATCCCAAGATTAGAAAACATTTTCATGTAAATTTTCCATACATGATGATTTGATTATCTTGAAAAACAACTTTTCGCCTCAAACCCAAACAATTTGTACACACCACTGTTTAACAGAGGCAACAAATTTTGGGAAAAGAATATGACGAATAATAAAACCTACGAGCTCCAATTAACTAGAAAGCCTCTGTTGTTGTACCACCAAAACAGAAGCTTTGCTGACAACATCCGTCGAGGCAAGCAAGTCTCCCACAACACCAAGTTCCGGAAATTCACTCCATTCATCTAAACCCGACGTCAAATTGCTCTTCAGATTGAATCTTCTCCCGACAATAAACAGCTCATAATCATTCACAATCGATCTCAACGCCGCCGCCGTTTGCGTTCCGTCCTTAACCGTCTCTCTAACGTAACCAATGTTACCTTTTCCGCCTCTTACGTGCCGGCACCGCCGTTATTATCCGATCCGGCAATCTCCTTGAGTACCTCGTGGTCGAGCACCTTGTCCCACCGCTTCATTTCTTTCTCTTCGACGGTTGACACGAAATGAACAACGGTTAGTTTGATGAAGGCGTCGTTGCCATCCGTTTCGCGAACGTCAGGGCTTCCCTGTCGTCGCTTCCTCCCAAGAAGATTAAGGCCACCCTGTACGACGCTTGCCGCGACGCCATCGACTCGACGCTCTCCGATCGGCCGCGGTCGATTAGGATCGCGACCGAGCAGGGCGCTCTCTCCACAACGCTGCAATTGATCGACCGGACCGTGACGTCCTCCGACTCGATCGTCGCTCCGTCGATCGACCACTTTCGGTGGAATGGGACGATGATGAGCGAGGCGAGCTTGTCGAGAGCGAGCGTGCAGATGTCGTCGTGCATGTAGTCGGTCGGGGAGATGGCGGTGAAGACGCTGACGTTGGCGGTGCCGTGGTTTTCCCTCTGGAAGTGGCAGAAGGAGAGGATGACGTTCTCCGAGTAGGAGTAGTTGGAGATGGTTTTCTTCTGCAGCTGGTGGGAGATGAACACCGGCGTGGCTCGCCCGACGAGCTCGATGAGGTGGAGGACGTAGACGGAGATCGGATTCTCCTTGGTCGGGCACGAGACGTCGAGGAGGTTGATAATGGGGAGGGTGTTGTCCGACCTGTTGATGCACGTCACGATGCGGAGCTCGGCGTCGTCGGCTGCCGATTGCATGATGTTTCTCTTCTGATAGCCGGCATATTTCCTCATGGGGTCGTACAAGTGTCGCACCGCAAGTGGCACTATTATTGCAGTTACAAAAATGGTGGCCATCACAAAGCTGTAGATCTCCAGATCTATGACCTGCATCATGTAATTGTTAAAATATAGTTAGGAAGATTAAACTTTGTTTTAAGTGTATATATATATATATATATATAATATCACTAACACGAATTTTCTCTATTTAACTTCAAAACTCTAAAATATATATTTCACTCTCTCTTCCCTAAATTTTCATAAAATTTAAATTTCAAAAATCTATAACTTTCTCATTTTAAGGCGAAATAATATGATTTTTATGTTTAAATACTCATGACGATGAGAGAAACGAAATAAGATCCATTTTGTATCTTTTTTCCTTAAGAAATTTCAAATATTTATACTATATTTTGTATCCCATTTCATTTTCAATTACCCTTCAATCAAAACACACATTTAAACTCTAGCTTACAAAACTCTAACTCCAACATGGTCCAAATGGGCCTATAATCTTCAATCTGGTGGCTCTTCAAGCTCGGCAAATGTATTTTTAATCTAGACTCAGTGTGTTATTAGTTGATGTACATGTAACTTATCTAATTTTACATATAAGGAGATTTTTTTTTTTTTTTTTTTTTTATACTTTGATCACAAATGACAAATATAAATCAAAAATGTAACAGATTAATGATGTTAGCTATACATATCATTAATCAAAATTTTATATTAATGGATTTGCATGTTGTGGGAATGAAGATCTTACCATATATATACATACGTAGAATAGTGTAAAAGGAACACTGATTATCCTACTCTATAGTTGAGCAAAACAAAACAAAAAAAGAAAAAAGGCTTACCTTACTATCTCTGGCAATTCCGTAGGAGGCCATCTCGACAACACCTTTGTAGGACATAATAAACGCAATGGCCAAAGAATCCTTGAGAGGCATCTTACTCATTAAAGGAGGAATGAAGGAGAAGAAAAATTTGGACAATATAATGACACAGATGATGATTGCGTTGGCTTGGGTCAAAGTGGAATTAATCTTGAGGTCGAAGGGGCTTGCTTTTATCATCCCTATGGTCACAAAAAGAGGCAACAAAACTCCAGAGACCAAAGGCTCAAACTTCTTCACAAGAGCAGCCCCAAGTGGGGGCCCATCGGGGACGGCCAGGCCCAAAATCATCGGCCCAAACATGAGCGTCATGTGGTACCAATTTGAAAGCACGGCAGAGAACATAACGGCTATGATGATCATGGAAAGGTAAACCTTCTTAACGGGCCTTCCTTCGGGTGTTTGGCTGACCATCCAAACCATGGCTGGTCTCCCGACATAAACAACCACAAGGGTGAAAACCGTGACCGACACAAGGTCCAAAAACCCCAAGGCTATAGACTTGTCCCACACCTTGGCTAGGGTGGCCAATGCCGTCAAGAACACGCCCAATATGTCACTGACGATCGATGACGACAAGCCTAGTCGACCGAGCTCCGAGTTGAAGATCTTAAGGTCCTCGAGGAGAACGGCGATGACGGGGAAGGAGGTTATGGAATGTGTTGTGAGGATGAACATGAGCTGAAGATTCTCTTGCTTGGTGAGATCCCAATAGTGTGTGAGGATGAGCTGAGTCACGGCGCCGAGGAGAAGGGGCGCAACCATGGCCCAAGCGCCGGTGTGGAAGGCCTTAGACCCCGTCTTGAACACAATGCTCAAGTCCATCTTTACTCCACTAAGGAAGATGAACATCATGTAGGAAAAGAGTGTCATTGTCCCAAGGATGTCCTGGTTGTTGAGGCGAAACACCGTCTGGAAGTACTTTTCAATGAATCTTGGGGCAATTGCATCGCCGAGGAATATTCCAGCCTGCATAGTCCGTGCAAAATCTTACATTTTTAAACAACTCCTATTTCTGTTTGCATCACGAGCATTAAGGAAAAGAATTTGAGGTTACAGTTGCCAATAAAATTTGTCACAATAACTGTTCTGTCTTAAAAAAAGACCCTTTTTTTTCATATAAAAGTAAGAGATGTAACATGTTATTTATCTAAACTGCGTAAACAAACAATTTTCTTGTTGTATACTATTTTTCGTACTTTTTTTTTCAAGTCTATATCATATAAAATACCCCTTTAAGTTAAAATAACAATAATAAAAGAGAAAAAAGAATAGCCCTTACTTTAGTAAGTCATTTTCACAAGACAAAACGCTTTTTTTTTTTTTTGTTCATTAGTTTTCATAGTTTTTTACCTTCTTTTTCTTTTTATTTTTTCCTTTCTGACAAATGTTACGTGGAATTGTTGGCATGTTTGTTTTCTGTTATTTTTTATGGTAGGAGGAAAATTTGGAAGAAAAAGAAGTTACAATAAAGAGCAATAACAGAAAGAAAACAGCATGTGTGGTTGATTGAGAGACGGAATTGATGGAGGAAGTTTAGAAGGGAGAGAATCTGAAATATTTTTATACAAGATTTTAGTCCCTCCACTTTCAAATGCACCAAACCAATCTATAATATGAACATCAGCGTCTAATTAAATATGAATTATATGATCTAGTGTAACGATTTCTAAAAATTATCCCGTTCGAAACTCGTTCACATTGCAATAATTCACCAGAAAAAACTAGTGAAACAAAATATAGGAATTCGGGTACTTACAAGAAGTTCAGCAACAAACATAGGCAAGCCGATCATCTTGAGAAAAAAATGTGAGATTTGGGTGACGAAAAACATTGAGAGCATCTCAACTTCAAGAACCGGGATGGTGTAGTTCTGCAGTGGGAATGAGAATTTGAAGTAGGGCAATGTGGCATTGACATGCCAATGGTCGGTCTTGTTCCATAGCCCTATCGAATGTGTATTCGCCGGGAATGTAACGCAACGTTTAATGGGAATGACTGTTCTAGCGCTTGTGTTGAATAACTCCATGTCGAATTTGGCCCCCGAGAAATTAGGGTAAAAGAACAAGAAGAAAAAGAAAAAAAGAAGAGCACAATTCAAAAGAGAACGAATAAGTTCGGAAACAGAAAATCTAAGTGAAGGGATGAAAGTTTCATAGTTTCGCACTCTTTTAAACATACAACAAAATGGTTTTAACAATTAACCAACTTCTTATTGTTTGTTTGTTTGTTATTATTCTTTTTTTCGTTTTTTTAAGGGACGTTTGTTTTTTTGTTGACAACTGAGCTGGCTGTAGGGTAAAGCCATCAAGGAGCTTGAGTAAGGCCCCTTTTTACGCAAAATATAGGCCTCCTTATATTAGGAAACTTTTAACTAATTATCCATCTAAAAAAGTCTCACAATTTTGAAAAATTATGAAAATTTTGAAATTAGTGATATTAATTAGAGTGCTGATATTCAGCTCTCCGTCCTATGTAGCAAACTTTTCCTCTGTCCGTACGCGCCTGGTGAGGGGAGAAGAGTCCGTACTCTTTCATTGACACTAAAGGACCAAAAAAATAAAATAAAATAAACCATTTTAATCCAAAATTTTGAAGACAATCTACATAATGTATTAGTTGTCAATTTTTTATTATTAAGTGTTTGAAACATTGTCATGTAAATTTATTACATTTATTAATAAAAATATGATATATGAATTGGTACTTAAAAAATTATGATTAGAGTTGGTGTCCCGAGTATTATTCTTTTATTAATTAAGCTTGTTTTTGATTTACCGATTGGAGATAAAATTCTTAAGTTATAAATGATTCACTTTTCAAAAACAAACTATATATGTTATTGATTTTTCAGAAAAAAGATAAAAATTAAGATGAAAAAATATAGTTTAATTGGAGTTAAGCTATAAAGCCAAATGAAGCCTAATCTTTTTAATTACTATAAAATAAAATGGCATAAAGGGACAATTATCATAGAAAATTCTCATTAAAAAAAAAAAAAACCTCAATTATATATATATATACATATATATTTTCTCTTTACACACACCTACATAAAAAAAATTCTCATATAAACAACTTACAAATATTATTACTCTGAAATCCATAGAAAAATCCTAATTTCATCCTAATTTTTACGTTGAACTCAAGTCGTTTGTTTGTTAGTTTGAGTTGAAATATTTTAGTTGTAATAGTAAATTTTTTTGAATTTTCAGAAAAGACAAAAAAATTTGAGAAAAAGACAAAACTTTTGAGAAAAAGACAAAAAAAGTACAGTTTGAGTTGAAATGACGAAGCAAACAAGCCTAAGTCTTTTCAATTTGCAGCAGATGGGATCGCGTCAGAAACGGAAAAAAAATGTGGGAACTCAGGCAAAGAGCTTTTTTTTTTTTTTTTTTTTTTGGGTAAATCAGGAAAAGAGTTTTTTGCAGCAGGTGACAAGTTGAGAAGAATCATATTAAACTCATGTCTTGTTATAACTTATAATAAAAGTATTCTTCTTTCATTAAAAAATTGAAGGGACGTGAAAAGTGAAAACCCAACAAGTTCTATTAATACCTTCAACCTCATAAAAGATATTTTGAGACCTTGAGCAAAAATTTTTAAAAGGCGTCTTAATTAAAATGAATTTTTTAATTGGAAAACTCTGCTTTCCTAGAGTAAATTATTGTATACATAGGATTCATTAGTATATTAATATCCCAGAACTAATCTACCTTAGTCTCTCTCTTTTAGCAACATTCTCAATTGCAAAAATTTTTTTTTTTAAATCTTAATTGCAATTTAAGGTACCAGAAAAGAAAAACAGCAGTGTAAGGAAACAAAAAATGAAAAAAAAAAAAAAAAAAAAAAATCTCAACAGAATATATAATTTAGGGCCTTCCAAAAAATGTGGGTACTCAGAAACGAAAAAATAACTGACAGTTCCAAGAAACCAAAAAACAAAAAATAAAAAACTTGGATTAAAATATTCGGTAAATTGGTCGTTTTGCACCTAAACTTTTGATCTTGTACAATTTTATTCCCTATACTTTTTTTTTTATAACTGGAATGTCTATAAACTTATAAAATATTGTTATAATAATCCTTTCCGTTAATATTTAGGCGAAATCTATTAGTAATTTAGTCAAAAACTAGTATTAACTACGGATTTTGTCTAAAAATTAATGAAAAGGACTTCTATAGTAACGTTATTAATAGTTATAGTCATTTCAACTACCAAAAAAAAAAAAGGACAAGAAATGCCCTAAAACAATAAAAATATTACTATAATAATCATTTATGTTAATTTTTTAATGGAATTCATTGGTGATTTGGATTAAAAAAAATGTTGCTAACTAATAGATTCCATTAAAAAATTAACGTAAATGACTATTATAGCAAACTTTTAAAAGTTTAGGGACATTCTAGCTATGAAAAAATTCAAGAATCAAAGTTGCACAAAGTTAAAAATTTAGAGACCAATCTAGTAATTTACCCTTGAAATATATAGTTGTCAACTATTATCTTTATCGTTGTTATATTAAAAGAGTCAAAGTGTTCTTCTTTTATAATATATTCTTCACTTGACATGTGACAACTTCTTCTTTTTTTCTTTTTCTATTTTTTTTCTTTTTTCTTTCTTTCATCTTTTTTTCACTTTTTAGCCTCTATTGAAACTTTTTTCACAAATGTATCCTTATCCAATTTTTTTTTTTTCCATGCAACCCTTTTAACTATGATCTTTTTATAACATCTCACAAATAACTTTTCATTTGATTTACTATTTTTTTTTTTCAATTGTGCACTCACCACTAGTACATATTTAAAATATGATAATAGCTTAAGTATAGTCTTTTTTTTTTTTTTTTTTAAAGTATAGTCTTTTTTTTTTTTTGGAAAAAGTCAGGGGTATTCTTAAAAATCTGGACTTAAGCAATTGCTTAACTTGCCTGGGTATGAAACCGATACTGTTTGGTTAGTAGAAAGACACTTCTATTTGTCTCTCCAATTTTATTTTATTTTTTTCCCCTTTTCGATGGCTATTATGTTCATCCAATCACTTTGCAAAATTGTTCTTTATCAAATTTTGATTTCGTTTCATCAATTAAAAAATATTATGATTTCATTTGCTTTTACCTAATAGTTAATAAAATTGTTTTCGGTCATATGGCGCCAAAAATACAGCATTTAAAAAAAAAAATTTTTTTTTAAAAACCATGACAGAAAAGAAAAGGAAATCAAAATGTGATGATGACAACCTGGAGGGGGTTATATGAAATAATGTCATAATTTTGATACCTCTTTATATTTTTGTGTATCATAATATTAAATTTAATAATTTTATCATTCTATAATATTAAAATTATTAATTTTAATTTTGGATTTATAGCTAAGTAGTCTTTTTCAAAAAGTATTTTAATAATGATTGAAATTTTTAAAAATTAGTTAAAATATCCTTTTTTTTTCTAAAATTATTAATCAATTGTCTTAAATGATCAGTCAGTGATTTATTTACGGTCAATCACTGATTAATCATAATATAAATACAAAATTTCATAATTAATCATCAAATTTCATAGTAAATAACTAGTTGACCAGTAGTCAATCATTAATTGACCAGTGGTCTATTACTGATTGATCAAATTTGAAAAATGACAAGCAATCATTTTCCTAAATTAAAAAAATTTGAGTCATCTATTAGATTGAGTGACTTAAAAAGCCACCAAACCTAATTTTCCCCTTTAACTCAAAACATGACTTTACACCTAATTTTCTCTTTTAACTAGTAATAGATAGAAACCATGGCCTCGTAGCAATTTTGATTAGTCACACAAAGAGAAAGGGACCATCGAAACAAAATTAAGACCATTTTGATCTCTTTTAAAGAGTTTATAGACTAGTTTAACCCAAAAAAAAAAAAAAAAAAATTAGGGATCAAATTATTATTTCGTAAAAAAGTTAGGACCAAACCAACTATTTACTTAAAATTAAAAAAAATTAAAAGAAATAAATTTAAAAAATGTTTTAAAACATTAATGATGTTAAACATCATATATATTAATAATAAAGTGAGTCTCATATTATGAGATATATTCTTTATTAATGAATGATCTTAAATATTACTGATATTTTTTTATCGTATATTCCTTAACATTGTTCATAAATTTTAATCTTAATAATACATATACAAGAGTCAAAAGTTACTCTCTCCTAATTCCAACATGTGTCAAGTCAGAGTTTTTTTTTTTGGCTTTCTTTTTTCTTTTTGATTTTTTGATTTTTTCTACTTATTTATCATTTCATTCTCTCACTTCTTCCCTGTCTTTACCATTATTAAAAGAGCCAATGATTTTTATACATCAATTTTGTCATCTCCTATTTTGTTTCCATGTGTCACTTTAGTTTTTCTTTTTCTTTTTTCTCCTTTTTTTTTTTCACTCACTTTCGGGTTCAGCATGATTTCTTTCTTTTTCCTTTCTTTTCTTTTCTTTTTTTTTTAATTACCTTTTTTATGCATACACTAATGAGTAGCAACCTCTGTGCAAATATGGTTAGCCGAAAAAAAAAAAAAAAAAACCCTCTATGCCTATATTTTATTCTTCCAAAGAGTTATAATTAACTACTTGAAGTGGCCCCATGGCCCATGCCATAACGTTCTTTTTTTTCTGATTTTTTTTGTTCAAAATTTTTTTTAACGTTGTCTCAACCTTTTTTTTTTTTAATTGTTTTTCTTTTTTATTTTTTAAAAATTAAGTTAAATGACTTATTTTACTCAGTCAGTTTAACATGGTCAAACTTTTTTTTAATAATAAAATGGATGTTAATTGTTTATTTATTTATTTTTCTTATTTAGTCGATCATTAAATTTGATTATTTATGTTATGATCAATTAATAATAAATTATAATCAATTATTAATTTATTAAATTAATAATATTATCCGTGATTGATTGTTTAAAAAATTTTAAAAAAAGAGATCTTTTAATTAATTTTTTAAAACTTTAATTATTTGTTAAATAATTCTTAGAAAAAGCTATTTATCTCTAAATCGCTCTCTCTCACTCACTCTTTAATTTCCCCTTCCCTTTCATTCTTATTTGATAATCCAAACGATTACAAAACTTCTACGATATTTTTATCTGCCACGTTTAACTATCACATATCACTTTATTATCATTGTTTTCCGCTTTCTTTCCTTTTCTTTTGTTTCTTTGCCTCTATTAAAACAAATTCTTTTTTTTTTTTTGGGTGAATAAAACGAACTCTTTTTAAATCTATCACAATATTAATATATATATAATATTGTCATTTGATATTTTAATTATCCTTGTATGATTTACACAATATATGTATTATTAAAGGATTTTCTAAACTAGTAAATTAATAAAAGTGCAAGAACAAGCAACGTTGGCATCTCCGCCGTGTCTCTCTCGCTGGGACCGGCTCGGTCTCGAAAGCCAAACCCACCACCACATGCCAACCAACTAACCCAAATACCTCGTTATTGTCGTCACAGATAGTCCTTTAAATGCCCCACCCTTTACGAAAACACCTTCCCATTCTCTTCCTCCTTCTTCTCCTGTTCCTCCTCCGCCTCAGTTTCAAGCTTCGACAATGGCGGCCTTATCTTTCTCTAACTCGCTTCTCCGTCCTTCTCCGACTTCCGAGTTTCGTCGCCTAAACTTTCAATGCCCTTCACGACTGTCTCTTAATGGCAACTCCAGATCTCAATCTTCACCGACCCATTTCAAGAACAAGGAAAAATTCTCTCTCAAGACTCGTTCTTCGCTTGTCGACGTTGCAAAGGAATCGTGTGAAGATACTCTTCCTATCGAATTGAGTAATGAACTTTTCCTTCTCTCTCTCTCTGTCTAAAGCTTTTTTCTCTGTTTTCCTCTGTTTTCTTCGGGGTTATTTATGAATCCCTGGGAGCAAATCTGCAGGATATGAAGCGTTTCCTACGGTGATGGACATAAATCAGATTCGAAACATTTTGCCACACAGGTGACTTTCTCGTCTCAAATCATGAAAACCCATGTTTTTAAATTTTCATTTTTTGACCACTTGTGTATTTTGTTTTTGTTTTGATTATTGGCTTTTGTTTTGTTTTGTTTTGTTTTTTTTTTTGTCCTTTTTTTTTTGTTTGTTTGCATTAGCCTTCTGATAACAGGGTGTTTTTGTATTACTATAACGTAGTTTAAAGGAGTCGAGAAATTGTGATTGGATGCGTGTTTTGCAGATTTGTTTTCAAAATTGTCTCAGATTTTTTTTTTAAATTTTATGTAAAGCAATAATTTATTGAGGAAAACGATGATTTATCATCTGTTTGTTTGGTGAAAAGTGAGTTGAAAATTTAATTCATAGTTTGGTTGATTTTAGAATAAAAAATTTTTTAGAAAAAAAAAAACATTTTCAGAAAAGACAAAAATTTTTTTCAGAAGAAGATAAAAACTGAGATAAAAAGTTTGAGTTGAGATAGCGAAATAAACGAAGGCGAATCAATAGTATATCAATCTCACTCCCTGAACTTTTATCATTCCCATTTTGCCCTACACTTTAAAAACTTTCATTTTGCTCCCTGCATTCTTACATTATAATTTTTTTTTTTGTTAAAAACAGATAGAAAAAGAGGAGATTAGTCTAACTGACTTTAGTTATAATTTCTATTAGAAACAAATAGGAAAAAAAAAAAAAAAACACATGATCCCACCGTACCCCTCTTTTAACAGAAATTCTTATAGAGTGGGTTGAGTGGGTTAATCAAAATTGAATGGGGCAAAATGGGAATAACCCTAAAGTTGAGGGATATATGTGAGAATAATAAATAAGAAGAACAGGGACATTTTCCATTGGAAGAAGTAAAATTTTGGCTATTATGCAAAGGCCTTAATCATATCCTTTTTGTTTTTCTTTGTGGTCATTTAGGTTTCCATTTCTTTTGGTGGATAGAGTGATTGAATACAATCCTGGAGTTTCAGTTGTTGCAATCAAGAATGTAACAATTAACGACAACTTTTTTCCTGGGCATTTTCCTGAGAGGCCCATCATGCCCGGTGTTCTTATGGTTGAGGTAATTTCCTTCGTCCGAATTGTTCTTTTACTATGTTGGACAATTTCATCTGCATTACTCTCCAATTTTAAGTCATTTGATGCGTAGACATCAATACTTTTTATACTAAAGATGGTTATCGTGCCCGAATATTAGCTACTGCTTGTTTCTGTGATTTAATAATACAAAATCACGATTTGATTTTCCCTTTTTCATGATGAATCTGATAAACACTATGATTCCTTTGTGTTATCTTTTACTCTTCAATCAAGTGTTTATCGACGCGGGACGTCATTTGTTCTTGTTGCATCTTTGTCTTATGATAAATAGTTGTCTTGCCTTTCTTCAGGGTCATGTTGGTTTCTGCTGTGCAATTCATGGGGGGTGTGTGTTTAATCTGTTGTCACCCAAGTTTGAATTTTGTTTTCATTATAGCTTGTTGCTCAATGCACATGTGGTATTTTTCTTACACGCGCGAGCGTCGGGTGTTATAGCAAGTAGCCAAGTACGATACAGTTTAGCATGAAGCACTATTATTCGTCCTGATTCAGGTGAGTCAGAATATATAACAGAAAGTGGACCATGCTCCCATGCGGGGCCCACTTCCTATTCCACATCATGACTCACCTGAAGCGGGATGATTAGGATTTTTCGTTCATGCTTGAATATGACAATGCCCTGCTTGATTGTAACACTTTTTTTTTTCTTTCGTGGCTTTGGCTGTTGGAACATAACATTCTGTTTTCCTGGTGGAAAATATCTCCTTGGTTTATTTGCCTATAAGATTAACGGAATAATAGATCTAGAAAATATTAGATTATTTCATTTTAGTGCTGAGTTTTATTGCCTGTGTTTAGCTGATAAGTAAAACGCCAATTTCATTTTGACACAGGCAATGGCACAAGTTGGTGGTTTGGTTATGCTGCAACCAGACGTCGGAGGGTCTCGTGAGCTCTTCTTTTTTGCTGGAATTGACAAAGTGAGATTCCGGAAGCCAGTGATAGCCGGTGACACGTTAGTTATGAGAATGACACTGATCAAGTTTCAAAGACGCTTCGGAATAGTAAAAATGGAAGGGAAGGCATATGTCGGAGGGGAGGTTGTGTGTGAGGGCGAGTTTTTGCTGGCTACAGGTGGTGAATCAAATTAAACTTTTGTTCTTGATATGTTGCTTCTGCTGCTGAATTCGACTAGTATAAATTCCAATTCTTGTCATTGTTCCCTTTTTCCCACCGATCTGTAAACCTTGTGGCAACGTTATGAGTTGCTTTAGCATTTTTCAGCTTCTAAACACAGTACATGTATCTCTCTTGACTTTTACTACCTAATTTTCCTCTGCATTTTGGGTATTTTTAGTTACCCGTATATATATATATATATATATTAAAAACTTATGGAAAACCCCTTTGCCCTTTGCCATCCAAAATTTCGACAAATCTCTCCCGAGTTAGTCCGGATGTCTGATTTCTGAAATTTTCATATTTAGTCATTGTCATCCAACGTGTAAGTTGACATTTCACATTGTTTGGACATTGTTCAGTAAGAGTAAGGATATTTATATAAATATCTAAATTGAAAATTATAATTTAAAAATTATCCATTTTTTATTTCTATGAATATCTAAGTTGATATTTAAAAAGATCATTTTATCCTTTCATTAAGAATTGAAACTAAACAAATAAAGAACTTATTAAAAAAGGAAAGAAAAAATCTCTAAAAAAATGGTAAAACTAAACAAATCTTGTATAAAAGGAAAAGAGATCATATTACTTGCTTTATAAGAAAAAAGGACCATAACTTATGCTAGTTGTATGATATATGAAAAACAATCATTATAATAAATAATTAGTCATTAAAATAAAATTTACAACAAACATATAAAAAAAATTGAATAGATATTATAAAGAAATATGAAACACTTTAAAACCTTTCAAAAAAAATCATAATGATATAGTAATTATCATTAAAAAAAAAAAGACATCATAATGATATAGTAATACTGCAAAGAAAAAAAAAGCATAACACATTAAAAAAAATCATAATGATATAATAATAATCCTAAATAAATAAATAATTTTATCACACATTTAAACTTTAGAAACTAAATATTAAAACAATACCAATAATAGTAAATAAATTATTACAATAATGTTACAACTATCATAAAGAATCTAAATCATACTAAAATACAGTTTCTAAGAAATCTAAATCATACTTAAGAAATATGTTTATAAAAAACCTTAATTGTACTAATAAGTCATCATTATAATAAAGAACTAGTCATTAAGATAAAAATACAATAATGATGAACAAATAAAGAATAAAATATGACTCATGATGAAGGAAAATGATGTTAAATATGGTAAAAGGGCAAAATAGATACTACAAACAGTTTTTTTTTTTTTTTTACATGAACATACACATAATATTATTAAAAAAAAATATTTTAAAATGAGACTCTAAAAATAGATTTTTGTGTAATTATTTCTAAGGGTAAATGTGACATTTCACTGAATTTTCTCTAACTTAAAGGGCTCAAGATAGATTTTAGAAATTTTAAAATTAGTATACCTGCATACTAATTTTAAAATAATTTTGTATTTGTCTGTCTTTTTCTTTTCATAATAAATAATTTTGTAACTATCTTGTCTTGCTTATGAAAACACCATAAACATGATGAAATACTAAATCATCACACTGCCTAAAATGCTTTTTTCGTGGCTATGTTTTTTTGGTTTAAACTATTTTCGACTAGCTCAAATGAAATTAATCTTCCTAACTATTCAAGAAAAAAACGAGGAAATTTTTTAACGATGTTTAATGGAGTCTTTCAATAGTTGTGTTTTGCTTTAGACACTTTTCAACCAGCTCAAATGAAAATTCTTGTTTCGTACCACAAGTTTGAATTTAGAACCAAGAGGGCTGGCCGTAAAACCTAACTTGGAATTGAAGACTGGCCTTCTTTTGTATTTGAACAACCATTAAATAGAAATTGAGAATCTATAATAAGATATGAAGATGAAAGGGAAAATCAGAAAACATATTACACATAGCTAATTAAAGTGTTAAAGTTGAATGACAAGGAACAAAATGACAAGGAACATGCAACTTGATTGACCAAATAAAAAAAAAAATGGCAAATGACCGTTTTACAAACAAAAAAAAAAAAAAAGGGAAGAAATTTCGGGCCATCCAGTCTAATGTTCCCAATTTCTTTTGCATGTCTTGAAAATTAATGGTCTTATTCTTGTTCTTTTAATCAGTGATGTTGCCAATTGTTCTTTGTCGTTTGAAAACAAATTTTTGTGTTCTGATTTAATTTATAATTAGAGAATAAAAGAATATCCGATTTATAATAAATGTTTCTGAATTTAGTATTTCTGAGAATAGGTTAGAAGTTTCTCGTAATGCCCATTATCAGAAAACTAGTATGTAAAACGGTCTATTGATACCCTAATAAACGTAACAAGGTACGTAAAAAAGAGCATAATGCTAATACAAAACATCCATTCATGTTAGTTAAAGCAACAGTCTGCACGAGAAGAGAAAGGATAGTATTTAAGTATTAGCCAAAAGCAGTCTTCGAAAATGAGCTCGGTTGAACTTGTTCCCCAGCCTCTTGTCTCTAAAATTCAATTAAATCTATTAACACCATTGACAAACAACATTACACGACATGACTCGACTCGACACGATATGATTTACAAGCCAAGAGCACCGAGCGGGGTCTTTCCCTGACCGGCCTCGAAGTAGAAGATAAGCATGGCGAGCATGGCGATCCTGGCATGTTTGATCTCCGCCAACTTCAGTCTCTCCAGCTTCTCAAAGTCTGGCACGTACACCCCGTTGTTGATCGTCCCGGCGAGCCCGAGCGGGTCGAAGAATTTCCCACCGGGATACCCCTGGTCACCCGTCGCGTTGGCGAAGTTCTCGGCCGTCCTAGACCACGGCGTCGCCCACTCCACGGACTGTGACTCCGGGTTGAAGAAGTCGACCCACCGCTTGCTCTCGACCCAGCCCATAAGCAGGAGTTGGGTTCCGAGGAGGGAACCAAAGGAGAATGGCGCGATGGCACCGGGGTCCGCGCCGGCCTCGAACCAGGGGATGCCGCTCCAAGCCTGGCCGACGAAGATTCCGACCACTGCAGCCATGGCCCACCGGCCGTGGATGAGCTCGGCTTCTCTGTACCACTTGAGGAATGCTGGGTCCTTGCCGAGGCCTAGTGGGTCGAATCCGTAGTCGCCTGGGAGCCTGCAAATTCGAAGATGGTTAAGCACCACGGATCGTGCCCTTCAGTTGTATGACAAAATGCCTCAAAGAGTTTGTTTGTTTTGTTTGTTTTGTTTTTTTTTTTTTTTTTTTTTTTTAATGACGGATCTATACATAATTCATAAGATGTAGAGGAAAAATTATAATATGATGCTTATTTTATGTATCAATGACTTTATAAGAAGTATAGCAATAAATCAATTTTTCTTAACATAAAATAATTATAAAAGCGTCGTAAAATAATTGTTCTATAAAATAAATGTCACTTTATTAGATAGATAATTTTTGTTTTTGGGGGAAGTGAATAATTGAACGTGGATTTCGGTCTTAAGGTGTATGGTGAAATGTGATAAGAGAGATTGTTGTGGGGGAATTTAAATTAAAAAAAAAAAAAAAAAAAAGAGGCACTTACGAGCCATCAAGCCACTCGGGGTCGACGAAGTTGCCGCCACCTCTAACACCGGGAAGCCACGACTTCTTGGCCTTGGCGGTAGCGGCGACAACAATGAATCTCTTGGGAGAGACATTGGCGCCGGATTTGGCTCCGGCGGAGAGCAAGGCCTGGCTGTTGCCATTGCTTCTCTTGCTTCCACAGAGGAAGGACGAGCCCAAACCGTTTAGAACCGCAGCCGATGTCGTGGCCATTTTTCGACAAACCGATGAGGGGTAAGCTGAGAAGTTGGGTTTGGAGTTTGGTCTTTGAAGTAGTAGAGGGAACACAGAAAGAATAAGGTGATATTAAGGAATCTAAAGGGATGATTTGGAAGGAGCCAAGTAGGATAATGAAATCTGGAGAGGAAATCTGGGAGGGTTTCGTGGATAGATTTCGGACCAATGGGAACTCAGAGCTCCATTTCTCTTATTGCCTCCAACCACGTGGACCATATTTCTTTGTGTTTGTTTCACTTCTTAAAAGAACTTTTCTGGTTTTCATTTTAATCCCCCAAACTATGGCTTAGAAACAACGCCCTTGGCCTCTGTCCCCACATGGTTTTTGTAAATCTTACTTTGATGTGACTCCTTAAAAATAATATCAATAGCCAAAAATTAAAAAAAAATAATAATCATGGTTAGGGATTACCCTTTGAACAAAGTATGTGTGAAGTGCGAAATGCACCTATTACTATATTTACAGGTTTTTTTTTTTTTTTTTATAAACAATATTCAGGGCTTTTTTTTTTTTTTTTTGGTAAATTATTTAGGGCTTGTCTACAGGACCATTGCTCCTTGCTATTTATAAGTTTATTAAAAAAAAAGTAGCAATAATATTGAAAATGTATAATTATAGTTTAGGATAATTAAATTTCTACCTTAAATTGAGAAATATCACTTCTTATTCTATATTCTATGGTGGAAGGACTAGCATTCGGAATGACCGTATACAACAAAGTTATATTTTATTTGGTGATAGATATCATATAATAGAATTTAAAATTGATTACGACATTTTAAAACAGTTATTCAATGGATTTTTAAGCTCTCCCACACTTCTACGGCATGTATCCTTATCAAGAGTGAGCAATGAGAGTAGAAAATGAAAACTAATCTTATGCTTATTTGTTCATTTTGTTCAAGGAATGAAATCGTGAGAATAGCGGGTCTCGTGTGAATTTGAGATTGAAAATGAGAAATGGAATTGACAATCACATGCTCCCTTTGAATTATAACTCTCAAACTTGATATTGATATTAAATTACTATTTTAGCCTTAGTTATATTAAAAATACAATATATATATAAAATAACAATATATATTAATTATTTTATTATTATATAATTATTTATGGATGGGTGAATATAAAGGACTACTTCCCCCTTCGGAAACTTGATATTGATATTAAATTACTATTTATCCTTAGTTGTATTAAAATATCCAAAAAAAACATATACTAATTATTTTATTATTATATAACAATCTTAATTATTGTTAATTTATTTTTATTAGGACAAAATACTATGTATTCATTTTTGACAATTTTTATTTAATTTACTTATTTTAATTCAGGCTATGTATATTTAAAAATATTTTGGAACAAAAAGTAACACAAATTTATAAATATTATTTTACCTCTTAATGGACCAGTAGTTTGATTATGATAATAGATATATACAAGTAATCAATTTCTAATTTTGGAAACACGACTATGAAGGGGTATATAAATAGATTTACAATAATATATTCCGATTTCAGGTTTAAATAAATGCATAAATATGATTTGTAATGATTCTGATTTTAAATCCTAGAGTTAAGCAAATGACTTATTTAAACTACAAATTCTCACTTTAAATCATGTTCACTCTAAATTTTATTAACTCTAATTCATGTTCACTCCATTCACGCGTAAGTAAACACACTATTAAGGTCTTCTATTAGGGTAGTAGCAGGATAGATGCAAGTGGTAGGAGAAAAAAGAAAAGAAAATGGTGTGAACCTCTCATATAAAAAAATGGAGCAAAAGTGTAAAACAGAAACAGGGAGACCTAAAAATTAAGTCCCAATTGAGTCTCAAAAAGCATAATATAATCCTCCAGGCTGTACCGAGACGGTAAATATATGGTAAGGTAAATAACAGTTAAGTGACATAGAATGTTTAAGCTAGTTCACGGAGTTACTGTAATGAGTATACAGTCCAAAAAGTAATATTAGATAATGGAATGGTTTCTTTTTGCTGTTAGCCGCGTGACCATTTCAACTGGATTGGAGACTTAGGTCCGTTTGGTTTACCAGTTTTAGTTAAAATTTTAAGTTTAAATAGTAATTTTTGTTGACTTTTCAGAAAAGACAAAAAACTTTTTCAGAAAAGACAAAAATCTTTTTTAAAAAAGACAAAAAATTGAGATGAGTTGAAATGAAATACGAAACAAACAAGACCTTAACCTACAAGACACAGCAATCCAAGGTTCAGACAAGTTTGGTTTGTAGTCATCTTCACGTGAAGAATTTAAAATAATCAATAATTAATCACATGAATTATGATTATATTGACGGATTGATTATTAAAAAAAACAATCATTTTCTTAATTTTTTAATATTTTAATTATTATTATTTAAAAAAAACTTTAAAAAGTAAACTATTTACTACAGTGATATTTGATTCACTATCTAATTCAAATTAAAATGTATTTTTTTATCTAATTTTTTTTTTTGAAAATTTTTTTTTTTTTTTGAAAAGTTAACAAAAATTATTATTTAAATTTAAAATTTTTAACTCAAATTTATTTACCAAACCGGACCAACGTATCCCTAAAATGAAAAAAAATTTAGGGACCAGTAAACATTAAGATGAAAAAGTTGGGGGACAAAGGAGAAAAAACAGTCAGCTGTTTATTTGACTCTATCCTTCTTTATGGCTATCGAGGAAACAAATATCAACAATCATCAACTCATTAGCTCTGGATTTTCCCACAACGGAATCCACAATCTCAACCGTCTTTTGTTTTTGTCTCCGTTCGACACATACATAACTCAACCAAGCCAAGTAACGAAATCTAAACAATTTCTCTTTTACTTAAACAGACAATTAAAAAAAAAAAAAACAAAAAACAGAACATTTTCGGTTAGCAAAGAGAGAGAGAACATGCAGAAATAGAAACCCAAAAGCTTTACAAAAATGGCGAAAATCTGGCGAAACCCTCTCAGAGCTTCTCTGCCTCCGAGCTTCCACACTCTCTTCGTCCCTTCCCGCATGCTCTTCTTCTCCAAACCTTCTCATCATAACAACAATGGAATTCGAAGTTGCGCTCCAAAATGCTATCATCGAAGCGACGGAGCTCCGAATTCGAATCCGGCTCGACTTCTTCATCCTCCGATTTCGTCATCCTCTCTACTTCCCGTACGCCTTCACTGAATTTTCCGTTTCTTTTCTCGTTCAAATTTCCGTTTGTTTCCCGGGAAAAAGGATAATTTGTTCGTGGTTGGAATTTGTATTTATTTAGAGTATTTGTTTCTGTATTTGGTTGTGATTAGTGTTCTCCACGTAACTGTCATTGATTTTCGTTTAATTTCTCTTTTGATTTTCTCTTGGTTATTCAGCAAGAGAAGGATAGGATTTAGAAAACTGCGCATTTGAAATGACAGTATTCATTGCTGTTTGTTTGGTTGCTCGGCAAAATATTGCAGCAATTTGATAAATTTTTTTTTTTTTTTTCCTTTGGAGATATTACAAAACTGAGTACTTGTTCATTGTTACTGCATTTACTGTCTAGTAATCTGATCGTTGTTTCTGGGTTATGGTGGTTTGAGCAGAGAGTTCGGACGGTAGCATAGTCTTCCGGTTTGGACATGCCAAAGACGGTGAAACAACGGTTGCAAGTGCTGACGTTGTGAAGGCTGACAATGCTGCTACTGAAGGTTCAATAATGGAACATGGTAAACAATCGGATGAGAGTATGGGACCGGACAGTAGTTTAGAACAAGTAAAATCTCATTCGAAAAGGCGAGGGAGAAGACAGTCAGCCCAGGTAAACAGAGAAGTCATTAGTGTTCGTGAGCCAGATACTGCAGAAGATCAAGTTAAATCTCGTACCAAAAGGCGAGGGAGAAGAAACTCAGCCAAACTAACCAAAGAAGCCACCAGCGTTCTAGATAGAGAACGTGGAGAAGAAGAGTCTGTAATTGATAGTACATCTGAGTTGAGTGAATCGGTTGAAGAGGCTGCACTTGATACTAAAATAAGTGATTTGTCTCATTCTGAAGTTAGCATAGGTGAAGTTTCTCTAGACCGAGCTATTGATATGGTTGAAACTAGAAATACTGGTTCAGAAGTTGATGTTGTTCCAAATGAAGAAATTCGTAATGGCATTGAGGAGAATGGTGCAAGCATTGGTGAGAATGGAGTTTTAGATGTAGCTGATAATTTTGCTCCTCGAGCAAGTAGTGAAGAGAGTTCCCATGCTGAAGTTGCTAGTCTAACAACATCTAGCGAGGATAACGGTGATCTTGTGGGGGTAACAAATGCATCCACCACGATACAGGCCGAAACATCATTGGATCAGGAAATACATACAATTACATCGGATGCGGATGTTGAGTCAGACAAGACTGGAACTGCTATTGCGGTTAGTCTCAATTTCTAAGTAGAATGTCTATGTTGGTGAGGGTTTGACTTTAAGAATCCGTGTCCGCAATTGAATGAAAATGATCATAATGAATGGACTGTAGCACCATTTCGTTGAAAAGTTATAGTTCCCAAAACATGTTGAAAGCTCAAACGTTCATGAATTAAGTTTTAACTTTTCTATCATCCAAGAACTTCAAGAATTTAATAAAATTAATGCAAGATTAATCTGAAAAAACTTTAAAACACTATAAATTGAGCATAGTTGATCCAGAGTTGAAGATTCTACATATATAGTGGTCACTTAAAATGTTTCCTCATGGCAGGGGTAGACTATAAGGTAAGTAGGGGAAAACGTTGTGGTCCTGAGGTGATTTGTTCTTTTGATTCTTCTGTTTTACCTTTGAGTAGATCCTGTAGAGGCTGAGGTTGTTTTCAAAGACTGGGGATTTCCAACTAGACATTAGTGCTCTTATTGTTTATTTGTCTTATTTACCGAGAAGTTAGTTTCTCTTGCTGAGGAGGGCCAATAGCAAGTCCATTGACAAGTCTTTCTCTATTTTGTGTTGCCTGCTTATGTATGAGTATGCCACATGCCCTCCATGCTGTCTGCTCATGTAAATATTATTATTTAACTTCTTGTAGACGTGCTGCTCTACATGGTGATAATTTTGTGAACAGCTTAACATTTAGCCTGCTCTTCATTCAGGAAAGGTTTCCCATGGCTTTGAAACCTGCAGTCTAATAACCTATGTGTTTTTCTTTTTCTTTGTTTCTTTCTCCTCTTTTTCTTTTTGTTTTTTTTTTTTTGGGTAATAATTTATTCTGTCAAACTCTTCTTTCTCCACATTCCTTTCAAGGAGCTGAATAGCTTTTATCTTCGTGTGCATGAAGTTAGATTATAATGTCTCCTCCAAAAGTTCTGAAGAAGAGAGAGCAAGTAAAACAAACAGAAGTAATGCTGCAGGAGTGTCAATCTCTGAAGTTGTAGAATTCCATTCAATTAAAGAAACTCCTAGTAGGTATGCTACATCGTATCTTTGCCCCTACTTACATCTAATTTTTGGTGCAACTTTCTTGCATGAATACTACCATTTATATGGGATGTGCGGAGGCCAATAGAAGTCTCTACGGTAGAAATGTTGGTATCCTTTGTATAGTATCATGTAGTTGTGCAGAATATCCAACTTTGGTTTCTGTATTGAGATGCTCGATGTCTGGCAATCACTGATACAATTACATTGAGTCCCATTTTTGAATTTAGGCAGATTCTATTTGTTAATAGATTTCCATATATGTACATCATAGCGTGTTCGTGTGTTCATGTGTTGTGTGTGTATTGAGTAAACTATTTGTTATTTGCAATAGGATTTATTCGCATTTGTAATTTTCTCTTGCCTATCATGACATTAAAATTAGGCTTGTTTTCACTTATTTATCTTCACAAGTCAGTTTTTGTTAACTTGTTATAGTCATCCCCACACTGAAATATAGGTTTTCAAAGAAATAAAAAAGTACATATTGGAGAAGGATTGTCTATCGGTTGTCCCTCATTCTGTTCCTTGTGTACGTAGGGAAGAAATTTCCACAGCAGTATTTGTATTATCTTTTGGTGCTGCTTCGTTGCCACATCCCTCAAAAGGTATACTTTCTTTCCTTTTCTTGTGATATGGTACTACTTTCTACATGCATAATTGTTTGGCGATTTTGGATAATTTGGGACAGAAATATCATGTTGACAAATGAGTCAGTGACTCGGAGGATTTATACTTTCTAACTTCATCCATATCAAGTTATGGCCGGTTTAAGTTTGTTTCATGTTTAAATTGCAACAAAAATTTTTATGTTTTGAATGTAAAACTTCCATTTTGCTATGAAGAAGAGCAAACACGAGAAAGTTCGTTTGCTGGTCTTCCAATTTTAAAATTCTGATAGTGTGCGCATCTACAAACTTGCACGACTCACAAACACCTTGAGTGTGATACTTTTCTTGAATTTTAGTCTAATAGTAATAATTCAAAAATTAATAATTGCCAGGCGTTGACAGGTGTAGAAGATTCTTATTTTTTTGCTTCCCAAAGTTGGCTAGGTGTGGCTGACGGAGTTGGTCAGTGGTCACTAGAAGGTATCTGCGCTAACCTTTTAAGCAACTAAAAATAATCTTTGATTGCTTTCTTCGGTATATACCATAATAGTAGAGGCTGGATCATAAGCATTAGCTTTTGAAATTATTTACAACTCAATCTAATGACTTGCTATGGTGCATGTGTGTAACTCTTATATAATTTTCTAGGAAATAGTACTCTGATTTTGTGGTTCAGTATTAAAATTTTCATTGGAAGCTCATGCCATGCTTTGGCTATTTCTTCCCTATCATTTTGCTCCTAGCAACAATTAATTGTTTGTGATGCTAGACCATCTCCAATGTATATGTTCATGCCAATGCTATATTTGTTAAAAAAGAGTGTGAAAAATAGTATATTTGAATATTTGTGCTCAAATATATAATGCTATTTCTAATTCTATATCTACCTTTTGTTATCATCATTAAGCATTGAAATTCCTAAAAGTTTTAGTATTTAAATAATTTAAAAATGATAGAACTATTATAATTAGATGAAAAAATTGAGACACTAACCAACAGAAATCAAATGCTAAATTTCAACATTGGCTATACTTGGTGTGAAATCTGCCACCGAATTTAGCATATGACATCTAATATAGCACTTCATTGTAGAGCAATTTTTTCACCCAAATGCCAAAATTTACCATTGATACATCAATTTAGCAATTTATTGGAGATGCTCTTATTTACCTATTCCTTGTTTCCGGTTCGATTTTACTATTTGTATAGGAATATTATTGACTATATGTTCACTGCCATAATTATAGTTTGGGCTTTTCCCAGGAGCAAGATTAATGTATATTGGAGGCTGGCCAATTATATAATGTGGCCTGTGCGAAATAAAAAGCTCTGCCTATTTAACCTAATTTGAGTGTAATAAAACATGTGTTATGCATCAAGTCAATTTGTAATGTGCAGCCCAATAATATTTGAATAAGGGAGAAAAAAGATTTCTTATTGACTGGACATGGGAGCATTGTTGGATTGAATTTCTATGTTCATATCTTCAAGATTTTTGTCGCTTGGTACAAAATGTCGACTTACATAAGTCATTTAAATACTCTTGTAGTAATTTTGTCTCATTTCTCTCTCAACATTTTAAAGCAGGCCATGAAACTGTTTCATCTGTCTATTTTAACATTTTATGCGTACTAAGAAGTATCATTGAAAGAAAACTGCAGTTGAACATATCTTTAATTCCATTTATCTTCTATAGATGTAGGTTTTTGTTTCTGTAATCAGATCATACTTAACTACTTCTTCCTCATTCTTCAGGAAGCAGTGCCGCGCTCTATGCCCGAGAACTCATGGATAATTGTGAAAGAATTTTAGCAGATTTCAAAGGCATTCAAGCGAAAGAACCAGAAGAAGTTCTCATTAGAAGTGTTGCAGAAACACAATCACCTGGATCATCTACAATTTTGGTTGCTCACTTTGATGGCCAGGTATTAACTTCTTTTTAGCATAACGAAAAAAGTATCGACATCCTATACGTAAGTTCCCTTGTAGAATGAATATCAGTTTAAGTATGTTTTGGAATGTTATCTCTGTCATGTTCCCGTGCCTGTGCCAGTATTATTTGTTTCATACTATTTTTTTTTTTAAACACTTGCCAAGGATAGAACCTTGGACTAACCGGACCTAAACCCCAACCTCCCCACCCCTGCGCCCTCCCTCATTTGTTTCTTACTATTGGTCATAGAGATCTCTTACTATTTCAGGTCTAGGATATATATTAGTCCAATTTGATATCTTGGAAATGGTGAAGCCAAAGGATGCATTTGAGAAGCCATGTGTTGAAGTGCACGATGATAATGTGGTTTAGTGGTGATGTGTTGTGGATCAAGGGACTATAGAGACTATAAATACTTCATATAAGTCAGTAGTTCAGAACCTGAAATATCATCAAGCAAACACTGTACTGCAGTACATAACAAGTTTGTGGCTTTTCTAGATGCATTTTTTGAGATAGAAGTGCGAAAAGTATAATGGAAAAAAATAACAAGGGGGGAAACTATTTGACATTGATAGGTCAGAATTTATATTGCATATTCTGGAGGATACAGGTACTCACCCAGTTATTATAAATTAAGACTTTGTTGCATGGTAATTTTTCATGATTTTCCTGAGAACTTTTTCAACTCAACCCATGATCTATTCTATGCTTTTGGTGGACTATTGCAACTTTGCGACATATTATGTTCTAAGTAATGGCGTAAAATTGGATGGAAACGTCCTTCTGCATGTGTTGTGAGTGCTCTGTTGTCGTCTGAAATTCCAGTCTCTGCCTTTCAGCTCACATGATGTGCCCGATGATGTTTCTGTCCATATTTTAACACTGGCCATCCATTTGGGGCACTTTGCAACACTTGCTAGACTTGGAGGGTAATTTGCTAAGATTAAAAGCTTTGGGGGGAAATTTTCCAATTCAAGTAAAGTTCTTGGGCAAAAGGCCCAAATAGGCTCAGATATTAGTAATCTAGGTTATGTTATGTTCTGCTATTCTGAGTTTGCTTTCCTTTTTATCATCTCCTTGTGTGCTTACTCAAATTAGCGCTCTCTGGGCCTCCTCTTTTTAGCAGAACTACTAAACTAAAGGAAAGATTAAAAATTACTAATAAAACAAGAAAAAGTGATGATCTGGGATTCAGCTATGTGCAGCGTGGAGGGAGATTGGTAGATTCCTTCATGATGATGAATATGCATGCTTTTGAAGATTTATTCCTTGGTTGAAGTTAAGGCATATAGTTAAGGAAAGGTGCTAGTTGCTGAGGGAGGCAATGATGGCAAGTTTTTTATGTGTGTGCATGTTACATGCTAAACATTGGAACTTTTACAGACTTTCCATGTGGCCAACATTGGCGACTCAGGATTCATCATAGTTCGAAATGGTGCTGTCTTTGAGAAGTCATCGCCTATGGTACACGAGTTCAATTTTCCTGTACATATTGAAAGAGGTGATGATCCCTCCAAACTCATAGAGGTATGTTAATATGAAATTACATCTCCAACCGAATTTTATATGGCGAACTCTCAATCTTTTGGAAGCACAAACGACATCCATTTTTCCATCTAAAATATTTTTGAGGGATGCTGTTCTTTTGTTCTCGCCTCTCATTTTTGTCGTTTACTTTTTCGTTGTGAATAATAAGCATGATGCCAATGATTGAGGCAGATTATATTAACACACATATATGTTTCAGGGATATAAAATTGACTTGGATGAGGGCGATGTAATTGTCATTGCAACAGACGGCCTTTTTGACAATTTATACGAACATGAAATTGCTTCAATTGTATCAAAAACATTGGAAGCTGGTTTCACACCACAGGTGCCTCGTCTATCCTCGTTACTTTTTAGAACCTCTTAAAAAATGATAAATATAAGCAGTCGTCTGCAATGCAACCCTTACAAGAGCACTATGGAAACCACGGAGGCAAAGTAACTCCCGTATATCCCGACATATTCCTCGTTTTTTAGTCACTGCCTTATTCTCTACGTGATATCAGCACTTGGCTTCCGTTAGATTTGTCAATCTTAATGCCCCCGTATAAGACGAGTTATTTTGCTATTCTTAATATAACACAAAGCATAGACAAATACCTAGATACATAGCTAGAATTAGACAAATATAAATACCCCTACGTGTATATACACTAGTATAGTACATTTACATATAAGGATACATACAAACATGGCCATGCCCATACCCATACCCATGTCCATACATAGACATACACTGATACACATGCACATATGAATGTGACATCTAGAATCTGTTATTTAATTCCAAAAACTATGCTTTATCAAAACAATTTAGACAATAGACATTTTATGTGAATTATATGGTTTGTTTCCAAGCATGTCTTCCAATTTCTAATCTTGTTAACATACAGCATGGTAGTTCCAATCTTGTGGTTACCAAAATGATGGTTCTGTCACTGTTTGTTTCCTTCGTGATTCTTGCACACTTCTACGACTACAATAACTACATTTGTTCGGAGCACTGGCCTTTAGATGCTTGGTTCTTAAAACATGGCACAACTTTGACAAATATATCAAGTTTGAACTGAATCTTTGTCATCTCTAGTTGTGAAGCTTGATTGTGTTTTGTGTTGATAATCAGACCATTTCTTTAGGTGCTTGCTATTTTTGTTTGCGTGGCAATGTATCTATTTCAGGACACAGCAAAGTTCTTGGCTAAAAGAGCGCAAGAGGTGGGACGATCGTCATCATTAGGGAGTCCATTTGCAGACGCAGCTCAGGCAGCGGGATATGTGGGTTATGCCGGTGGCAAACTCGACGATGTAGTTGTCATTGTATCATTAGTACAGAAAAAATCCATCTTGTAAGAGTCAGTTTCACTCCGTTATATCAGTAGTTCTTAAATGTGAAAAATAAATGGTAAATAAAAATAAATTTGTATCTTGTGGTTCGGGTTGTCATCTGTTGTCCACTTTTTGCTGTCTCCTTTCGTCACACTAAAATTTGTAACAGAGCATTAACTGAGAGTACGATTGTATTTTCTGGATTTTGAATTTTGTTTCGATTTTGATTTTTCTCGAGTTTGAGTGGGTAATTAGATTAGGGACATTCCACCATGGTTTACCTTGATGATAGTCACAACAATCCTATGTTTCTTATTTCTACAAAAGGAGTAAAAAGAGTCACAAGTCCCAAATTTTACACAAAATCTTGTGCTCAAACAAGTGTTTCTAGTATAACTCTAGAAGGGCAGAATTGGAATTTGCAATCTATCATCCTCGTTCCTTACAGCATAAAAATTGACCGCGCTTATTTATTAAGAAGGTGAGACTATTGGTTCTCTTCTTGACATGATTTGAGTAGGTTCCATCATCATAGATGATATATATGAGCAATTCATTTCATGTAAAATCCATATAAGATAATGACCGAGATAGTTATTTGGTACTCACAAATTTTACACAAAATCTTGTGCTCAAACAGGTGTTTCTAGTATTACTTTAAACGGATAGACTTGAATTATCATCTTCATACTTTCTTTAAAAACTCCAGATAAAAAATTTATGACAAGACTTTAGGTTCAAGTCAGTTCCATCATGATAGGTGAAATATACGAGCAATTTACTTCTTGAAGGATTCATGTGAGTATGAGTCCGGGATTATCTCATACTCACATGGCAAACTAGGCCACTGGCACTTCAGACTATGTAACATCCTCATTGAGAATTAGTAGCATTGTTCTAGATGCGTGATTATGTTGAAAATTGAAATCCATTTACAAAGGGCAACAATTTATCTTATACATTTTGAAACAGCTCAATTCTAATGTCACGCACAAGTGATCTTCCCTTGGCCAAACAAGCCAGATCATTGTCTAAGGGTCCGTTTAGTTTACCAGTTTGAGTTGAAATTTTAATGGGGTGTTTGGTGGAGTAGTTTGAGTAGAGATTTTTAAGTTTCAATAGTAAATTTTTTTGAATTTTCAGAAAAGAAAAAAAACTTTTTGGGAAAAAGACAAAAAAAATTTTGAGATGAGATGAGATGAACCAATGTACCAAATGCCTCCTAAGTTTAAATAGTAATATTTGTTGACTTTTCAGAAAAGACAAAAAACTTTTTTGGAAAAAGATAAAAATTGAGATGAAAAATTTGAAATGAATCAATGAAATAAACGGAGCGTAAGATTTTTGTGTTTGCACAGTTTTTTTTTATTTATTATTTTTTAATTTTTTTAATATATTTTTAGGAAGACCAAATAATTCTGTCGTACCAGAGGAATTGCAGGAGCGCAAAGTAGGTCCCAACATTCCGGAAAAATATCCTTGAGAGTCACAAAAGGATTCCATTTTGCCATTAGAATGTCAAATATGAAACAAATCAAATAAAGAAATTATAAATTATTACAATGGGGACAAAATCTTTCCAGCTAGTCTGCTTGACCAATGTACCTCAGTCAAGTCAAGTAACTCCCTAGAATTTGGCCATTCTAAAGAAAGATATAATTGGTGATTGATAAAATCATTAGGAGAAATTACAGTCATTCCAATTCTATTTAAAAAAAAAAAAAAAAAAACTTCCATAATTAAGAACGTTTGAATTTGAAATTTTCTTTCAAATGTACTTTTTAGATAGCAAAAGGTTAAACAAAAGAGTCTCTTTCCTAAAATGCAACTACTTTCGTCACTATTGACAACTATATCCCTTGTTTTTTCAGGAAAATAATAATAATAATAATAATAATAATAATAATAAAAATAAAATACTATTTCCTGAACTTATAATGTGCATACAATTCTTGGCAAATTAACATCTCACTCCTAATAAATACTAAGAAAATTATGTAAATAAATAGTTTTTAAACACTTATTTAAATAAATGGATAATTTTTTAATTTAAAAAAGGTTATTAATCAGTTATTGACTATAGTCAATCAATGAAAAATATGTATTAATATTCATCAATCACTGATGAACTATGATTAATTAGTCAATTATTGATTAAATAATTAGAAAAACGACAATTTCACTAATTTTATAAAGCTTTGGCCATTTATTAAAAAAACTTTTCAAAAAATCATTTACCAACGTAACCCTAAAATACTATAAGAGCTTAATTATTTTGTCAATTTATTCTCTTGGTGAGAATTATGTTGGATGAAAAAAGTTTTTAAATAGTATTTTCCAACAGTGATTAGTCAAAATAGCATAAGACAAGATAATGTTTTAAAGTAATAGCAGAATTTAAAATATTGCTACAAAATAGCATAATTAAAACAAAAAACAAAACAAAAAAACCAAATATACTCTTGACTCTCTCTCCATCTGTCTTTCTCAGATCAAATATTCCAGTTTTGACCACCATCAAAGTCACGAGCATGCTCACCATTCTGATCATCATTGCCATTGAGAGCAAGCTTGTCATTCCGATCGCTGCTGCCATCGCGAAGGACCCGGAGAATCGGATTGTCTCACTCCCCACGCTAGAAAGCCACGGACCACCCGAGAATCACACTGTCGATCTATAATGACCCGCCTTACGTAGACCATTACCATACTTATTTTACTTAATTACTTAACTTACTTGACATTGCGGAAATACTAAATGATTTTTTTTGAAATACTTGAAACCTAACTCGACTACGTGTATATATATATATATATATATTCAATTGAGTATTGGAGTTTTAAACTTATTGTAACACATTGCAGAATGTACTAAGTAACCAAATATAAACATTTTATTTCAAAATGCGTAGCGATATTCAACCTGAAGTTTCACAGCTAGCTATGTCATGCCCCACCGTCTTGTATCAAGTATTGTCAATAGGCTGCTCGCCTACAGCATAAACATAAGTTATGAACTTTCGCCCAGCAAGTACAACTATCATTCCGCAAAACAATCATGATAAACATTTGCATGATTTGATTATGCTTCTTTATTAAGCTTTCTTCGTTAGTATATATTTGTGGGCCCCTTGCTTAACATGAGTGTATGTACCGTAGTGCGCAGTCATGGAATGGTTGAGGTGGCTAGCCCAATCGAACTCAAACCATGGACCAAATCTGCCCTCGTAGCAAGTCGGTACGACACCAGAAAACTTTCTTATAATCATACTTGAAAACAGTTTTTTATTTGAAATAGTTTCTTAAAACAGTTTCATACCTAAAAACAGTTTCTTACTTGAAAACAATATTTTGAAAACAGTTTCGTACTTGAAATTTGATCACATTCTTGCCATGTGATTTATCATTAGTGAGCATGTTTTCATGATGCCATAATATATAACATACAACATATGCATCACAGATATTAATGCATGAGCTTTGAAAACTTGTATAGCAATAAAACAGTTTACCTATGCTGTAGGTAGAGTTGTACTTACAGGTTGTCTTAGGTTCTTGGTTTGTCGTTCCAACAAGACACGACAACATGTTACACTCTTGTTTCCAAATAGGGTGTACGATAAGAATCATCCTATATTACCATAAACCATAACATACAATGTTGATATCCAATCCAACAACCATATATAACCATAGATATAAGCCCAACATGTTAAAGTGGTATCCCATTTGGTTTCTATAAGTAACCATGGATACAAAGCCCAACATATTAAATTGATATCTCAATTGGTTACTATGGGTAATCATGGACACAAAGCCCAATATATCAATTTTGGTATCCTATCCGATTACCATCCATCATAACATTATTACCATATTTTCAAATAACTTGGCCCATTTAATCATGTTTTCCTTCTTCTCACAACACCCTATTAATTGATATTGTCTCTTAAAATCATTTGTAAAATTTCAACCTCTTAAAACCCTTTTTTGTAAAACCGTAGTTTCTTTTGAATAAAGATAGTAAAGTTATAAAATTCTGAAAACTACTTTTGAAAACAGTCCTGTAAATTTAGTTATCAATGCATATGCAAGAATTTCCTGTACCGTGCATTGTTTTGAAAGAAATTCAGTTTTATCTTTAAATTGGTTTTGAATTTGAAAAAGTTTTTTTCATGAAAGTTGTAGACCTCAATGAATCCTACAACTTTTGTTTTTTTTACTCAAAACTTAATTCTACCTTTAACCTATCCGTTTTCCTTTTTGAAACATCCTGGTCGTGCATAGTGTTTGGGCAGGCTAGGTTTGAGAATTCATAAAAACGGAAGCCTTTGGAGCTTGTTTTTCAAAAACTGTTCACTTAGCCCCCTTGGGTTTTCCATTTTCTATAACTTTACAGTTATAACTTTTTTCCAATTCGGCCTCTAAGGAGCTTAAAATTCGGTTTCCATAAAGCAGTCTCATTAATTTTCAAAAACCGGTAGTTTGTGTTTGTTGGAAATTTCGTAACACAAACTATCTCAAATGGTCGCAGCTATGAGCCTACGTCAACATGTAATGCGTCGGATATGTTCATAACATTTAATCATACAATTATGTTCTTACTTGAAAAACACCATATAAATAACCTTACTTAGCTTACCAAATTATGTTTTTAGGTTAGGTTCTTAACCTTCATACATCTATCATTTACAAACATCATCATCACCATCATCATCATCATCATCATCATTCATAAAATTTCTCTACTAAAGCACGTGAAAACATTTTCACAATCACATAGTGGGCATACATAACCTTCATATTCCTTCTAGGGTATAAAATCAAATTCATGCTTAAACTTAGCAATCAAGATATTTTAAACTTAGATCATGCATAGACTAACCACATCACAACCATAATAGGGAAACAAAAAAAAAAAAAAAAAAAAGAGATATGAGCTTATGCTCTTACAACCCAAGCTTGAAATACACTTAAATTTCTTTGAATCAAAATTAATGAAATTATTAAGAAAAGGGTTAAGGGTAATACCTCTAAAGCTTGGAGAATTGATTCTAAACCTTTATTGAAAGAAATTTGCTCTCCCCCTTTTCACCTCACAAGAATCGGCCACTCTTGCTTCACACACACACTCTCTCTCTTTTTAGAGCTACAAGTAAAAGTTGGAAGTGAACTAGAATTTTGAAATCTAACTAAGGGTCCACACACCACCTCACCACCCCTATTTGTAGGTCGAAAAAACTAAATTTTCTAGAATTATTTTTATTTCAAAAATCCTCTTGAATTTACATATTTGACCTTAAAAACAAAAATTTTTATCTTCACACCCTTAGGTGGCCGACCATGTGGAGCCATTTTAGCTTCCAATTAACTCATAATTATCCATTTAATTAAAAAATCCCAAAATTTCTTAATTATCTATAATGAGGTGTCTACTAAGTAGGGCCATGTTTGGCACTTCTCCTAATATACAGTCCATTTTCTTAATAACTCAGATAATGTTATTACTGTTTTAACTATTAACAGTACAGTTATACTAAACTGCAGTCCAAAATTTATCTGCACTTAACTGTACTATATAGGTTTTTTTTTTAGGATTTGAAGCTACTTAGTCCTTATTGCTCCAAATATTTTACCTGATTTTTCTAAAGTGGTCTCATGCCTTATTCTTACTTCTTCATTCACAATGACGGTCTATCGCAGTATATTTCCATACTGCTTACTATACTGCAGTATTGTCTTAATCATATTCTAAATCATCCTGATCAAATGTTGACCGGAATAAAATCATAAATCCTTATTTTGCCTGTTTCATTAAAAGGCCTTGTATTTGACTAAGTAAACTATTATTGAGTCTTATAATGTTATAAGAACTCACATATATTCTAATAAATCAGATCATGCCTTTCACATAAATATACATAGTACAAATTTTGACTCCTTTAAAAAGGAAATCGTGAATTTGTAAAAAGTTTGGCTATTACACGATCGCTCACCTTCTCTTTCCCCCGTCGGAGATATCGTCATCTTTTGTTGCAAGGCTGGATCTTGAACTTACCCTCTCAGAGAAGCTCTGGGCAACGATGATGGCAAAGCTCTGGAGATCACATGATATCTCCATCTTTATATTTGTGTCAATCTCTGTCCACATCGTCTTTTACACTGGCTTCTAATAGTGATGGCCATCACAAGGAGAGAAGATTGCAACTTCGACGGTTGACGAAGTCGCGATCTCCTAAGCGACGACAATGTTAGGTTTGACGACGGGATCGGTGCTATTTCTGGCGAACTTGAAATTGATTGGGGATTTTCAATTTGGGGCCAGGGTTTTGTAATTTGAGGTTAGGTTTTCTTATTTTTAGGGTTGAATTGAAATTTTTGTAAATATATGTGGTAAAAACATATAGAGCTTTGTAAATACATGTATTTATCATTCTTTTATTTTTGATATTGAACAATAATGTTTGAAAATATAGGTAAATTATGGCAAATACATATATTTACCATTATCTTATTTTGGGATTGAACTATAGTGTTTGTAAATATAGGTAATTTATAGTAAATTTACATATTTACATTATAGTATTTACTAGAAAATGCAATGGTAAATCTGATATTTACTTGATAAATCCATTAGTTGATTTAGTTAATAATTTTTGTTATCATCACGGAAATCCGAATTTACAAATTCTTTTTTAGAGTGTTTTGTAGACTTTCAATATTTCTCTAAATCCTAATATATAATACTTACTATGTCAATCCGATATTGACTATATAAATCCAAATATAACATTTTAAAAAATTATTATATCATAAATTCAATATTTACATTTTTTTTTTCAAAATAAGAGTAAAAGAATTTACTAGTAAATAATTAGATTTACAGTTTTTTTAATTTTTAATTTTTCAAAATCTGAATACATAAAGGATTTCCTAGTAAATATTTGGATTAACGGTTTTTTAAAGATTTACTTGTAAATAACACTACTACAGAATGTGGATACCACGATGGTTTTTAACCGTCGTGTTAACATTTCCACAACGGTTTTCTAACTGTCATGGAATCCAGAGTCGTGGAATCTTTTTAGATTTCACGATGGTTTTTTAACCGTCGTGGAATAGGCAAAAATAGGGCCTAAATATGGACATTTAAGAATATACCACGACGGTTTTACGTAAAAAAACCGTCGTGATAAGGAAATCTTCCATGACGGTTTCCGTAAAAAACTGTCGTGGTTAGTTGGCCTACCACGACGATTTCTCAAGGAAACCGTCGTGGTAGGACCCTTTACCATAACGGTTTTTTGAAAAAACCGTTGTGGTAGGTAACAAAAAAAAATTTTACGAATTCGTTTCATTTCTCCAAAAATATTTAAATCACAAAATCAACACTTTTTTCTGGAAAATTCCCAAATCCGTATCTTACCCAATCAATTTAATTCGATCTAAAACACAACCACAATGAACAATCACCGAAAATGTAGGGGACGCATTTTGGCCATTTCGGACGGAATATTCTCAACTCAACAATCTACAAAATCAACATTTTAGACGGAACATTTTATCAACAACCACAATCAACAAAATCAACATTTTGGATGAAAAATTCTCAAATCCGTGCATTACCCAAGCAATATACATTACAACTTACCGGCTTGTCGAGCGTGGTTACGGGCGGAGTGCGGAGTGGGTACGGGCAAAGTGCGGAGTGTGGCAAGAAAGAGAGGGAAAGCCGCGTGAGTTCCTTGGTGGACTCGTCGGAGAATGGAGGAGGCCGCGTGAGTGGTGGAGGAGGCCGTCGGAGAATAGAGCCAAGAGAAAAATTTGAAAGGTGAGATAGAGAGAGGAGGCGCAGTGAGATAGAGCGAGTTTTTGGAAATTTTAGATAGGGAGGGAGCGGAGAGAGAGAAACAGAGGGAGGAAATTGGGTGGCTTTGGTTATGGAGTTAGAGTGTGTATTAGAGAGTGAAAAAGTGAAAAAGGCTCGGAATGCAATGGGGTGGAAAAGAGGATATTTTTTTGGATTTTAATACACGCTCCAAAAAATTGAATTTAATTCAAAAATTTTCAAAATTCCTGCCTTAATATCTACCATGAAGGTTATTTGGGAAAACCGTCGTAGTAGAGTCCAAAAATTAAAAAAAAAATTTTGTGAAAAAAGACCCTTCCACGATCGTTTTTTGAAAAACCGTCGTGAAAAATGTGACAAAAACACGAAGCGGAACAGAGTTTCCAAAAACCGTCGTGGAAGCTAAATTTTTTTTTTTTTTAGCTTCTTTGCACGACGGTTATTAAAAACTGTCGTGGATGCATGGTCTTCCACGACGGTTTTTTATAACCATCGTGGAAGCTTTGGCTTCCAGGACGGTTTTCGGAAATTTTGTTACGCTTCGTGTTTTTGTTGTATTTTTCACGATGGTTTTTTAAAAAATGGTCGTGGAAGTTCCGTCGTGGAATCCACATTTTGTAGTAGTGTAATTGGATTTTCAATTTTTTTTTTCACAATCAAAGTATATAAAGGATTTACTTGTAAATAATTAGAATTACAATATATAAAAGGATTTACTAGTAAATAATTGGATTTACATTTTTTTTTTTCAAAATCTGAGTATATAAGGGATTTCCTAATAAATATTTGGATTTACAGTTTTTTAAGGATTTACTAGTAAATAATTAGATATACAGTTTTTTTTTTCAAATTGGATTTACCAAACAATCATAAATTTAAAAAAAAAAAAAAGGTAAATAATTGGATTTATTAATTCTTGTGTATTATTTTCTTGTAGATAAAGGTGAAAAGGAGAATTTTATTAATTTATTAATTATAATTTATACCACTGGTTTAAAAAAGAAAAAAAAAGCCCTAAATGGAAAAAATTTCCCAAATTCGAAACCCTAGGAAATTGAAATAACCACAACCACTACTATTGTCGCCGGAAAAGAAGAGCGACAGTGGTGAATGGCGAAGCCAGGTTGTGGAAATGATATGCCATACTTGCCATATCACCGAAGAAAGACATGCAACTAGTTTAGACATCATGATTGCGCTTGCGATGTCACTGGGGAGTTTGTGATTGACCTCTGAACCTCAGGTCCTTGTCGGTTGTTACAGAGATCGAAGCTCAGGTCCTCAGGTCCTCGTCGGATGCGAACCTCAGAAGCCGCGGACCTATTGAAGTTTGTAGAGCCCAGAGATTGCCACCCTTCCAGAGCCCGGACATCAATTGCTTGCAAACCTCATCGTCGTGCCGGGGAGATCCGAGAAGTCATCTGGAGCAGCCTCGTAGCCATTGCAACCCTTTGCCGACGTTCTTCGTTGTCATCGTCAATCCCTGATGGGCACCAGCGGTGGTAAATTAATGAGAGAGAGAGAGAGAGAGAAACTGAAGAGAAGAGAGAGAGTAAGGGGAGAGAAAAGGGTAAAATTGTAAACAAATAAATATATTTTAATCGAAAAATAAAAAATATTATAATTTATTATGTTTTAGAAAAATTGCTATTTATTTAAATAATAGTTATCAAATAGGCTATATGGTATGATTTCTTTCAACAAGCACATTTATAAACCGGGAATTGGAGAAAATAACTCTTTCTACAAATGAAAAATAAGAAGCTTACACACTAGTTAAAGAGCTAAACACAAGCCACTCTGGTAAGCTTTCTAATCCTAGGAAATAGGGATACTAACTTTCACATTTAAGATAAACATCTAGCTTATGATCCCTAAAATGATCTCAGACTCAAATATTAAGAACAGCGAGTAATGTATTAAAAACAAAATAGCATTAATTTTTTTTTTCTTTTAACAACATCTATAGCCACATAATTCGGAAATACGTAGATCACTTGCTCCAAATTTTGCCCTAGCAATACTTCTAGCCACTAGTGGCGGATGACCCAAGTTTTAATTCTGGTGATATTACAAAATAAACATACATAAATTAAAGAAAACAAAGTAAAACTTTTAAGCTTCATAGTAATAATATTTTATTGGATTAGCAAGTACATAAAACAATTGTTCTAGATTGGTTTTTCATATTCTGAAATTGTTACGATACTATGTATAGGCAACAAAATTGTCGTTTATTCATTGATTTCTCATTCTGAAACATAAACGATTTTCCATAATGTTCATAGCAGAAAATTTTCTTAGTCGTAGCCATAGAAAATGGAAGGATTAGCACAACGATATTTGCAATGCGAAACCAAAATTAACCTCGGATTGCAATATTCAAATTGCAAAATGATTGAATCGGCCAATAACCGAGAAGATTATCACCTGATTATTAACGAACATATTAAATCAGATCTCCAACATGTGGGACAGCTTAAGTTAGCACATTGAATTTTTTGCATAAGTGAAAGCACAAACCGAATGATAATAATAATTTAAAAAAAAAAAAAAACACAAGAAATGATCAAGAACAGTTGTAGATCATGGGTCTTAGAATAGTTTTTAGCCAAAAGGAATATAATGTTTTTGAATTGTGTAATTGGGTCCCTCCACAAATCACGCTCCAACCAGTATGTGAAATCATTACCAGTTTGCTGCCGCAGACACATAGAGCAAGCCGCATGCTATTCTTCACAACAACCAAAAAGCCAAAAAATTGAGAAATAGTGTTGTAGATTTGCTGTGTCACATGGCCTTTTTGAGCGATTTGATTCCAATGGACAAAAGGGTATTATTGTTAGATTTGTTGGCTATTAGATCTTCTTTCTAGCTTTTGACTGAATCAGTTGCGATAATAGAGCTTAAGATTTTATTCCTAGAAACTTGTATGTACAAACCAGTTTGTTATGGTGCCTAAGGCACTTGTGTGCCCTTTTTTTTTTAAAACTAACTTGTGTGCTTTTAATTTAATTAAGTGCTTTGGGATTTTTTTTTTTTTAATTTTGAAAAGGAACATAATCTTTTATGTTGAAGGGATAAAATTATAATAAAAGGAGATATGTAAAGAAAATTTTCAAACTCTGAAAAACTAAAAAAAACAAAAACAAAAAGAGTAGATACAGTTCGTGCAAATATGAGCTTAATGGAAATACATATAATGTAGAACAATTGACATGGGTTAAAAAAAGAAACTATTTTTCATTTTATAGAAACCTTAAAGATATATAAGCATGTATATATATATGTGTGTGTGTCAAAATGCTGGTAATTCTTGTTGGAAAAGACTTTAATATAGTCCTATTTTTTTAATAATATTTTTTTTTCTTTTGTCAAGGTGAGGAAAATGTTTTAATTTTTTAACTTGAATTTTTGTTTGCCCTAGTAAATTAAGGACCTCATTTGAGAATGAAAGAAAAATTCATTTATACAATAATATAAATCTACTATTTATTCAAAGCAGGAAAATATATACTAAATTTTATTAACTCATCAGCTGTTAATAAGGAGAGCCCCTCAAATATAAAATTTTCTGAAATTGGATGCACAAAATATCAAATCAACTCCATTTAGAATGGGTAAAATAATATAAGACTGACTTAATAATCTCATATTCGTTATAAAAAACCGCAATGTGAATTTTGGATGTAATGCTTAAATAGTCGATGCAAGAATTCATTAAATAGTTTTATACATTTGAGAAAACTGTTTTAGTGTGCAATTGGTGAAAAAAAGGTGCCTAATAGAGTAATAATTTAGAGGAAAAAAGTTTTTAAATAGAGATATGAATATATCTAAGAAAAAGAAGGGAAAAAAAAAAAGGACAAATAAGTATGTTTTGAACTTCAAAAGTTGAACTAATAAAAAAACTCTAAAAGCTAAATTAAAAAAAAAAAAAAAGCCATTATGTTTGATCAAAACAAATTAACAATAATATTAGATTAAAAAAAAAAAACAAAATCCGACACATTTAGTAAAAATAATCCCAATAGAGCTTATTAAAAGGTAAATTATTAGGATGATATTTTTAAAAAAAATAATATTTTAGAAAACTGTATGAAAAATATCTATTTGAAAACTTTTATATGCAGCCAAATCAATTTAAATTAATATACCATAACTTTGTCTATCCTATTTTCTTACCCCAATTATAGGTTAGAAGTCTACAGGTCAAAATCAAGAAAAAAAAAATTTTTGAAAAAAAAAAAAAAAAAAAAAACCTTGAAACCAATCAAGTTTGCACAAATTGATAATGAGGTGTAAGAGAACAAAGGAGACATGTGGTTAAACCTAATTCATTAGATTCAAATTAGTGAAAAAGGTGCAAAATTTAGACCATTAGATCAAATGTTTAAGTACAAAAAGTTTGAAAACTATTCACACTTTTATATGTAGTATAGATATATAGTGGGGAACTAATGCCAAGGGGGTCTGGTATATGGATTATGCAGATCTGCAGTGTGTTAAAGTGACACTCAAATTAAAGAACTTTAGCCAATGGATAATTCCCTGGTGTGGTCTCGTTTTATCTCCATTCATTCGAAGTTGATCCGCTTATACTATTCTTATGTGGACTCGATTCTCCAACTGTTCTAGGTCTGTGTTTTTTTTTTTATTTAGTGTGACATAGAGTTTGCATGATGCTTAGGTGGAACCAAAAGGGTAATCTAGGAATATTGTGGCTTTTTCCGTGAATAAAAGGGTTAGAAGAATACTAAAAGGTGATGTATCCCTATAATTACGAGGATGATATGTATTTTCACGTGACAAATTAATAAATCTATAAATTCTAATCGATCATGATAGGATTGATTTAAAACCAAGACCTTCTCGAAGAAAACGATCTGCCTTACTACTGGACTCAAGTCGTCAACGGTAGATACGATAATGGTTTAAACAATCAATGGCCTGGCGGGGTCTACTCACAGCGAGTTATAATGTCAATTAGTTGGAAACATTGGTGGTCCATACTCCGGACAAAAGAAAAGTAAAGAAAGTTGCCCCTAATTTTAAAGCATGTTTTTTTTGGTATTTAAAGGGCCCAGCTAGTCATGCTTCCAAGTTACCGTAATCATATGGGAAAAGCTTATGTTATTTATGAGCCAAGTCTCGGTGGCAAAGTCCCTACTTAATATTTTGAAATTTGAAAATCTATATAATAAAATATAAAAATGGTTATGCAGTAATTAGCCTAAGTTCTTGTACATTATAAAGGATTTGCACTCAACTTCTTATAGTGGAATCAAATATAAAATTATTGTTGAATTATATATGTAATAATTATTAAAGAGAATTTTTTAAATAACCACATTTTTCGTCTGATCAATATGATACAAATTTTAGTTAATTTTAGTTTAATTTTACATCATATTGATTTAGTGTTAATTTTTATATTATGTTGATGTAATGATTAATAAATTTGTATCACTGAGATACTTATATACTTTTTTTTTTTTTTTGGAAGTAAAATCAGGTGCTTACGTACGTACCTACATCTTTAATGATGCTTAGGCCAATATTAGTAGTGTCAGGCCACTACTAATATTCTGACACCACTAATAGTGGTCACTACCAATATTAGGTCAACTTCAAGTAAAGGTTCGAAGTCAACAAATTAATGACAACGCATTGGTAGCATTTTAGATGAATTACATAATCAAATGGTCCCGCAAGCACACCACAAAAAAAAAAAAAAAAATAAAAAATAATAATAATAATAATAAAAAGGACGAGGAAACTTAAGGGCCGTTTGATGAATGAGTTTGAGTTGAAATTTTTAAATTTGAATAGTAACTTTTATTGACTTTTTAGAAAAAATAAAAAAATTTTCAAAAAAAGACAAAAATTTGAATTTAAACATGAAGTTTAAACTTATGTCGGGGGCCTTAACTCCTGTTTTACCTCTCAATCTCTGACTACCTATATAGTAGGGAGGAGCTAGTTCATTGACGGAAAATCCTCTTATTTTATTAAGAAATAACAACTATCATTTAGTTAATTAGTTTCTCATTATTTCACTTTAGACAAGGATTGCTTAATCTTTTTTTTTTTTAACTGCTGCCAGGACCGCGATAATTTAACTTCTCCAGATAATTCATCGTCTATCATCGAGTAGTTTTTATTATTATTATCATTATTTATTTTTTTATCCTCCCAATAATTGTAAAATGGTAGAACCTAGGTAAAACACCATTGAGCGATCCTATGTATGCATTTGCAAACTCAACTATAATGTTACAACACTAACTCACTTATATTTAGAATTTGTTTACTCTCATATATTATTACTTATATTATGCAAAATCTCATATGTATTATATTTAATGTTAAATTTATTATCAAATGTAACATATGTTAAATTTTGATATTTAGCTGTTGTTGAAATGTAGTCCTATCTTATAGCCTGCCGAATCCATATAACCTTCTATGTTTTAAGAAAAAATAAAGAAATTTATGAAAACAATATCTCGAATAGATATATTTATTTTATTTTAGTTTTTGTCCTCTGTTGATGTTTGTTTAGATTTTTGACCTTTGATACTCATAAAATTAAAGATAAAAAAAATTAACGTAATTATAACTGAGTAATAATCCAAATATATATTATAGCAATCCTACAAAATCACCATATAAAGATTCCGTTTGGCATTACATTTTAAATTTTAAATTTTCATATCATTTTTTATCTTTTTTTAAAAAATTAATAAAAATTATAATTAATTTTTAAAATGTCAATAAATTCAAATTTAAATATTTTAACTTAAATCATTTTATCAAACAGAGTCGAAATATAGCTAAAATATTTTGAAAAGACACTAACCATAAACCTAGGCCCAACCCTCTCATTATGCGCCGATCGGACTGCGGGTCGAGGAGGTAGCTGTGCGTATTTACAACGAAATAATTACACAAAAGTGATTCAGGCCCCAATTAAAATATGTCCCTTTTTTATTATAATATTACGGAAATTTCTATTATTAAAAAAAAATAAAAAAACACTTGCAGTATTCATTTTGTCACTTTACTATATTTAACATCATTCTTTTTTTTTTTTTTTGACATTGTTGATGAAAAGCCATGTAGGATCAATAATTAATATCGTTCAGGACTAATATAATTGCAAGATCAATAAAATTTTCATTATCATAAAATTACGATCTTTATAGTTATATACGAGTTTAATATCCATACGCTGCACGGGAAATGAAGAAAAAAATAAATAAATAAACTGAATATTATATGATAAAAACAGTTGGTTAAAATAAATATTATAATTTTAATCAATATAATTATTCTCAAGATCTTTCCCAACAATGAAGATGCAAAATCAAAATGACAATAGTACTAACAATAATAAAAATGAAAACAAAAGCAAAAAAGAAAAAAAATCTTCTGTAGTTATACTCATTTAAAGAAAAAAATTAAAACAAAAATAAAGCAGAAAACAAAAAAAAGAACAAAATCTTTAAACTCAAAATATTGGAAAAAACTAACCCTAAAAAAAACATTATAATAAAATAAAATATATAACTCATTTTCTTCTTTTTTTACTGTTTATAAAAAAAAAAAAAAATTTTATCAGGTTATATACATGCAAAAACTAAAGAAAATGATTGTTAAGATATATAACAAAATAAACAAAAAAGAAAAAAAAATTGCATGTAGAATCCTTAAAAAAAAAGGTCTTTAAAAAATAGAACAAATGAAACAAAAAAGACACACAAAAAAATCTGAAATAAAGATAAAAAATTTAAAGTAAAAAAAAAATCAAAAAAAAAAAAAAACAATAAACAATAATCAAATTAATGTAAAAGCGTAAAAAAAGAAAATATTAACAAACGTTTACTGTAGAAAGCAAAAAAATAAAGAAAAATCACAGAGTAAAAAACAGCTGTGCACAATAAAAAAAAAAAAAGAAAAAAAAAAAAAATATATTAAACATGAAATATTAATCTTTTATGTAGTAAAGCAGCAAAAAAAAAAAAAAAAAAAACAACGTAACAAAGCAACAAAAGTTAAAAAAAAAAAAACTATTCACTGAGCAGTAAAGCAAAGCAGCAAAAGTAAAAAAAAAAACGTAACAAAGAACAAAAGTTAAAAAAAAAAAAAACCACACAACAACGCAAAAGTAAAAAATAAAAAAAAAAAAACAACAACAACAACAAAAGTAAAAAAAGGAAAAAAAGAAAAAAAAAACAACAGCAAACGTAAAAAAAGAAAAAGCAAAAAAAAAAAAAACAACAACAACAACAACAGCAAAAGTAAAAAAAGAAAAAAAAAACAGCAGCAAAAAAATAAAAAATAAAACGGTTCATTAAACAGTGAATGAACAGTAATTTTACTATTCATTGAACAGTGAATGACACATTCGGGAACAGTGGCAGAGCAGCCTAGGAGGGGTAAAATGGGAATTTCACTTTGCGGGTCAAAAAAAAAGAGAAGAAAACAGAAGGGCAAAACCATAATTTCACTGTGTGGGACTGTGTAGGACTGTAGCTTGAACCGCGAAAATCGAAGGAAAAAGAGGGAAATCACTGTTCATTCCTGTATAAAGAATAGTGAAACCCCACTTTACTTTAGTATATAGTAATAATGTATATGTGAGCGCGTGTGTTTTTCCTTGCTTTCTCATCATTTTCATGTCACAATATGGTCACCATGATAATTAAGTTATCTTTATCAAAAAGACAAACCAAAAAATAAAAAAAATTTTGTATACAAGAAATGCAAAACGTGTTATCCGTTTAATTTTTTTTCTCCTAATTAACATATTCATTTTTCACTCGTGTGTTTATTTGTGTTCTTCAGTTTATTATTTCACATATTCAGCACCCCTTTTTAACTTGTAATTAATGAGATTTCGTTGCTTCTTTGTAACAATTTATGTTTCTTTTTTTGGCAATTCTTTATTTATTTATTTTTAATTTCTAATGTTGTCTTTATAGGTATTGTTTTAGACAATCCCGTAGACAAATGAACAAATAGACATTTTTTAAACATAAACTCTCATTTAGACATTTATGTAAAAAAAAAAAATGAAAAAAAAAAAAAGAAGAAGAAGAAACCATTTACAACTGTTATATATTACGTGGGTTAATATGCACACCTTTAGCCATAATAAACAACTAAGCTTGGAAAGTTGCCAAATTCCCCATGTTCCAATTTCTAGCCATTCTTTGTATCAAAATCGTAATTATGATCATCAGATCATATGCTTGTCACTCACCCATTTCTTTTCTCAGTTTTGTTACAAAGCGTTTAATAATAATTAGATCAGAAAACAAAAACCGGACGTTTCGAAAATTTTTTTTTTTTTTCCTTATATGAAATAGTTGGATACCATTTTGGCTATTTTCCTACTTTGGCACGTACATTTTATCTAGATGTTTCACACACACACACACTCATGCATAACATATATGTACATGTGTGTGTGTGTATATATACGTACACAAACACGCACAAACATGATGAAGACAAAACAAACGAAGAAAGGTATGTGGTAGCTGATTTTAAACATGGATCAAGACAACAATCACCATTTTATCATTTTTCAATGCCACTTTCCATGTTGTATTTTTAGAAACAACACTCACATCTGTCCTCTTTGAATCGTTTTATGAACTGTCAAATAGCAAAAACATTATACGAGAACGTGGCTAAAGGTATGGTATATATCAATGATTTTACACCTGATTTTACAAGGTAGAGAGTTTAAATTTTCTCACATTATATGTTCAAAGTAAAATTGTCTGAGAACCGAATTAAAAAAAAAAAAAATGCTCATTTGATAAAACTTGATGAGATTTGCAATCCATAGCTATTCATTATCAATATTTACCGATATAGAGCTATTCAGATTTTTTTTTTTTTTCATTTAAACATACATTTAGTACATAAAATTACAAGGGGCAAAAAAGAATAGTGTGAATGCAAACAACAACAAATCAAAAATTTTCTATCAAAAAACAACAAATCAAAATTAAGTTGTGATCAGCCCTAGAGGGGTTTTTTTTTTTTTTTTTTTTTTCCTCGTTATCTCATCTTTGTCTAAAATTCTAGTTATCTTTTCCTCCCAAGGGTCACTCTCCGATAGGAGTTTTTTTTTTTTTTTTTGGTTATGTTTCCTGTTCAATTACTGCATATCCACTTAAATCTCTGCCTATAGTGGTGAAGGGTTTGATGAAAACACATTCTATCTGGTTGCTGTTTTCTTGAAGGTCTGTCTCGTTTTTTTGCCGTGTCTTGTCAAATCTGTAGGTAGTTATTAAGTGCCTGATCGGTAAGATTAAAGGGCAAAAATATGATAATAACAATAGATTTTTAGACGGATCAATTAAAAAAAAAAAACTATAGGGTAGAGTGCATTTTGAAAAGGTAAGATTTATTTTTTATTAAGCTTGTTTTTGTATCCCTTATGGAATTATTATATCTGTAGTACTCTATAAATTAAATAAGTGTTCGATTCTATCAATAATATGCATAAGAGAAAGTCAAAAGGATTAGAAAGAGAATATGATTCGCCTTGCTTCAATGTGTCTGAAAAATCCACACCGAATTTCCCTTTTTTTTTTAAATCTTTTTTTCTCAACCGCAAGATTCTAATTTGACGCCTTTTGATTTCGTAAACCATCGGTGGGGCATTTGAGGGGTGCCTACCAAATGAAGTTGCCTAAACTTATTATGACAACCATTCCATAGTTGTGTAAAATCCAATGATTTTGTTTTAATTAAATATAAAAATAGTAAGAGGTGGCAATACACTCCTACACATACACGTGCTGCCGCCTCATATGCTACTACTACCGGTGGTAGACATTATTATATGAAATAGAAGAGAGACGTAACAAGAGTGTTGCTTTTTTATTTTTTATTTTAAATAGTTTTTGAAACTATATTAAAGTACTTGATATATAACGAAAATGATGTTTAAATTTTAATAAGCAGTAAAAAAAAATGAGAAGGAAGTTAGCTATGGTTAAAACTCTATATAAGATTGAAAACTCTTCTTCAAATTAAAGAGGGGTTTTTTTTTTTTTAAGAAGTTTTATTTTATGGGGTGACCGAAAACACTTTTGTGAAGTCAAAATTCGTTTGAAAAATTATTCAAGCGTTCTTAAATATATTGTTTGTATGTATATTTAGAAGGTAAAAAACAGATCTCAAAAAATAATATCAAATATAGGATCCGTTTTGATTATATTTTCAAATTCATAATTCAAATAACAAAATTAAATTTTTGTGAAAGAAAATTTTTAAATATTTTTTTAATTTGAAAAATGGATTACAAGAGATAGGGTTACAACAATTGTTTGTTTGACTCTTTGGATTGTGAGTGGAGCTAGTGTGTGGTACGTCAAGCCAAGACTACATATAGATGCAAGTCGAATAATGGATAAATTTATGTATTGCGAAGCCTTGTCAATACGCATACCCTTTTTCGTCCGAGCCAAAAAAAAAAAAAAAAAAACATCTTTTTCTTTTTTGAGAAATTAAACTAAGTGGTAATATTTGAGGACCGATTGGAAATATAGAATGAATTTTTAAATAGTTTAGAGTATGATCAATTTTACTCTTTAATTGACCTTTTTTACGTTAACCATAACTTTTGTTATTATACTATTTTGTAATCTACAGTATGAATTTATAGTAATTGTTGATTTTAAAATCCTTCTTTTATGAATAATGTATCCAAATTTAAAGAATATTTAAATAATTTATATATATATAGGAAAACAATTAGAAAAAAACCATATATAATCACAAGTTTAGTATTGTACACTGATACCATGTTGAAATATAAAGATATGAATACAATTATAATGACAGGTTTATCATTATACAACGCTATATATTGGAAGACAGTGATATGAATTCAATGAGAGAAAACTCATAATAACAAGTCTAGTATAAATATCGTATATACATATATGCAGTGACTTTTCAAAAAAAGAAAAAAAAAAAAAAAAAAAAAACATTACATGACATGTATGTATGTCTTACATTTTGCAATCTTCTCCTAGTTTATGGCTTATGCAAGAATAGAATTTGTGTTTTAATTGTTTTCAACTTCTTTTACTTATGTTTTGGGTAGTAAAAGAAGTGGAGTAAAATCAAAATGTATATTCATTTCAGTTATAGACACGTTTATAGTTAATCAATGGTAAAAGAAAAAAATTAAGAGAAAAATTGAACGAGAAATCTTCCAAACATGATATAAATAAAACTACCATTATAAAGCTAATAACCAAGAAGTCCAAATCACTAACATAAGAAGTTAAATACAAAATGAATAGAAGAGAACCGAATTTAAAAATTAAGAGAACCAAATTTAAAAATAAAGAGGGCCAAATTTCAACATAAAAATGCCTCGTGTGCTAAAACAAAAGTCAAAGTCACCAGAGTCTTTTTTATTCACCAAAAATCAAAAATCAAGTCAAAATGGATGTATAGTTTTGAACAGACTTTGTACTTGTTGGAGTGTAATTTATTCTTTAGGACAAGCCTATAGTTTTCGGTCTTCTCATTTGAGCCTTTTCGGGGGCTGATGTGGGAACGAGTTCTGGAACATGCAAAACGACGACATATGTTGAAAAGTGAAGCAGGTGAAATGTAGTGTAGAAGCAAGAGATGGGACAGAGAAAATGATGTTCAAGAAGTCTAGGCTTCGTTTGATTAGAGGGATGGAGAGTAGGAATTTTGGTATAATATTGTTTGCTTTAATCTCGTATTCGTATGGTTTTGTTCTTAGACTCACCCTAAAAGGCCTCAAACTATTAAGAGGTGGTCTTTTAATTATGAACTATCACACATATCTATTTATAAATGATATGTAACTCTTTAACTTTCTTTTTTTCTTACAGTGACTAATGACTATCACAGAAGGAGAGTAAAAAAAGATGACAAAATAAGGATATGAGTATCTCTCTCCACCCCTCTCCCTCCCTTCTATCTCTCACTCTAACCAAACACACTCATAGAGATGCCACGTGTCTCTATTTGAAAACTAATCTAACACGTGTAAAGGAGGAGATTAGTGGATTTAAAATGAACAGTAATATAAATACTATACTGTCCACCACTTAGGACTATAAATAGTGGTGAGAAAAGCAGAGTTGTACATTTTTTACTTACTTGAGAATGAATAAGAATTCCTAAATTTTTTTTATTTAGATTCTTATTAAGTCCCATATAGTTTGTCGTTAATTTGATCAGAGTTAAGCACAAACATCTAGAATTGTAAATATGGATTGGACTTAGCGAGCTAACCTGTTGCATGCAATTTTATCCTGAGGGCAGGCCAGGCCCAGCCTGTCAAGTGTCGGGTTCGTCCCCAACCCAATGCAAGCACAAGGGCCGATGATGTGCCTTAGAGCTTGGCAAGCCGCCAACCGAAATTTGTTTTTGTCAAGGATGAAAATGTCCATGATATTATCTATATTTTGAAGTATCGACATGGACAACAAGAGGAAGGATATTTCTTCCCGAAGTATTCGTCAAATGTCTACAATGTCAAAAACTATCTGCAATATCCATAAATATTTGTGAATATTAGGATGTTTTTGGATATTTCCACAAAATGTCCAAAACTCTGGGAATTTTTTTTTCAAAAATTTAAATTTTGTCACACATTTCATTTTTTTTAATATGAATAAAATATGACAACATACTACACAAGATGAAGATCATGGTTGTAAAATTACAAATGAGTATATTGGGCAATTGGAAACAAGCATGTAAGAAGACATGGTGTAACTCAAATGAGTCAAATTATGAGGATTGCCTTGAATTTTGATTTCATGAGCTTAAGAATCAAGTAAAATTCAAATGGTTATAATTCTCCTTATAGTTCTCAAATGGTGTCAAGTTTATAAGTACAAAATCGAGTTTTTTTTTTTCGATATATTCGTATATTCTTACCATAAATTAATATCGAGATATTATTGCATACCCATCAAGACTACTCACCTATTAAACAAATCAACAATATCCAATTTATGGGTTAATATTTGGTAAAGATCAATAAACATACATGTGAGCATTAACAATTATCTTCAAAACCTTCAAGGGTATTATCTTGACAAATATATTGTTTATATTAGATTAGAATTAATACATACCTAATGTTTTCCAACTATTAGAAACATTTTTTGGATTAAGTATACTTGAAACTTATATGTATTCTTTTTATATTTGATATTTAATTTTTATGTACCATATTATATTGCAGTATGCTATTTGTAATGATTAATGAGTACATATTATCATATGAAATCACAATCAAGGCTTAATTATTATGTTTCACTATTATATCGTGCAATATAGTACTCATATTTGGTTAAAAAATAAATTATTTTGTTATTAAATTAATTCAATTTTGTATTAATTATTCTGATGTTTGTAAAGTTTCAACAAAAATTATAAATTTTTCTTTGAGTACCCATTTTTTCTCGGGATATCTGTCGACATTGAGATTTCCATCGACATTATCAGTAAATCAAAACCTCGACAACTCCATCGATATCAACATTTTCATCTTTTGGTTTTTGTTTTTGTTTTTAAAAAGCAACATATGTTTATCATTTTAAAAAATACATATTATATATTTATTAAGATTTAAGATTATCAAGACATGACTATGTTTTCTTTTAAAACTTGTTCACTCCCTGATTTACTGGTGCGATTTGATAACCACAAGTACAGGTCATGGACAAGAAATAAAGAGTGAGTAAATGTCAATCCCACAAGGATTGGGTTTTAAATTGCCACTAAATACTGCGATTATCGTAACTTAACTTTATCCAGATCTAACTAAATGAAATTAAAATAAAACAAAAACAAACATAAACACAAAAATAAAATATAGAAACTTCTATACACAAATGTACTAGGGACTTGACTTCGCCTTGTCATTCCTAGTTTATCCTATTAAGTAACTGATAGCCAATTGCACTCAATTCTTAATCAAGGGACATACTCTAACCTTATTACCTCTTTCGAGTATCGAATGAGATAATATGCATGAATCATCAAGTTGATATCCCTATCCAACTCGTTACACACATATTCATTAAGTTTAGTCCTTAAATTAAAAATCAAGATGTTGATCGCCTCGTGACCTCATAATAACTAAAATCCGCATTTGATTATCTAAGTGTTGATCACATCCCTGTTTTACAACAACCTAGACTATATTCTCAAATCCAGACTATGAACTCAATCTCTCCCGATTGTCAAATTCACAATATAAGATCGTCTAACTTATTGGCAAAATAAATTAGAGGCATTAAGTATAGAAAGACATAAATAAATTGAAATGGAATTTAAACTAACAATTAACAAAATATTCAAAACATAGTGCAAACAAAGTAACAGCAAGCCCTAGAAATAATTTCTAGCTTAACATTGAGAAATCCACAACTAATCTTGTCAAGAAATCCATAATTAAAAAGATGATCATACAATATTCTCATACACAAATTTCAATAAAAATTAGGGTAGAGAGAATGGAAGAGAAAACTCTTTGAGGAGATGAAATTAAAGCCTTCAAATTTTTAAGAATCTCTAACTCCAAGCTCTTCTCTTTAAGAAATTTCTTGTGCCTCTAACTTGTGTTTCCTCCCCCAAATCTCCGCACCAGGGTTTGAGGCTTAGGAGGATATATAAAAAGCTTTTAAAATGGGTGATTTTTAGTCATTAGATTAAGAGAAATGGCTAGCTCTTAGCCATCAGATGGAGAAAAGAGCGCCCGTGCACCCCTTAGGCTAGGCAGCCGTGCGCCCACGCACCTAGTCTGGCACGCCTGTGCTAGGCTTTTGGCCAAGGCCTGCCTGGGCAGCTTTTGGGCACACGTTGCCTGGCGTTGGCTGCCAAGGCTCTTTTTGGGTCTTCTTCAATCTAGCTTGCTTTGTTTTGCTTCATTCATTCACAGCTTTTTCCAATTAGTTCGAAAAACTCCCATTTTGCCACATTTTCATCTAAATTGTCCTCCTTTTTTTTTTTTAAATCCTACAAGATTACATAAAAACACATTAAATTAATAAAAGCGCTTGAGAACTTACAAAAATTTGAACCTAAAAGTACTTGATTTGTCCCCCTCATTAGATACCTCCCAAACTCAAACCTTTGCTTGTCCACAAGCAAACTAAAAGAGAATAAAAGAACACATAAATCAAGTACTAAGACACAAACGATAAAGTGTGAGTTTTGTATCGAATTGAAAACTATGCAAGTATCTCCAAAGTCACAAAATGTTCCAAGCTCAAGGGAAATGCAAACATTGAGATTATCTAGAATTTCAACATTAAGCATCAGTTTCACTCTACTCAAGACTCTTAATGTGTTCGTGTGTGCACAATCAATCTCACTCAACCAAATGAACTTCGGATAGATCTATATGCTTAGGAGATTATGAGTGATCTCTGAATAGTGAAATTACGAACTCTCATCGGCCTCTTGTTTTTGTCATTCTCTACTAATGTAGGTTTATGGGTCATTAAAGATCAAAAGGACTTTTGAGGATTGTAATGTATGGCTAGGGTGAAGGATGGATTAGATTGAAATTTTTTGACTCGAATCAACCCTAGGTATGTATCACAACTCATTGGTCTTGCATGAACCCCAAGAAAGCATTCACCAACTCCCCTTCTCATCATTCTTTTCATTCAATCATTCCTGCGTAAACTTATTCACAACTATGCATAAACACAAAACACGAAGCATAATAAATTATTTTCTTTCTTTCTTCCTTTTTTTTCGAAGCTACACCCTCAAACTTATTCTTTTCTCTATACTTTTTGGAGATTGGGAGTAGCCACATTTTCTCTTCTTTTTTTTTTTTTTTTTCCCTTTGCATATATTTAAAAAAAGAGAGAATAAATAATAACTCATAAACAAAATAACACAAAACAAACCAATCCACCAATGAATCTCCAAATGCAACCCATACTTGCCCTTACTCTAAATGATCCATGCAAAAATGCAATCATGCCTTTTAGTGATGGGTTTGACAAAGGGAAATTCATTAAGCTTTTAGTGATGGGTTTGACAAAGGGAAATTCATTAAGTGCTTTGGATGTACTTATGTGGGTAATGAAAGAAATAGGCTATAAAGCTTAATGGGAAGAACAAAGGATAAATTTCCAAGGTTTAGCTTTAAAGGCCCAAACGATCTAAAGAAGTGCCTAAATCATCTCTCCAATGACACGTAACCTATGATTTTGCCTCAAGTTTCACTCATATGGGTTCTAGTGTTCATGAGATGTCAAGGCCTAGCTAATACACACAAACGTTCTCGAAATGCTCAAAAGATCATGTGATCATGATTCATGGTCCTCAAATGTGGACAGTCAAGACTGAACTTCAATCAATGCGAGTAAAGTACACAGAAATCTCAATGAATTACATTTGAAAAGACCTTAGAGTCATAAAGTAGCTATTATGATCATCAATATCAAGTAATCTCATAACAATTAAACTCATAAGTTATTCAAACGAATCTAAAAGAAAAGCATATAAAAGCATGGCCACAAGAACACGATTCATAAAGAAGAAAGTTCATAACCAATACCTAAGCAAAGCCAAAACCCTATATAAATCAACCAACAAGTGTTCCCACACCCAAACTTAAAAAGAAATATTGTCCTTAATGTTTACATATTCTATTTAAGCACAAGAGAATTAGAACATGTACCGGGGATGCAAGACAATCTTGCCTCCTAGTGTGATTGGCAAAAATGCTTTAAGCATGGTGGTGTGTACTCGAGTTGATGCAGGGCTTTCCTCAATAACTAGTGTTTTTTAGAAAGCCCATCAAAGAGTGGTTTCCGCCCATAATACATGTCGTACAATACATCAAATTGGTCTTGATTTTAAATGCCCTCAAGCTTGGTGACATTTGGATGTAATCGGCTTATACACTCAACTTTACTTGGCTCCGGTGCATGTGCTTGGTGGGCTTGAATGAACAATGCCAAGGTTGGTGGAAGAGGTGCTGGCCACGTCGGATCTTCATAAAAATGATCATGCTTGATCAGTGGTGGCTCAATAATGGAGATCTCAAGAGATCAAGGCTCATGGACATCTTCTTGTGATTCTTTATCAATATATAAGTCTTGTGTCTCTTCCTCTTTCAAAGAGTTGTCATCAAACAACTCTCATTTCTCCTCCTGTGGTGTTGGCTCTTTATGGTGGTTCTCCAACTTTTCTATACGAAGCCTTATTTCATCCAAAAATTGGGCAAAAAAGGCTTGAAGATCAGGAGAAGCCTCAACATGGTGAAGTAGAGTGTAATCTCATGGCTCCGAAAATGTTAGAACTCTCTTCTCAACCTTGATTGTTCGATGAATAATTCCAACTCCAATTGTTATAATCGGCCATGCTTCCAACAAATAATAGGCTTCATCCATGGATAATTGGTAAAAAGAGGCAGTGCCATTTCCTCTTTCAACCTAAGTTCTTGTTGTAGCGCTTAAACCATCGAGGAAGTTTTGTAGGTCACACTTCCTCGAGAAACCATGATTAGGGAACCAAATGAGCTATTCCTTCTATCTCCACCATGCACAATGAAATGACTCTGGGTCTCGTTGAGCAAATCTTAAAAGGAATTGTTGATCAACCATCTCTAAGTACCTCGCAAAACAAATAAACAGTCAAAAGAAAAAAAAAATTAAAGATAAGAAAACAAAATAAAAATCAAAGAAACAATTTAATTTAAAAAAAGTGAAGTAAAGAAACAAAATAAAAATTAGTCCTATATCTAATTAAAAGTAAAGAAACACCTAAATTAAAATCAAGTTACTAACCCACAATATTAGCAACAAACTAAAACATCATTCCCTAGTAAAGGCGCCAAAAACTTGTTGGCTCACCTATTTACGGGGTGCGATTTCAGAACCGCAAGTGCACGGGTCGTGGACAAGTAATAAAGAGTGAGTAGAGTATCGATCCCATGAGAATTGAGTTTTAAATTGCCGCTAAGTACCACAATTATATAGAAAATAGGCCACTAAAATTGTATAGAAACTGGCAGCCGGACCTCTGCCTCTTTGAAAAAATCATAAAAATTCACATATATCTCCAAATGACCTAAAACTGATTTCAAATGAAAATATACATCTATAGCTTTCTAAAAATATCAAATTTGTTAAAAATGAAGACCGTTTAGATTCCCAAAAACAGTTTTAAAATCTGATCATTAAAATTTACCGAACCTGGCAGTCCGACCTCTGCCTATTTGAAAAATTATATAAATTCATACATAACTCCAAAGGATGTGAAACTGATTTCAAACGAAAATAGACATCTAGGGCTTTCCATCGATATCAAATTTGTTAAAAACGGAGACCGTTTGGATTCTCAAAAACAGTTTTAAAATCTGATTATTAAAATTTTACCGAACCTGGCAGTCCGACCTCTGCCTATTTGAAAAATCATATAAATTCATACATAACTCCAAATGATGTGAAACTGATTTCAAACGAAAATAGACGCTCACGAACCGTTACCGTTGACTTCTTAATTAACATTCATCTCTTATTAAATTGCGGAAAATATTAAGTTTGAAATAAAAACATTTACATAACGGAAAACTTTACTTAGATATTTTTAGAAAACTCTAGAATTTTTTTTTTTTTTGCTATATAAAAATTAAACTTCATAATTAATTTATATATATATTTTTAAAACCCAATTCATGAAATAAAATTAAAGTCCATATGAAACATCCAAACAAATAATAATAAACTAAAGTCTTAAAACTTTATTGAAATTTAAAAATGTCCATTTCATGATCGTTCCTCCCGTTTTCCTATCACGTATCGTCCCGTTATCCGCTCCAAGCTCCTCCAAGACTACATCTTACCCTTTCCTTTATCTGCAACATGAATTAACTTATATAGTCAAGGGCTTAGTAAGACACTTGAATCTCACAAATGTAAATAAAAAAAAAATTTCTTTTCTCATCATAAATATAAACATCATTTAAAAACCTTTTAACTTTTAAAACCGTCATATATTGGGCCCGGCGTTGTACCATCATAGCGCGCTAGTCACGGAAGGGTTGGGATAGCAAATCCCAAACCAACGGTGACAAAAAGTCCGCTCACCGGACAACATCATCATCATCATCATCAAGGGTGTACAACGTCATTTTAAATCATAAAATACATATACATACCATATATATACTTTTCATCAAAACGTCATCATAGTAGAAGTATTGTTTAAGAACATCATAACATCATCATCAATATCAAAACATATACTTCTCAAATTTTTTATTCATGTTGCAGGTGAGAGTGTACTTACCTAAACGCCTTACTTAACATTTTCAAATTTTCCGATGGTGACGCGCGATTGAGGTCTCGAGTGCTCGCCTTTAGAACCGTTCATGCCATGAGTAATAAATATAATAAAATCAACAAAAACTCATAATAATTCATCAAACACATCCATCATATCATAGTAGTGCCTAAAAGGCCTATTTTATCATTCAATAACATCACAACACAATAAAATTGAATAATTTCATGGAATTTTAAATCTTGACCGAATCTGCTAATCAGACCTTTTTCCCTTCAAAAATTCATAACAATTCATACAGGGCTCCAAATGATCTAAAACTAATTTTAAACGAAAGTAGACATTTAGATCTTTCTAACAGTATCAAATTTATTAAAAACGGAGACCGTTTGGATCCTCAAAAACAGTTTGAAATTCTTATTGTAGAATCTGAAAATTTCAGTGTAGTGGTTAAATCCGAAAATCATTAAAAGCAATAAAAAAAATATCATCACAATGTATATGATTAATACACACACACACACACACAAAACAGCCCTAAGACATGTTTCTAACACATAAAATTATTCAATCCCCAAAGAACCCTAAACAAAATAAATAACAAAAACAATACCGAAATATACCTTGAAACCCTTTGATTTTCGGTTTGGAAGAACTTTGGAGGTTTGGCGGATTCTTCTTTTTTTTTTTTTTTTTTCTGTGTTTGTGTGTGGGAGAGAGGCAGAGAGAGAGCCAAGAGAATGAGAAAGAAGAGAAAGGGGCGGCTAGGGTAAAGGGGGAGAGAGAGAGAGCATGAAAAAAATAGAAACTTTGAAAATCATAAAAGAATTAGGGAGTAATTTAATCCCAAATAAATTTTGGAATTAATTGGGGTTGAATTCTTTGATTTAAATGTCCCATAATATCTGTGGAAAGGCTGTCAATAGTGTGTGAAAACGTGTAGAAAGAAAAGGAAAGAACTAGGTTAACTCTTAGAATTTTCGCACCAAGGTTGCATATGGTAAACTGGTTGGTTACTAGTAGGTATCCGGATAGTATACTGGTCATAACTTCTTACTCTGGTATCGGATTTGCACAAATGAGTAGGCGTTGGAAAGCTTATGAAAAGCTCTATAAGCTGATCTAATTTGCAAAATAATTTTTTTGACATTTAAAGATTCATAATTGAGTTGAAAATTAACATCATATAGAATATGTCTTTTTCGGATAATATACTTTCCCTCTTTTTTTTTTTTTTTTAAACATTAACATCATCACAATTACTACATACCATATATATATATATATATATATATTCAAGCCATCACACAAAATTATCAAGTCATCATAAAAATTCATCAATTTGGCATGAACTTTGTTCTAGCACATCGAGTCCTCGTCGCGTCACCTGTGAAAAGCAACTCAACAAAACATTAGAATTAGGAAGTTTCTATCTCATCACATTACCAACATTAACTCTAAAGTTAATTTTCTAATATTATTGCTAGTTAGCGTTTAGGGCGTTACAAAGTACCACAATTATCGTAACTTTATCCAGGCAACCTAACTAAATGAAATTAAAATAAAACAAAAACAACTGTATACATGAAAATAAAATATGGAAACTTCTATGCATAAATGTACTAGGGACTTCACTTCATCTTATCATTCCTATGTTCATCCTATTGAGCAATTGCTAGCCAATTGCACTCAATTCATTAATAAAGAGACCTAATCTAACCTCATTATCTCTCCCGAATTTTGAATGATATAATATGCATGAATTACCAAGTTGATATCCCTATCTAACTCGTTACCCACACATTCATTAAATTTAGCCCTTAAATTGGAAATCAAGATGTTGGTCGCCTTTCGGCCTCACAACAACTAAAATCCTAGTTTGATTATCTAAGTGTTGATCTCCCCCTGGTCTCACAACAACATAGACTATGTTTCTAAATCTGGACTATGTACTCAATCTCTCTTGAGTGTCAAATTCACAATCTAAGATCATCTAACTTATTGGCAAAATAAATTAGAGGCATTAAAAATAGAGAGACATAAATAAATTGAAATGGAATTTAAACCAACAATTGACAACATATTCAAAACATAGTGCAAACAAAGTTACATCGAGCCCTAGACATAATTTCTAGCTCAACATAAAGGAATCCGCAACTAATCTTGTCAAGATATCCATAATTGAAAATATGTTCATATGATATTCTCAAATACAAATTTCAATAAAGATTAGGGTAGAAATAAAGGAAGAGAAAACTCTTTGTGGAGATGAACTTCAAGCTTTCAAATCTTCAAGAATCTCTCCCAAGCATTCTTCAAGAATCTCTAACTCCAAGCTCCTTTCTCTGGGAAATTTCTTGTGCCTCTAATTTATGTTTCCACCTCCAAATCTCCATACTAGGGTTTGAGGCTTAGGAGGATATATAAAGATCTCAAAAATGAGTGATTTTCAGTCATTAGATCAAGAGAAATGGTGATATCTTAGCCATTAGATGGAGGAAGGTGCCCCCACGCCCTTCTTGGGCTAAGCAAATGCCCGCCCTCAGACTGGGCAGGCGTGCGGCCTTGCACTTAGCTTGGTGCAACTGCACCAGGCTCTCGACCAGGGCCCACTTGGGCAGCTCTTGGGTGCGTGCTGCCTGGTGTTGGCACACCAGGCTGGCTGCCAAGGCTCTTTTTAGATCTTCTTCAATGCTGGCTTGCTTCGTTTCACTTCCTTCATTCACAAATTTTTCCAATTACATCGAAAAACTTCCATTTTGTCACATTTTCAGCTAAATCCTCTTTTTTATTTATAAATCCAACAAGATCACACAAAAACACATTAAACTAACAAAAACACTTATAAAAAATTTGAACTCAAAAGTACTTGATTTGTTAAGAAACAACCTCCTCATCAAAAATAAAGTAACATGTAGCTGTGAAATAGACACATAATTGTATTACATAATTATAATACATTATAATTTCTTACTTTATTTTTTTCAAATAGTTAATGGAGTTTTTTTTTTTTTTTTTTTCTAAAGTTGGTATTTGAATGTTGATTTTATTTATTTTTCCTTTTTTAATGTTAATTATCTTTCCCTCCCTTCTCCTTCTAATTTTCTGGTTCCATATCTTTTTTTTTTTTTTTTTTTCAAAAGCCCGTTTATCCGGTCCGGATTTAAGCCCTCCAGCAAGACCAAGCTTATATTTTTGTAATTCAGGCAGGCAGGATCTGGGCAATCAATTATTCATATTGGACTCGCTCGGTTCATTTTTCCACTTCCACTTGTTAGGGCTAGGTCGGACTACCTGAATTTGTAGGTCTACAAACATCTTGTAAATAAATTGTTTACCTAGTAAATAACTTTAACAAATTATTTATTTAAAATATGTTTATAGTTTTTAAAGCTTGCTATTTACTCTCAAAAAGTTTTGAAAAATAACCTCTATGCTATAACTTTTATTTATTTTATGATATGTTTAGTTGCTAGTTTGTCTGACAAGATGCAACAATTTTTTTTCTTATGCTTTGCAGAATTATGTCTCTCTCACATGAATGAAATAAAGGTGAAATTTATCAATCTAGGATTTAAAATTTCAGATTTTCACAATAAATAGATAAATAAGTGAAACATTAGAATCAACTCTAAGCAAAAAATGAGTGGAAGCGCTATGGACGGGATTTTAAAATTTTTTATTTTAACCACAAGATAGTAACTGATGTTATTATACACCACAAATTATACTACATATCAAAACATAAGAGAGCTGAATACGTACGACAATCTTTCTTCTTTATTGATTTCAACTTGATCAAGATCAGGTTGGCCTCTTAGCTCAAAGTGAGGTTGGCCTTCGAGTTGATAAATTCTCAGCTCCGAAATGAAACAAAGAGATTCACTAATAAAACTCGTTCTCAACATCCATGAAATGTCATCATTCAAACAAAAAGGCGCCAACTTCAATCAATATTAAGATAAAAGACAGTCAATGATGATTTATGATGTCGTTGTATTTCTTATTTTGAAGATGGTTTATCTTAACAATAAGATTGGATTGGATTGGATTCTACATGTGGAGGGATTGATGTGTATTTTATTAATATTAAATAGAATATAGGTGAAATCAATTTATGTAGTAATTTTGAATAAAAAAGAACAATTTTACTTTGATAATCATTTACAATTTTTATCTCAAGTAAATAAATGACTTCATATTTATGGTTATCTATTTCTAAAATTTATATGCCAAGTAATGAGAGTCTATTATGCGTGATCTGGAGTACAGGTGCATTTGGGAATAACAAATGAAAACATTTCAAATGAGTGATTGCCGGCAAACATTTGGTATAAAATGTTGCAAAAGTTATCATTTAGATGTTTTAGAGAAAATTCTAATCATTTAGATGTTTTTTTAAAATGTTAAATGTTTTCATTCAAAATGTTCCAACCTTTTTTTTTTTTCGCAATTGGGTCCAAAAAATTATTTCTAACACTTTTTCAGTGTTTGTGGCTACCAAAATGAACATACATAATTTAAGCAAGTATATACTTTAGTTAATTCAAATTATTTTTTCCATTGAGTAATAAATTTTAATTAGGGATGGCAATATTTCCTATGGGATCGGGCATGCAGGCTTGGATTCAATTGGGTGGGGATGGGGGACAATGTCTGGGATTGTGGGTGGAGATGAGGAAGAAATCCCTTATGTTAATTTTTAGACGTAATCCATTGGTTAGCTTCACTTTTTGATTAAATTACTAACGGATCACGTCTAAAACTAATGGAAATAACTATTGTAACAATATTTTAATAGTTTAGGGAAATTCCTGTTCTTTTTCTTGAAGTTGGAATAGTTATAAACTATTATAAAACATTGCAACAGTAATAATTTCCATTAATTTTTTGACGAAATCCCTGGTAAACGCCATTTTTTGATCAAATTACTAACGGAATCTGACCAAAAATTACGGAAAATATTGTTATAACAACAATTTAATAGTTTAGAGGTTTTCCAACTTGGAAAAAGGATCAGTAATTAAAGTTACACAAGATTAAAATTTCATAAGCTAAACGAGCAATTTACCTTTATTTTTAGGTTAAATTGCGAGGTGTTGGTTCCTGAACTTTTAATTTTATAAAACTTTAATCATTAAACTCTTTTTCGTAGTTGGAATGTTCCTAAACTCTCAAAAAGTTACTACAATAGTCTTTGAAGTCAATTTTTAAACGGAATCAGTTAGTTAGCATCATTTTATTATTAAATTACTAACATATTTCATTTATAAATTAATAAAAATGACTATTGTAGCTATATTTTAATAGTTTAAGGGTAATACTTGTTTTTTTTTTCGTAGTTGAAATGATCATAAATTATTAAAAACGTTGTTAAAGTAATACTTTTCCTTAATATTTAAAGAGAATTCATAATTAGTATTATTTTTTTAATCAAATTACTAATATTTTTATTAAAAAATTAACGAAAATGATTATTAAAAAAATATTTAAAAAATTTAAAGATATTTTAATTAAGAAAAAAATTTAAAATTTAAAATTATATAAATTTTAAAATTTAAAATTTAAAGACTGAATAAGTAATTTATTAAAAAATAATAATAAATGAAATGTAACAATTTGCGGGAAACATACAACCCCGGAAAGCTGTAACGGTGGAGTGGGAAAACAATCCTCCCCGGCATGCAAACTGAAGAGGGCAGGTCATTACCGACGCGTGTACAAATTCCCTTCATTGCACCCGTCTCTATCATCTACACTTGGCACTACCTCCACTCTCTCTCTCCACAGCCCTTCACAAAAAGCCATCGAACCATGCAGCTCTCACTCTCCTCCCGAACCCCGAAGCAAAAATAATCATATAAAAAACATTAAAAGGTGTCAAGAAAAAAAAAAAGATTTTTAAAAAAGGAAAAGTAATTGCCATTTTCTCTCTCTCACTCACTCTCTCTCTTTCCTTACTGAGTCACTAGGAAAAAGTCTCCATTTTTATTTTATTTCCAGCTTCCATTTTCCAAACCCATTCATCTTCAGTTCCATCTATATAAACCAAAAAACCCCCTTACCAAACAATCCCAACATTCCCATCTCTCTCTCTGTCTCTCTCTAAATTTTTTTTTGAGATACTCTCTCTCTAAATTCTGTTCCTCTTTCTCTCTCTAAAAAAACCCAAGAGGAAAAATGGCGGCCGCGGCAGCAGCAGCAGCGGTGAAGATGATAGCTCTGGTTGTCGTGTTGCTATCGGCGGTGGCAGTGAACAGGGCAGAAGGAGCGTCGCACCACGCGCCGGCGCCGGCGGTGGACTGCTCGAGCCTGATACTGAACATGGCGGACTGCCTGTCGTTCGTGTCGAACGGGAGCGTGGTGACGACGCCGGAGGGGACGTGCTGCAATGGGCTGAAGACGGTGCTGAAGGCTGACGCCAACTGCCTCTGCGAGGCGTTCAAGAGCAGCGCTCAACTCGGCGTCGTTTTGAACGTCACCAAGGCCTTGTCTCTCCCCTCCGCCTGCAAAGTCTCTGCTTCCTCCGCCGCCAACTGTGCCTGTCTGTTCTCTCTTCCTTCTTCCCCCTCTTTTTTATATATATTTTTTTCTCTGTTTTTTTTTTTCCTATAAATTTAGAGAGAAAAGTGTTTGGTTTTCTAATTGACTATTTTTTCTTTTCTCCGTTTTCAGTTAAATGCTGCAAGAACCAAAAAGTCTTTGATTTTTAGTACCCATCCCCCCCTCTCTCTCTCTCTCTCTCTTTTTTTTTTTTTCCCGTCAGATGTGGAGTTTTTTTTACATATTTTTTACGGTGCCACATTCTGCTCTGTTTTTTTTTTTTTTTTTGGGTTTTAAAAAAAAAATGGAAGGTTTTGTTTTGTTTTGTTTTTGGATTTTTCTCGACTCTTGTTTTGCCTTTTGTTTTGTTTTGTTTTTATGGGTTAATTAACCTTTTGAGTTCTAGGTTAAAGCGTCAAAAAAGGTTCTGATTTTACCACAATCTTTTCCTTTAATCTTGTTTGGTGGTGTGGCAAAGATTTTACATGTTTGTTCTGTTTGTGGGTCTTTAGCTTTATGCATTATGTTTCCTTTTCTCTCTCTTTTTTTTTTTTTTGTGGAATTTTCTTATTTTTGAAAAAATAAAAAATTGCTTTCCCAGTGATCATCTTTTTTCCCATCTTTTTTTTTTTTTTTGCTTTTTATTTTTTTTGGGGGTAGGACATAAGATTTTCACTTGCTTCTATTTCTTTTGTAATTTCATTTGTATTATCTTAAAATGTGGGTTCTCGGCTGTCTGAGTCTACTATTCCGGTTTTATTATTATTATTATTATTATTATTATTATTATTATTTACTATGAGAAATAAATGGGTCTGAAATGGGTAATTAATTTTTTGTGACCTTTGTTGTTTTGCAGTATCAATCACCCCAGCTGGTGCTCCTGGTATGTTTTCTTCCTAATCTCAATTTTTTTGTTGCTTATTCTTTTTGTTTTTTAATTTGGTTTTAGATTAGGAGCTGAGACTCGTCAGATCTGTTGGAGGTTTTCTTTCCTAATTTCCTCTAATCTACATTATCTAATATCATACAAATTTTGTGTTCTTTTGATATGTCTAATGTTTAGGTTGATCTTGTTACTTTTCCTTAGATTTGTCCTCTTACATTTACATTTGGGTTTTGGACATTTCTAAAAGCAATTTTTCCTATGTATTTTCCTTTACCCAAAATTAATATTATAAAAACTTTACTGCACTAGCATTAGATCAGGCTGTTCAAAATTGAATCTAATGATTAACATACCTGTTCTTACAGGTCCTGTAAATTTAATTTCTTACATTGAAATGATTTTTTTTTTTTTTTTGGTAACTGAGAGGGAAGTGATGGGAATGTGTTAAGAGCTTGACCTAATAAATGGTGCCATACCACCAAGCAATTATGTTCTGTTGTGTCATGAATAAAATAGTTGACTGACCAATCGGGTTTAAATAAAATAAAATAAAAATATTGGTGAAATTAAATTCTAACAATCTGACGGTTTATGTTGCCTTAATTAGAAATTGGTTTAAATTAAAAACTTAATTAGTGCTAATTAATACTAATAAACTGACAAATTATGTTGCCATATTGGCTTCCTAATTGATTCCCCTTTTTTCCTCTTTAACCTCTATCAAAATTCTATAAATTGTCCTTTTGAAAATTTTGTTTGGTATGTCCTGATTCACAGCACAACTGGTATTCCATGACATGGTCTAATGAATCCTGCTTCTATATATAAATTTTTTTCATGGCTGCAGCCCTCTCACCGACGGAATCTCCTCCAACGTCTACAGCCGCAGCACCGGAGGCGGCTATCGGTGATGTTACCGCACAAGCTCCGGCACCCACTCCCAGGGCGCAATCTGCTTCATCGATGATCTCGATTTCCGTCAAATCACTTGTTGTTGGCCTTGTTGTTGCATCACTCTCTTGCATCTGAGCTTTAGAGATTTGGTGCCTGCTTTTGAGGGCAATACACTAGTGAGGGAATAATTGTTATTTCATTTTGTTATTAACCATTTGGTGTTTGTTCCTTGTGGGAGTGAGACTATAGTAGTGGAAATAACATTCATTTTGTGACTTGGAGCCTCTTTTAAGTCTTTTGGGTATCTTTTTCTAGTTCCTGTAAACTTTGTGCTATCCTTTTTGACTATAGTTTCAACCTTTTTTTTTTCAGAGGAATTTGCTAGAGTGACAACGTTAAAAGTTAAATTAGTTTGATTCCTTTTCCAATTTTACAGCAAGCGTCTTGCAAGGGCGGGCTGAAGTGAATTCTCCAAATAATAATTTCTCATTGGGTTTGCCGTAGAATATGAATTTTAATGCGTTGCTTAGGGAGGTTTGGTGAATGAGTTTAGTTTAAGATTTTCAAGTTTCAATAGTAATTTTTTAGAAAAGGTAAAAAAAATTTTCAGAAAAGACAAAAATTTTTTTCAGAAAAATACAAAAACAATGATAAAAAAAAGACAGTTTAGTTTAAACTAAATTCATAAACAAACACCCCTTTAGTGATTAAACGCAATCAAAATAAAGAATTCTATTTTTATGTGGAAAATGTTTGAAGTTACCAGTGTTTGAAGATGCATATTTAGTTGAAATCACAAAAACCAAGTTTTAGTGGGTAATTACTGATTTATCTTCTTTTTTTTTTTTTTTTCATTCATTTCATTATTATTTTTATTATTATTGTGCGGAACTTAAGGTTTGTTTGTTTCATCATTTTCATTCAACTCAAACCGTATTTTTTTTTATCTTTTTTCTAAAAAGTTTGTCTTTTTCTCAAAAATTTTTTTGTCTTTCTGAAAATTCATAAAAATTTACTATTACAATTAAAATATTTCAACTCAAACTAACCAATCAAACACACCCTTAGACCTTAATTCAATATATTTCCAATTTCTTTTTTTTTTTTTTCTTGCCCAGGTTTCCTTAAATTGGCTTCCTCGTTTGGCGAGATGCTTTGTCCTTTTTCTTCCATATTTTTGAGTGATTAGTGCATTTTGACCAATCATAAGTGTTGTTCCATGTTGCAAAATTTTTGTTATGACGAAGTTCGCGGACATTATCATTTGATATTCTTTAATAATTTGGCCTCCCAATTTGGCATTTGGTGAAATCATTCCATAACCGTAATTTTGGACTACTAAATTGTTTTTATTTTCCATGGAGGGCCCCAATTTCTAACACATTTAGACTTTTTCTCTTCTTTTCTTTCATTTTTGTTTGATAGTGATTGAGGCATTTTGACTGATCATAATTTTAGAGCCTTTGAAAAAAATTGGAAATCACATTCTGTATAACTTAAATGTCTTGATCTATTGTACTTATTACTTTCAAATTTTCTTCCCGTTGTTTAGAAAATATTCACGTTTTAACATACCAATTTATTTACAAAAATCAATATTGCTAAGTTATGTCAACCGGCTCTAGCTTAGTTGGAAAGGACGGGGTGCTCAGGACTTGGATGGACTAAGTAAAGAGATTCAGTGGTTACGAACTGGTAACATGTCTTTATATTCAACAAAAGCTAAATAGGAAAGAAAAGAACAAAAAAGAAAGGAAAAGAAAAGAAAAGAAAAGAAAAGAAAGAACCCCTCTAGTAGAAAAGATTCAGTGGTTAACATGTCTTTATATTCAACAGAAGCTAAATAGGAAAGAAAAGAAAAGTAAAAAAAAAAAAAGAAAAGAAAAGAACCCCTCTAGTAACGTATAAAAATATTGTTAAGACATAGTAAATGAGAAATTTGAGTTGGAATGTTGAACATTGACCGAACAAGTAATAATCACTCAAGCAAATATGAACAATTGCACATGGATTCAAAAACGAGAATGCCAAAAGAAGAGAGTTTTACCGTTAGATTATGCATGCAATCACATGGCTTTTGAACATTTAATATCATAAATTTATTAGATTTTCATATATTTTTGTTTTGTTGCATATTGATGCTATAATAAAGTTCAGAATTTTACAATGGTGACCTAGTTTTTGTTTTCCAAACTAAGTTTGAACATGGATGCAATGTATGTCATTGAAGATGGGCCGACCTAATAAATGGGGAAGCCCGACACAATACACATTGAAGTTTGCGGATATGATAGATTTATATATATATATATATATATATATATATTTTGGTTAGTCGGCTATGATAGAGTTAATAGGGACAGATAGAGAATGTCCCTCTAATTAGGGACTTACCTCACAATTCTAAAAAAGAAATATCACTAATGGTGATGACAAAGTGACAAAAGGATAATTTCTCTATGATTCTACTTCTCATCTATCATATATTAGATTTTTGGTGTCTGCATTTTATTCGTTTAGATAGAAAAGATGTGTGTTTGACATGTATCAATCAAAGAAATTGTTGACGAGAGAGTAAATTGATCTTCTTTTTGTTTCATATGTAGTTTCAATTAATTACAAAAGTGAACATAGATAAAGATGTGAGAATATATTAATCTCCTTTCTTATTTAACAACACGTCTATGAGAGAAAAATTTAGAGGCACAATACTAAAAGAAATTAAAGAGGCATATTGTTTAAATTTCCCTATTTTTAAAAATATTCTACTATGGGGCTTGCTGATACATAATGAATCAGAAAGATTTATATTGTTGATGAAAATCATATACATATTTTTTTAATATAAACCAACACATAAAATAGATCTTTCAGTTTCGTCATGCGTTATACTACGTTTGTATTGGATTATTACTACATTTTACTCATTTACTTTTACATTAGATATACTCTATATTATGTTAGAGGGACAGTAAAAGAACGCTATCATTCGTATAAACAGAATTTTCTAATTCAAAACAATTAACTTTTTAATCTACTGTTTATTTTCTTATATTAATCACTTTAATGCGCCAAATTTGACCTTTTAAGATCAAATTCATAGCTAGCTTGACAAGGCACATGACTATGTGGGATGGCACCACTCTGTCATGATTAAAAAATGGATTGCACATAGCACTACTTAACGCACGAGATGGCGCTTAATTAAATGGATTGTACAAGCACAACTCAATATTTTGACAATTTTATAGCATACACATGATTTGTTGTTTTGTCATAGTTGATCAAGGGAAAAAAAGAACCAGATAATAAAAATTACAACTCCAACCAGAAAGGAAAAAAAAAAAAAAAAAAGAGAGAGAGAATAGGAAACTGTAAAAGATTTGCTGAATGACAATTTCTTTTTGTAAGGGGGAAAAAAAAAACGGAGAGAGAGAGACAGAGAGAGTTGCATCCCACCAAAATTCAGGTATTTTGAGCCAGTTTGGATTGTAGTTTCAAATCCACAATTTAAAGAGTAAATTTAGATTTTTGTGAGAGAAAAAATAGCAGAAAATGTTTTAAAAAGTAAGTTTAAAATGAGGTGTCCAACAGAAACTTTGAAGTCTTACTCATACATAATTACATATGTATAACTCAATGGTGGAGCTAGCCTTTCGTCTCAACGAGAGCACACATTAATTATTTCTTTTAATTAGAAAATTGAAATATAAAATATAAAACTTAGTGGGATGTATATGTTAAAACTTCAAAAAAAAAAAACCATAAAATTTTAGACCTTATTTATTAAAAAAAAAAAAAGTCAATAAAGACCTATTTAATCTTGAAATCAGAGAATGACCTAAGTCCCAAACACACATAAATTAGAGCCTTGTTATTTGCCCGACTCGTCTCCTTTACGACCCATATATTATTTGATGATATCTCTAGCGTGGCAAGCTTTATTTTTTTTCTTAAAAAATAAAATAAGAGACTTTTATCCTCATCTGTTTTCCTTCTTAAAAAATTTTAAGAAAAAAATTTCATCCTCAGAGAGAAGAAAAAGGAAATAATTTCCAAATCTTCCACCGGAGAGGACCAATCTCACCAGATCCACATTGCCGAGAGGACCATGACATTGTAGCCCATCGGAACCACCTCTTTTCCATCACCGCTTGATTGCCCATGAACTAATTCAGTTTTTTACAGACTCATAATTTCCTTATATATAAAGAAATTTAAGTTCATATTATGTGTTATTGTGATGTTTCATAGAAATTATGGATATAAATATAAAGCTCATGATCTGATTTGATTATCAAAATATGTTCGAGTTCTTATAGTGTTATAAGACTCAATGACAATTTATCAAGTCAAGTGTTAGGGTTAGACTTCGTCTTCCCATTGTACCGTTAGTCTTGGATGTATATCAAACGGACGTTCGATTCTCTGATGAATTATATTTGGGCCATGCCCAAGTTATGGACCTACTCCTCGACATCCATCCATCGTTCGATTAACTGGGCCGGACCCAATCTGCCTTCCACACGATATCATTCAAATTTCAGTATGTGATCGAACATTGGACTTGACCGTTCATACGAACAATGAACAACGATCGATGGAACCATTCATCGAACGTTCATCTTTTATCGACTGTTCGTCATTCGACCCTACGAAATGGCTTTTCAAGGGAAAAATCCCTTAGCCACCGGACTCATGCTCATCGATGACATGTCAGATCATTTACAATAACCGATGATATGAGTATTATATTTCAACCGCTGAACCCACGATTCATTCTGGTAACTGTCGAAATCAACCGCACGACTTGTCTTTCGACAGTGTACCATAAAGTCAGAACGATAACCGCCCACCAGAATTTCGGATTCAGACTGGGATCCTTCCTCTATAAATAAAGGAAGACCCCTCCTTCATAGAGGATCTGGATCGGAAGATACTCCTACGCTGTCAAAATCCCTTCATCTGAACATACTCTCACTCTGCTAGAATTTTTCCAGAAATATCATAATCTCTTGTACTATAAAAGAGACCTACTTATAGTAATATAATTATCTCAAAGGACGTAGCACCACATTCGGGCGAACCTCTTTAAATTTTGGTGTTCATTTACTTTATGTTTATTTTCAGATTCAAGCATTTATTTTCATTCTATTTTCTGATATAAACACTTTGTTCTCCGGTATGCTTTATGAATTTCATCAACGATTGTCAAGGGCCCAATCTATTATTTAATTTAGTCTCACTAATTTCCGTTAAATTTTTGACTGTAGCAATCCGACATCTACAGTTTGGCGCCCACCGTGGGGCCCTTGGCCATCTTACTCCGGAAATTCGCAAAGCATCAATGGCAGAACACGAACACCAGGAAGAACTTCCTCAGGGAAGCCCAGTTGGTCATCAAGAAGCTTCAACTTCAAACGCAAATTCCCAGGTTGCAAATCTGACACGATTGGTTGAAGAACTGACCAAAAAGCATGATAACCAGCAGAGTCAGATGGAGAGCATCGCTGCAGAGAACCAGATTCTCAAGAACCAGTTGATGTCCGTCAACTCTCAAGCCGCGTATTCGTATTACTACCCATACTACGGGTACACAACAGGGGCGAACACTGGGGGCTGGCAAGCATCCACGTCCCAGTTTCCACGAGGACCTAACAGTGGGGGCTGGCAACAAACCATCCCATACTATCCTCAAGGGACAAGGAACGTTGCACACAGCCCAGTGGCCCGAATGCAACCTTTGACTACACCAAGAAATACGACCGCTGCGAACGAAAGGCAAGCGCAACGGCCGCAACAACAACAGCAACAGCAGCAGCAGCAAAATCGAACGAGAGAGTTCGATCCCATCCAGCGCAACACTCACATCAGGCGTTCGACGTCCAATTCGCCACTACCCCCAGAAGGTCCCGTTTTACAAGGGACGATGGAAGTTGAGGACATGATGAGAAGCATCATGGCCGAAGAATTAAGAACGCTAAAAGCTCAAATGGAGCAGCGTTTTTCTTCGCAAATTCACCGAGCCACCACATCTACTCCAGGGTTCGACGACCTCGCCCGTGGAGTTCGAGAGACACCACTCTCCAGCCGCATCACCAACACCATTACATCGAAGTTCATCAGCATTTCGTTTCCGAAATTTGACGAAATTTCAGACCCACATGACCACCTACTGCAGTACAAGCACATTGTGCAATCAACAAACATTCCGACAGGGATGCTTGATGATATGATGTGCAAGTTGTTTGCTCAGAGCCTGAAGGGAGCAGCGTTAAGATGGTTCTGCAACCTTCCTCCCGAGTCCATCGATTCGTTCGATGAGCTATCGCTCGAATTCATGAAGAGTTACTCCGTCCACATTAGATCCGGCAAGACGACGAAGGATCTATGGAGCGTTGTTCAAGGCCCGCAAGAATCACTTCGCGCTTACATCAAGCGCTTTAGTAAAGCTATTTCTGAGATCTCCGGGTTAGACGACGGAACAGCAAGAGAGGCCCTGAAGAAGGGTTTGAGGCATAGATCCTTGTTCAAAAACGAGATCTGTGCCCGATACCCACCATCAATCCAAGACGCCCTACACTGAGCGAAAGGCTTTATCGAGCTGGAGGAAGAGAATGAACGGATCGAGCGAGACCTAGCTCGAACGAGGGAAGAGGTGGTAAAGACACGTGAGAATCGAGAAAAGACCTTCAGATGCGAACGCCCAGGTCCATCTCGACGAACAGAACGCCGTCCAGAACGAACGACAAGGCGTGAACATAAGCGTCCCCTCTCGCCGCCAAAATATGCCCTCGGTATCAGCCCATCCGAACTCATTGCTCATCTTAAGCGCCAAGATTTCATCACTTGGCCAAAGAAGCTGCCGGAGAACCCAGCCAGAGACACTAGCAAGTATTGCGAGTTCCACAGAGATCACGGTCACCTCACTGTCGACCGTCGAGCGTTGCGAGCAGAAGTGGCGAAACTACTGAGAAAAGGCCACCTGCGAGAGTTTCTGACCGACAAAGGTAGGGAGACTTACGGACTTGGTAACGAGTCCAAGGAGCGAAGGATCGTCCAGCATGTCGAAGACTCACCTTCGCCGCCGCCGGTTCGGAAGACAATCGGAGTCATTTGTGGAGGCTCAGTTTACAGTGGGGATACCGTGAATGCTGTCAAATCACATCGAAGGAGAGCAACCCAACCAATCGCGACAGTACTGCCCGACGATCCGGTCGAACATTCTATCAGCTTTCATAGTCACGAGGCCACCAGCTTAAGCAGACCTCACGATGATGCGTTAGTCTTAACACTAAACGTATCAAACTGCGAAGTTGGGAGGATCCTCGTTGACAACGGAAGCTCTGCGGACGTTTTTTTTCTTTCGACTTTAAGAGAAACGGAACTATCCGAATCAAAGATAGAGAGTTCGACGGCCGTTTTAACTGGATTCAATGGAGAATCAACGGCGGCAGTTGGCAGAATTAAACTCCCTGTATTTGCTGCAGGGGTGAACAAACTAACCACTTTTTTAGTTTTAGACTGTCCATCGGCTTACAACATTATCCTCGGTAGGCCTTGGATTCATTCCATGAAGGCTGTACCATCTACGTACCACCAACGCATCAGGTTTCCCACTAAGAAAGGAGTGAAGGAAATAAAGGGAAGCCAGGAGGTAACAAGAACTTGCTATCTTCACTCTTTAAAGATGAAGAAGGCCGATCGATTATAGCAACTAGAGGAGAAAGAAAAATCGAACGGTCAGATACAGCCTGACATGAAAAAACTAGATGAAGTCCAGATAAACCCAGCTCAACCAGATCGAGTCGTCAACATTGGCTCTCTGCTCGGAGACACTATTCGTCACCAAATACTTAGTTTTCTTTGCAACAACCAAGACTGCTTTGCATGGTCTCACAAAGACATGCCAGGTATTGACCCTGAAGTAACAACACATCGACTTAATGTCGATCCAAGCCACAAGCCTGTCAAGCAAAAGCGAAGAAAACTTGGTATCGAGCAGAACACGATTGTGAACGATGAGGTGCGAAAGTTGATTGAAGCTGGATTCATCAAGGATGTGCAGTACTCAGACTGGCTAGCGAATGTTGTCATCGTTAAGAAGAAGAACGGAAAATGGAGAGTCTGCATCGACTTTACAGATTTGAACAAGGCCTGCCCAAAAGACAGTTTTCCCCTTCCACACATCGATCGTCTGGTTGATGCAACAGCGGGACACGAGTTACTCTCGTTCATGGACGCTTTTTCCGGATACAACCAGATTCTCATGCATCCCGACGATTAGGAGAAGACTGCATTCATCACAGAAAGAGGGATTTACTGCTACAAAGTCATGCCTTTCGGACTCAAGAATGCGGGAGCCACTTACCAAAGACTTGTCAACGCAATGTTCGCTGATCAACTCGGTCGAACGATGGAGGTCTACATAGACGATATGCTGGTCAAATCATTGAAGGCTGCTGATCACATTGGACACCTATCAGAATGCTTCTCAGTATTTAGACAACACAACATGCGTTTGAATCCTTCCAAATGCTCGTTTGGTGTGTCGTCTGGTAAATTCTTGGGTTACATTGTGACGCAGCGAGGAATAGAAGCAAATCCAGACCAGATTCGAGCGTTAATAAACATGCCTCCACCGAAGAACAAACGAGAGATCCAGAAGCTGACTGGAAGAATAGCTGCTTTGAACAGATTCATCTCTCGCTCGACCGACAAATGCCAGCCCTTTTTCAAGCTTCTCAAAGGTAACAAGAAGTTCGAGTGGAATGAGCAATGTCAACAAGCCTTTGAAAAGCTAAAGAGGTATCTGTCTACTCCTCCAGTTTTATCCAAACCCCAGACAGGAGAAAGTCTATTTCTCTACCTTTCAGTCACAGAAGAAGCAGTCAGTGCCGTCCTCGTACGGAATACGAGCGGCGAACAGCCAGTTTATTATGTTAGCAAGACACTACTTGATGCAGAGACTAGATATCCGGTGGTTGAGAAATTAGCCCTTGCCCTCGTTACTGCCGCAAGAAAACTGAGGCCATATTTCCAATCACATCCGGTCGTCGTTTTGTCAACTTATCCTCTGCGAGCCATCCTTCATAGTCCTAACTTATCTGGACGATTAACAAAATGGGCGGTAGAGTTGAGCGAATTCGACATCGAATACCGGGTTAGAACTAGTCTTAAGTCACAAGTACTTGCTGACTTCGTAGCTGAACTCACTCCGGATCCTTTCACGCCAAAAACTCAAGTAGAATGCTGCTGGACGCTCATGGTGGACGGAGCATCAAATGTCAAAGGATCAGGAGTTGGAGTAATTTGCCAGTCTCCAGATGGCGAAATGATCGAACAGTCGTTCAGATTGGGATTCAAGGCATCGAACAATGAAGCAGAATATGAAGCCTTGATTGCTGGTCTACGCTTAGCCAAAGCCCTGGGCGCTCGACGTCTGAAAGTTCATAGCGACTCACAATTCGTTGTGAACCAAGTGTTGGGAGAATACACAGCCAAGGATGCAAGGATGGAAGCCTACTTAAACATGGTTCGTTCGTTGCTGCAGCAGTTTGAAGAATACTCGATACAACGAGTATCGAGAAGTCATAACACGCAAGCTGATGCCTTGGCTTCTTTCGGATCAACATCGGAACCCAACATATGTCGCAGCATCCCAGTCGGCTACATTGAAGAACCAAGCATTCAGATTGAAGCCTCAATCGTTGAAGTTGAAGCCACTAGAGACTGGCGCAAACCGATCAAGGAATACTTGAATGATGGAATTCTGCCGGACGATAAGCAGGAAGCTCGGAAGCTCAAGACCAAAGCTGCAAGATTTTCATTGATCAACGACATACTCTACTGACGTTCATTCAACGGCCCTTATGCTCGATGTCTCGACGATAAAGAAGCCACTTACGTTCTGAAAGAAGTTCATGAAGGAGAATGTGGAAAGCACTCTGGGGGACGATTCTTGTGCAACAAAGTCAAGCGACAAGGCTATTACTGGCCTACAATGCTTCAAGACAGCGAAGACTTTGTCAAGCGATGCGACAAATGCCAAAGACATTCCCTAGTATTTCATCAGCCAACAGAACGATTGTCGAGCATCGCAGCACCTTATCTATTCATGAAGTACTCAATGGATATTGTGGGCCCATTACCAAGAGCAAGTGGTCAGCGCAAATACCTACTTGTACTTACTGATTATTTTACTAAGTGGGTGGAAGCGGAGGCCTTTGCTGAAGTTAAAGACTCGGACGTCGAAGGGTTTATCTGGAAAAGCATAATCTGCAGGTTTGGTGTGCCCCAAGAGATTGTGACAGATAACGGGGCTCAGTTCATCTCAGGCAACTTCAGAAAATTCTGCCACAACTGGAACATCGAGCTTAGCTTCTCCACCCCGAGGTATCCACAAGGGAATGGTCAAGCTGAAGCAACAAACAAGACAATCGTTTAGAATTTGAAGAAGAAGCTCGAGGCTCGAAAGGGGAGATGGGCAGACGAACTTCATGGCGTACTTTGGGCGTACAGAACCACTCCACGAAGGGCGAACGGCGAATCTCCTTTCTCACTGACCTTCGTTGCAGAAGCTGTTGTCCCAGTAGAAATTAGAGTCCCAACACTTCGGCGTCAGTTGGCTTTCGAGAACGAAGAACAGAATCAAGAAATGCTCAACGACAGTCTGGATATTCTTAATGAACGACGAGATCAGACTCTGATTTGCATGGCAAACTACCAACAATCAGTAGCCAGGTACTACAATTTGAAGGTTCGACCCAAAGCTTTCAACGAAGGAGATCTCGTTCTTCGCAAGGTATTCCAGAACACTGCCGAGCCAAACGCTGGAAAGCTGGGAGCAAACTGGGAAGGTCCTTACAGGGTCCTGAAGGTTATACGACCAGGAGTTTATCGCCTCGAAACTTTCGATGGAGTAGAAGTCCTCCGCAGCTGGAATTCTCATCATCTTCGCAAGTATTACTTGTGAAAAAATCATAACCATCATCTTCTTTTTTCTTACATAGCCAAATTTTCTGTATATATTTTACTTTGGCTATTTTTCAGACAATCATTTTGTAAAGTTTATTTTTGTAAGGCCAGATCCTTTGTGGTTGATCATTCGATCCTACAGGTCTGAGTCTAAGACTATTCTTCTCTTCGCCTTCCGAGGCCTGAACTACGTTCGACTTGATCCCTAAACACTGGGTACGTAGGCAGCTCGTGTACACTTATGCGAGTCCAGTCATAAAATCATTCAACAACTATGTTCGATCGAACTACGGATGGCTTGATCCCTAAACATTGGGTACGTAGGCAGCTCATCACACTTGAATGAGTTCAGCTATTGATGTAATTCAAAAAATTACATTACTTAGAATTTTTCACAGATAGATTTACTGTGATTAATGGTTATTTGCTCACAACGATTCAAGATCATTCGATGATTCATACGGACCCTAAAACGTTCGTATCATAATTCAGTGTTCCCTACTTGATCGTTCGATTCTAGTTGGAATACTTGGATTTACGTCCTATCGTTCGACATTCAAACACTCAACCCAAATTAATGCAAGTTAAAAAAAAATGAAGAAAATTCGAATTCTTCATTAAAACTGAAATTGATATAAGTGTTTCACCAATTACAAAAATAATTCAACCTACAGAAACTATTACAAAAACTACTCCCGCACATCGCGGTTTTGAGTAGCATCCTCTTCAACTGGGAGCTCGATCACTTCATCAACCTGGGCAGGAGAATCATTGCCTGGAGCATCACCGCCATCTAAGGTTGATTCTGGAACTAGAGTTGATGTCTCAGCTTCGTTGAGAATTTCATATGTCTCGATCTCCTCATCGACATCAGTTTCGACCAGGAGTCCTTGCTTATAATGCTTCAAAAGTTCATATCGAGCCCTAATAGTCGACTCTTCATGGATACTAAGGACTTTCTCGACGAGCAAAGCCTTCTCGTTCGCGAGCGTTTCTTTCTCAGCCTTGAGCGTAGCCTTCTCGGCCTCCAAAGCTTCGATCTTCGCCTGAGCTTCGGTGTGACGGTTCGCGATGACCTGTGACACCTCTACGTTTTCCTTTGACATCCTTATTGTTTGTTGAAGATCACCCATCAGGCTCTCGGCGCTCGTCTTGACATCCCTAAAATTTCTATCGATATTATTGAGCTTTTCCTCACGCTCGCTATCTTTTTGCTCGAGCTCTCTGATTTTGTTGCTCATAGCTGAAACTCTATTAGCTGTTCGATGAACGAGCCCCATCGTTCGAATATTGTTCTGCAGACACAAAGGAAAAGGCGTTAAATTAAGCTCGTCGTTCGACGATTTGGATGTGCTAGAATCAAACACATATATATATTACCTTCAGACCATCCCAGAGCACGTCATCCAGATGATCGTGAATCCGCCCACTGTTCATCTTGTCTTCATCAACTTCAGAGAACAGGCGACGCATGAGCGCGACGCTCGCTTCCTTATCCTCGAGGAAACTTACGTCAGAAGGCAAAACAAGTTTAAATTTCTTCTGCACTGCCTTCGACGTCCGAGGTTCATCATCTGTCTCGGGTGAAGCAATCCTCGATTTCTCGCTCCTGTTGGCAGGAACTTTCCTCTTACCCTTCGCCACAATTTTTCTCTTCTTCGTGGGTGGCTGGGATGGCTCAACAATGGGCTCGGCTGGCTGAACAGTTGGTTCGACTTGATCAGTTGCTGAAGGCTCCGGCGAGGACTCCAAAACAGGAAATGGAGTTGGAGCACTGCTCGATGCCTTCGTTGCTGCCGCAGCCTTCTTGGCTTCGAGCTTAGCTTTGGCTGTAGCCTTTTTCTTCGCTCTGAGCTCTTCGGCCGAGGGTAGTTTGAAGTCCATCCTGTCCAAAACTGACTCTGCGATCAAAGCTTCCTCGTCAGTTAACGGTTCGATGAACAATGGAGGGCCAAACAGTCGTCTTAGCGCTCCTCTGATCACCAACGTTCAATCGACCCAGGAAGGAAGACTCTTAATCTTACCTGTTGGAATTTCAACGAATTCCTTCCAGAGGCTCGAAGCTCGAAATCTACTGGGAGTGTTGATCTCGTCCCACTCTCGGTTCGGCAGAGCAAGCAACCGTTCGAGCTTCTCCTCGAAAATAAGTGCCTTCGGTGGTGGTTTCTTTAGTTCTTTGCCTGCAAAAAGAACAAACAAACATCAGATCTCGATACAAAACTGAAGGTACTTGCGCCCTTTCTTATTCTTCGTTCGATACTTACGAAGAGTCCCCTATAATGGGAAGAAAGCGTTGGCGAGACCACCCATCGAATGTTCGTTCACGTGCATGAAGAAATAGCGGTCCTGCCAATAGCGATCTGCGTTCTTCATGTCCCCCACAACTTGTTTCTTCCTCCTTGGATACATGGAGTACCTCCCATGATCCTTCGCATTTTCCTGATGATAGTATATTGCGAGAAAGTCGTCTACTGATAGTTCGACTTTCGATTCGTCAGCCAGTACTATCAACCCCAGGAAAACTCTCATACCGTTGGGCATCAGTTGAGGGATCGCCAACTGGTAATGATGCATCGTCTGGACGAGGAGTGGAGGAAGTGGAAGTCTGAGCCCACACTCGAAGTAAATGCTGTACATGCATATCCACCCTTCCGAGACGGTATCTGCTCGCTCGTTTGGGAAAGGCAGACGAAGCTGGACTTTGTTTGGAAAGCCATACTTTCCCCTAATTTCTGATAGGTCGTCCTCCGTCAGAGCAGACCGAGGGTTCGATGTTCGGAGGAACGACTCCGAGCTTAAACATCGAGGCGCCTTAGTTAACCGAGCGATGGGGAGTATGGATAAAACGTCTGCTCCTGACGTCGTCGCTGGTCTGTTCCGTTCTTGTTCCGCGCCGCTCGTCCCAGCACCGTTCTGGTCATGGGAAAATTCTCTGTCGAACTTCGAACGACGAATAGCTTCAGCCATTTCTTCGTCGTCTGAACTACTATCGCTTGAATCAGAGCTCGTCCATTCGACAGTGACGTCTTCGACTATTTGCTTTTCTTTGTCCATCGACTCGCAAACAGAATTTTGGACGAACTAAAGAAAATTTTTGGATCTACAGTCCTATCTAGCCTAAAAATCCTTTGATTCTGAAGAACCCGAAGAATAATAGGCTAAAACCCAAGGGGAAAACCCAGAAAAACACTCACTAAATCCCTCAATCGAGTCACTCGCCGAAACGGAAATGCAAAATCAAAAGCCAGAAAGTTTCGAAAAGACCGAATCGAAAAACAAAACTAAACCAAGAAGGAAAGAAGAAGATAAATCTTGCCTGAGAAGTTGAAGATCTTGCGAAAAAACTTCTGGCTCTGAAAGTCGAAATGCTCCAAACGCGTATTATATGAGAGACCGAGAATGCGAAGAGTTATATACCTTCAGAAACTCATCCATCAGACGGTCCTGAATTTATGATAATATCTAATCAGACGGCGTGTGATTCGCAACCATTCGAATTCTCTCTCTCATGCGAATCATCATAACGATTCGTACCATTGCAACGGTTCGAATTTCGAAAAACCAAGACGTCGTGTCGAGACACCCATTCAGTATACGCCACGTGTACCACGCTATTCCCTCTTTACTGGAATCGATGCATTTTATTAAATGATGACAGCTTTTTCGGATTTCACAAATCTGGAAGATCAGAGTTCGACATCATTATATATAAACGTTATTCAAACACTCTATCGAGGATCCATCGCTCGATAGAGTGGGGGGCTATCTGTTGGGGTTAGACTTCGTCTTCCCATTGTACCGTTAGTCTTGGATGTATATCAAACAGACGTTCGATTCTCTGATGAATTACATTTGGGCCATGCCCAAGTTACGGACCTACTCCTCGACATCCATCCATCGTTCGATTAACTGGGCCGGACCCAATCTGCCTTCCACACGATATCATTCAAATTTCAGTATGTGATCGAACATTGGACTTGACCGTTCATACGAACAATGAACAACGATCGATGGAACCATTCATCGAACGTTCATCTTTTATCGACTGTTCGTCGTTCGACCCTGCGAAATGGCTTTTCAAGGGAAGAATCCCTTAGCCACCGGACTCATGTTCATCGATGACATGTCAGATCATTTACAATAACCGATGATATGAGTATTATATTTCAACCGCTGAACCCACGATTCATTCTGGTAACTGTCGAAATCAACCGCACGACTTGTCTTTCGACACGTGTACCATAAAGTCAGAACGATAACCGCCCACCAGAATTTCGGATTCAGACTGGGATCCTTCCTCTATAAATAAAGGAAGACCCTTCCTTCATAGAGGATCTGGATCGGAAGATACTCCTACGCTGTCAAAATCCCTTCATCTGAACATACTCTCACTCTGCTAGAATTTTTCCAGAAATATCATAATCTCTTGTACTGTAAAAGAGACCTACGTACAGTAATATAATTATCTCAGAGGACGTAGCACCACATTCGGGCGAACCTCTTTAAATTTTGGTGTTCATTTACTTTATGTTTATTTTCAGATTCAAGCATTTATTTTCATTCTCTTTTCTGATATAAACACTTTGTTCTCCGGTATGCTTTATGAATTTCATCAACGATTGTCAAGGGCCCAATCTATTATTTAATTTAGTCTCACTAATTTCCGTTAAATTTTTGACTGTAGCAATCCGACATCTACATCAAGTATGAGACCTTATGGTGAAAAAGGCAGAATCATGATTTATGATATTGTTCTAACTAATGGATGATCATGATAATTTATGACACGAATAAGATGGTATTGTGGTTTATTAAGCAGTATTGAAATTATACTGTGGCCGACCGTTATTGCGGATGTAGAATTGAGAATAAGGATTAAGAATGATATGATATTTGGAGCAATAATGATTAAGTGGCTTCAAGTCCTAAGAAAAACCTATACGCTGTCCAATTATATGCATATAAATTATGGACTGCAGTTCAATAGTACTGGACTGTTGATAGTTAAAACAATATTTATATTATCTAGATTATTAAGAAAATGGACTACGTATTAGAAATGATGCCAAACATAGCATTACTTGGAGGCCAAGTAATTATGGATAAATATATAAATTTTTTATTTATTGTTTTTTCCTCCACATGGTCGGTTGACAAGGGAAAATTAGAAGATAAGTATACAATTTTTGGATTTCATAGATTTTATGGAAAGAATTAAGAAGATAAGTATGAAAAGATTTTTTTGGCAAAAAACTCTCCACATGGCAGGCCATTTTGAGGACATAGAAGGCAAAATTTTGTGTTTTAAGGTCAAATATGTAATTCAAGAAAGTTGCAGAAAAAAAATAATTGTGAAAATTTTTTGAAATTCCACCAATAAATAGAGGTTGGGTGTGAGAATTGAACCATTTTGGTTAGCTTCTCATCTTTTAGTTTCCTTCTCAACTTTCCCCTCTAGCCTTTAGAAAACAAAAGAGAAAGAGAGAGAGATAGGAGGTTGGTGGCCAGTTGGGTGTAGAGAGGCAGAGAGCAAGGATTTTTCTTATTCAAGGCTCAGAATCCATCTCTTTCAAGCTCCAGAGGTATATTCTTGATCCCTAATTAAAACTTTAATTAGTTTTGGTTTGAGAAATTTATATGTATTTCAAGTTATGAGATGTAAGAACATAAGCTCATGTTCTTTTATTTCTCAATTTTATGGTCTCTAATGAGTGATTTATGGTTGGGTGATCTTGTTTTGCTAGCTCTAAGCTTTAGTTTGATTTCATGCTTAAGATGAGTTTTAAGAATATGTGCATGTGATTATATTCTCACATGTTCAAGTATGATGATTTTATGCATATTGATTAAGAAATCAACATTAAAACACAACTTGGTAAGCTAGTAAAGTTATCAATATTGTGTTTTTCAAGCAAGTAGGTAAGTGAGTGATTGAATTTTAAGAACAAATTTAACGCGCTGCATGTTGATGTAAGCTCACGGCTTCAACCGTTTGAGGTAGGGTGTACAGATTTTTAAACCGGAACCAACAAAAAAATAAACTGCCAGTTTTCAGAACAATTGAGACAATTTTCTAGAAACTCAATTTTGAGCCGCTTAGAGGCTGAATTTGAAAAACATTATAGCTACAAAGTTGTAGAACACAGAAAATCCTAGGGGGCAATGCGGACATTTTTTGAAAAACAGGCTCCAAAGGCCTTTGTTTTTATCAGTTTTCAAAATTGGTCGGTCCAGATATTGTACACGGCCAGTATCTTTCAAAGGGAAAAATGGATAAGTAAAAGATAGATTTAAGTTTTAGACCAAAAAAAAAAGTTGTAGGTTTTGATAAGATCTATAACTTCCGTGAAGAAAAGTTTTACAAATTTTAAACCGATTTAAAGATAAAATTGAATTTTCAAAACTATGCATGAAATAGGAAATTCCTGCATACATACATTCAAAGGATGTTTTGAAATCAGTTTTTAAAGTTTTATGACCCTTATGAAAAAGGACTATGGTTTTATGAAAATAGTTTCAAAAATATTTAAATCCATTTGAATTTACAAGTGATTTTAAATACATATTATGTATTACAAAAGGAAATTTCAAGTATTTATGTTAATAAATATAAATACTTAATTTATGGAATTAAGGTATTTTTAAAAATATATATATTTTTGAGAAAAGGAAATAAAAATAGACCCAAGTTACTCAAGAAGATAGTAACAATTGTATAACTGATGGTAGTCAGTTTGGAAATCGATTTACTATTTAATGAATATGTTATGGTTTGCAATAAGATAGAATGATTCTTACGCTTCATTTGAAAACAAGAATATAGCTTGTTGTCTTGCTTTTTTGGAATGCTAGAGCAGGAGCGTAGGACAATTTGTAAATACAATCCCGCCTACAACATGGGCAAAAATGTTTTTTTACTGCTTTGCAAGTTTTCCAAAATTCATGCATTAAGTTACATGAGGTACATGTGCTTTATGTATTACTATTATGACATCATAAAAGCATGCTCACTAATAATAAATTACATAATAAGAACAAGATCAAGTTTTCACGTAAGAAATAATTAAGATTCAAGTTTTCAAGTATGATCAAAGCAAGAATAAATTTTCATATAATAAGATAAGATAAGCAAGTTTTCTCATGTCGCACCGACCTGCCACGTGAGCGGGTTTAGGTTTGATTCATGGTTTGAGCTGAACAGGGCTAGCCTCCCCAACCACTTCATGACTATGTGCCACGGTATGTACACTCATGTTATGTTATGAAAGGGGCTCAAAACCAAGTTAACATAAGAAAGCATGATTAATTCATGATAATTTAACATAAGAAAACATAATTGATTCATAAGAAAACATAATCTATTCATAAGAAAACATAATCTATTCATACACTCTTTTACCAAGCTTGTTTTGCGAGAGTAGAAAGTTGTACTTATTGAGCGAAAGCTCATAACTTACGTTCATGTTGTAGGTAAGCAACCTACCGGATATACTTGATATAAGACTGTGGAGAAATGGCACTACAGACTGTAAAATTTAGGTTGGACAGTGTCACGTATTTTGTAAAATATGTTGTGTTATGTTATGATAATTTAATGGTATCGGTACTTAGTACTAGGATAGTGTTTACTACTACGGTAATTAGAATGCTTTATCAAATGTGTTTAGATGATTTTAAAACTCAGCACTCGATTGAATACATATAAATAAGAGTGGGAATAAGTTAGCTTTTAAATTTGAGTTAAAAAAAAATATTTCCAAATTTTTACGAAACATAAAAGTAAGTTTAAACATAATTAAATATGTTTAAGAATGAGGTAGCGGCCATGTAAGGTAGGTTGCCATAAGGTTTGGTATCAGGGCATAGTAACGTAACGGCCCACGCAATCAGGTTGTTACCTTCATTTATCCCCTTTTCTCCTACCCCCCCACCGTCACCTTGTTTTGCTCTGTCGCTGTTGCCTAACTTTATGATTTTTGACTGTAGCAAGCTTATCATGGCAGGACATATCCAAGATTTGAAATTCTCATTTGGGTTTGCTAAAGCAAAGATGATGTGATTATAGTTTCTCAAAAGTAAAAATTTTTTAAAAAGAAAAAACCAAAGCTGTTTAATCTATTGAGTAGTTGGTCCAAAATAGTATAAACTCTTTAAAATGAGATACTTTGGTCCTTGTTTCCCTTTTTTTTGGCCGTGCTAACCTTAAATTCTTTAAAAAGGTGACGGTTTGGTTCTTTCTATTCAAATCTGTTAAATTTATAATGGAATGAGTCATGTGAGCCATTATATGAGCTCAATTAACCATAAAAAAAACAAAAATACCCTTATTCATATCAATTACATTAAAAAAATAAAATATAAAAAATAAAAAAGAGAAAGAGAGAGCTAAATTCAAACCCGGCCCCCCCTCCCACTCTCACCTCTCCTTCCTCCTACTCAAAACCCAGTGCTGCTGCCCTCGAGCAAACACTGATCTAAGTTCATCCCCTGGTCTTTGCCATCACAAGTGCCCCCCCTAGAATCCAAACTCAAACCCGCCACCCCCCCCCCCGAACCCATGAATTTGACCCACCACCTAGAATTCAAGCCACCGAATTCTAGGTTTGTCCCCCCCTCCCCAAATACGAATCTAAACCCTCCCCCTGGAATCCAAACTCAAAGCCTCCCCCTCCCCACGAATTTGACCCTCCACCCCAAAATTCGAACCACCGAATTCTGGGTTTGTCCCCCTTGCCCAGCATTGCGCTTTTCGATATAGGTTTCAGCCCCCCCAAAAGGTTCTAACTTGGGTTTTCACCGCCCCCCTCCCCAGGAGTTCTTATCTAGTTTGGCTCCCCTTGACACGACTGTCGCCAAACTCACATCCCTTTCTTCTCCGTTGCCAATTGCCCTCACCCACCTCTGCCGATGTCGTCAATTTGAGTTTGAGAAATGAAGAGAGAGAGAGAGAGAATTTTAATTTTTTATGATTTTTTTATAGCAATTATTATTAAATTACTAAAATACCCTCTTAAATTAGATAACATGCTATACATATGACTCATTCTGTTTGAAATTTAACAAATTAGATGGAAATGACCAAACTGTCACCTTTTTAGAAAGTTTAAAGTTAGTATGGCAAAAAAAAAACAAAAAGAATCAAAATGCCACATTTTAAAGAATTCATGGACTACATAGGTCAATTACTCTAATTTATTTAGACGTTCTTCTTTGCCCTAGTTGTTCTTCTTCATCCCACGGTGTGCAGTTTTTTTTTTTTTTTTTTTTTTTTTTTTTTTTTTTTTAAACCAGTGTGTGTAGAAGGTTTGTCGGAGACTTCAAGTAAAAAAAATTAAAAATTAAAAACAAGTTGTCGGACCCACGGAAAAATAAATGCTTTGGCTTTTTTGTTTTGTAAGTTTAAAATTACATTGCCAGCTAAGCATCGTGAATCTTAGGATTCATAAAGGGCATTTTTGTATAAATCATCGTCCACAAAAAATTTCGAAAAAGAGTCGGCCTCCGTTTCAACTCAAGACACATTGAAGAAATTCCGTCTCTAGAGATACCTCCTTTTATTTATTTATTTATTTTTTCCCTCTCCCTTGGCTTAAAATATTTACTCCCTCTATGTGTCCCATCACTAGCTGGCCTCTTTCGAAAACGTTGAAAACTCTCTTGTGGTGTGGAGATACATGGACAATGAAATAAATGACCGTCTCGATTTACCAGGAAAAACGTTATTGCCAGTAATTCATTTTTGTGGAGATTATATTTGGTCGAAATCATATTAAACAAACGGTAAAAGTTATTTTTCATATCCTACGACGGAATTCTCATTAATGGTTTGCAAAATAATTTACACGGAATAAATTGGTAAAAGGATGAGAATCAAATTAACAAACTTTTGATACAAATGCCAAAATCGCTCTAGGAATCGATCTTTTCACGAGGAAAAAAATAAATAAATAAATAAGCTTTTGCAAGGGATAACAGAGCTATAAATTCAGAACACCGTGACAGTATCATATTATAATACAAGTCATCACCTGCCGGTAACCACCGGCTCTGTGCTGATAATGATGTACTGAGTTACAAATGGAAACCCGTTGCGACAATGAAGGTAACCTGCCGCGTTATTAGGTGCCATGGGCAACGGAAAGATAAAGTAAGAGAATCATATTTTACACAGAAAACACCAGGGATAGATACACTTCATACATTTTTCGGGTAACATAGCACAGAATAATATATACAAGTTACTGTCGGAACTGACTGAAGCTACGCCCAATTATCGCCTCAAAAAATGATGACTCAACGAGTGAATACAGAATCAATATAGGCAGTGAAATGCTAAGAAGATTTCGCTATTTGGCGACTCATTTCAAAGCTTTCCTTCCTAATCCAAACTCACTAGCACGTGGAGATTTGGATCTTGGTACATATTTCCCCCTCGTAAGCTTCCTGATCTTCCTCGTCCTCCCAAGTCCGCCATTTTTCTTTATTTTCTCCAACTTCTGTTTCCTCCCATCTATATCATCTTCAATAACTTTAGCTCTCTTTTCATCTGATAGCATAGCCAACCGGGAAAATTTCTTAGGCCTCACTATTCCAAGCTTCTCGGTTATCTCCTTGAATGCCGGAACAAGACCACGCCTCAGAAAACATCCGTCGATAAGCTGCATTGAGTTGTATTCTGGTAGAGATGGAGCATCTTTCAACTCGAGGTCCAAACAGAAGGGCGAGTCTTTTAGCCACATCCTGAGGGAGTGAGCCTTAGCTACAAGAAGACCTGTTCTTGTTCTACAGGGATAAAAGGGGATCCCATCTCCCACAGACACGCCTTCAGTGTGCTATTAAGAGAAATTGAGTTGTACTCCGATGTTCCCGTTATCAAGACTACTGATTTTGGAGATTCCGGATAGCCTTGCAGGGATGCGTCCTGCATAAGAGGGGATTTTACATGTTAGACTCACAGACTAGTAGCATTCTAAAAGATGACAGTCATTTCTGAAGTAACGCTAAACTTGCAATAACACAATCAAGAAAAGTCATCATATATGCTATCAACATCAGAAATGGTAATTTAGTAGAGCCCTCATGATGTACGGAAGCAGAAAAATGGAATGCAAATCCTAGTTCTCCTCTTGGTATTGTTTCCCGTTTAATAGGAAACAGCATCAAATTTACGTTCACGACTTTGTCGAACTAATGATTATTTAGTCAATGCATAAGGAGATTTTAGAAATAAAACGAATAAAAATTCCTATTCCAAAGTTTAGTAAACACCAGTAAACTGTAATGTGCTAAAATTACATAAACAACACTTTTACAGCAAATCCAAACAATTGTAAATCTTTAATCTACAAGTTTTTCCTAAATGATTGATGAACTAGAAGTATACCTATGCCACTACATCCATATTTGAATGAGGAAAACAAAGGGCGTTGTAACGAGGATTATGTAAAGTTGTGTAGCCTAATTAATACCCTGCAAAGAAACGCCTTACGCAGAGACAGCACACAGATTGACCTTGAGAGTATTTGAGAGTTGTTTCCTTAAGGATATTTTGAAGATTCCACTTGTAATATCGGTTGCCCTAATTTTTCTTTACAAATAGGGGCTCTGCCATTAGAGATTATCATGAGAGAGGTTAGAGAAAACACAGAGAGTGTGTGAGTGTAAATTTTTTTGATTAACTTCTTGATCAATCAAATTGAATTTTGAAATAAGACGTAGTCTGACATTAAGGCGAACCTATATACAAATTTGCATCTGTTGTGATTGTTTATTTTCTTCTACAATTTTATTGCTCTTGGTGATATAAAATTAGGGCGTTAATTCTTAACAGACAAGACAATTGTTACTCCCAAATTATTTTTTTAGAAGGAACCATTTCCACAGAAATTTAGTGAGGAGAAAACTGACTTGCCTGCATGTGATCAAGCCACAATGTAAGACCAACAAGGGCAGAACCGGCCGACAACTTTCTAAAATCAGCGCCCCAATCCTTGTCAGCAACCCTGCATCATAAAAAGGCCATAAGATACAAGCAGACAAATGAAAATGGAAAGTTTTATAAGAGAAACAAGAATTACTTAATCTCTCTCCAATTTTCCAAATTTTGTATCACCTAGATAAAATTGCAGTTTACTGCATTTTAATTTAAAATATATATATATATATATATATATATATATGCTTCAACTGCCACATATTTGCTGTGGAAGACTCACTTACCCGCTTTCATTTGATTGTTTAGTTCAAAGTTCATTTGCAAAACACTATATTTATAGCCTTCGTCAAACAAATTAATGATGCATGCAAATTGTTCATAACATTATCAAACAGGACCTACCTGAACAGATCATGCCGAAAGATGCCTCTCTTGATTGCCAGTTGGAAAACCCATGAAGCAGTTGCTCGGAATTCAAATGCCCACAAAAGATCCTCCAAAGCATTGACAAAGTTAAACGCTGCATCGTCTTCTAAAGGTCCTAGCTTCTCAAGACACTGATCCACCTCTGAAATTAGTGATTCAGATTTTTCTGTCAAAATCCTACAAAAAGACAAACGAAAGACGGTCATAAATGGATCCAAAGCAAAAATATATGGGAAAAGAAATCCAACAACGCTGGAACTTGGGAAACCGTGCATTACCTTATCGGAAGATCAAATCCAGCATCGCTTAGAGCATTCAAGAGGACAAAAGCTTCGCTTGTGCGCTGGGACAAACTAGCAGCTCTAATAAAGCATGTCCATATTCTATGGTCTGCCTCTAAACCCTCTTCTTCCATCTCTCTGAGCTTTTGGATTCCAGTGTTATAATCTCCGTTCTTGAGATAAGCATCAATTACAGAACTGTACGGTAGTGTATTGAGGTTTAAACCGGTGTCTTTCAAATTGTCGAGCACCTTCTCAGCTTCCCCAGGCTGTCCGGAGCTGCCGTAGGAAATCATAAGCAAGTGCATTGTGGAAAAATTGGGCTCCATACCTGCCTCTTTCATCATGCTCACCAGCATTTCCGCTTTGGACGGGTTTTTCGAATTCCTAAACACTTTAATCATAGTATGATAAAATGAACGATCCAATTTACGCCCATTTGACCTCAACTCTTCAAATAGCTCCTCGGCTTGATCAAACAGTTGCTGCTTACTAAATGCTGAAATCAGGCTTTTGTAGGTGTCCAACTTAGGTTCCAAGCCCCGGTTTCTCATCTCACGCATGAGTGATGAACCTTCTTCTGGTCTACTATCTTTGCAGTACATTATTATTAGAATATTATAAGTATCCTCATCCGGGCTAAGACCAGCTTCTCGAATCTGTTGGTACACTTCAACCGTCTTTCTGAAATTTTCAATTGACGAGTACAACTTTAGCACAGAATTCCATATCGAGAGATCAGGCTTAAATCCTGCCTCTTGCATCTCGGATATCATTGCCTCAACATCCCTTACTCGTTTTACCTTGCACAGTAACCTGATCATAACCCTATAGAGATCCATGTTAGGGAAATAACCAGCAGCCTTCATTCCCTCGTATATTTTCTTCACCTCAAACACATCACCAGCTCGAGCAAATGCATCGAGCATCAAGAGAATCGAGCTTTTGCTCATCTTGAAACCCATATCTTGCAGCTCTTGGATTACTACGTAAAGCTCCTCCAATCTCCCATCAACAATTAAAGCTTGCAATAAGCCATTAATAGAATCCACGGTTGGCGTGGGACCATCCCTCATCATTGTGTTAAAGATTGCCCTGGCTCGCTCATAGCAGCCACTTTCAGCATAAGCTTGTATCAGAGCATTCCAAACCTTCCGATCAACTTCTGTATGTCTTTGCCTAAGACGTCCCACCAAGCTCTCCGCTTTCTGCCATTGAGTGACTTTCCCGTATGCTTCAATAACACTAACGTAGACAGTGATGATGTCAAAAATGATTCCCTTTGCTTCTGCCTGATCAATTAAATGGTGTGCTGTCTCGGGGAAACCCATTTTACAATAAATGAGAGCCATATTCTGATAAAGAAGTTTGGAAGGTTCAACACCAAAGAATCTCATGTCAGAAAAAACCTGGGAAGCATCGCCAAATAACTCGTTCTCTTTGCAGCCTTGAATCATTGATTCATACATCATAGAACTTCTGCTAAAAGAATGGAATCCCTTTGTTTTACTATACTCCTCCAAAGCAGCATCGAATTGATGAGCCTTGCACATTATGACAACCAGTGCTTCGGTTATGAGTTGATTGGAGCCAGGAGCACGTTCTCTCAAGAATTCAAGTAACTCACGTGCTTCTGAGTGCCTTCCAGATGAACTGTATGAGCTAAGAATGGATAACAGACTTTCCCTGTCCAGTTCATAGCCACGGCTGATGGCAAGTCTCAAAAGTTTAGCAGCATGATCGAAGCACTCCCCCTTGACAAGAATCGAAGAAATAACTTGCAGGTTCATGCCACAGAGGAACTCCATATCTCTGATCACTTTCTCTACAGCGTCCGATTTGTTTTCCCTCCCAAGTACTCGCACCATGACCTCATAAAGGGCATTATCTGGCACGAAACCATCATGCACCATTTCTCGATAAAATGCCATTGCCTTCTTTGTGTCATTGGACCTCAGAAAAATATCCAACATAACTGAGTAGGCTATTTGATCAGGTCTAATGCCAGACCTAACCATGCAATCAAAAGTCTCCTGAGCCTCCGCTAGCATACCAGACCTTGCATACCCGCATATTAAAGCACTATAGGTTCGCAATGTCGGTTTAACTCCTGCATCTAACATTCCCGACATCACATTTGCCGCCTCTATTATCTTATTACCTTTCCCAAGTGAGTCAATCAAAACAGTGTACGTAATAGCATCGGGATTCCGACCCACCTTTTTCATGTCCCTATAAAGCTGAAAGGCTAAATCATGCTGCCCCTGCTTCCCATACATGTGGATCATTGTATTGTATGTCATCTCATCTTGACCAAACCCCTTTCGCACCATTTCTTCGCATATCTCCTTCACTCTTTCTATGTTCCCTTCTCTAGCAAAAGCGTATAACAAAGAATTATATGTGACCGCATCTGGGAGAAACCCGTTAGGCTCCAATTCCTTAAAGAGCTTATCAGCTTTGCTCGGCAGTCCGCATCTCCCATACACTGAAATCATGGCATTATAAGTCCAAAGATCAGGCTGACAACGATGCCGCACCATGTCGTTGAAAACCTTCATCGCCTCTTCCAAGTTGGATTCACGCGAACACCCACTTAGAAGAGTGTTGTAAGTAATAATATCTGGTCTGAGACCCGACCTCCTCACCTCATCCAAAAGTTCAACTGCCAAATTCGGTGTCATAGCACCTGACTTCATACGCGCATTGATCAAAGTATTGAAACTGATAAGGTCCGGCTCACATCCTCTCTCACGCATTAAATCGAGCAACTCGCGAACCTTATCGAACCGGCCATTTCTTGCCTGCACACCCATTATGGCATTGTACACTTGGACAGTATTGCCTATATCAGGCTCAGCCCTGGTGAACATCTCCATGGCTAATCCAACTTGATTAGCCTTTCCAAGGACCGCCAAAATAGTGGCGAGCATCCGGGCATTTGGAGAGTACCAATGCCGCAAATTCAGCCACTCATAAACCTCCAAAGCCCTATGCCAACTGGACTGTCCTACCCACTTCACAACAAAGCAGAAATCAGTGGGAGTCATCTGTACTTTCCTATCATCCAACACATCAGCCACAAACTCATCAGATTTCAACTCCAAAATCCTATCGGTCAAATACTTGACTCTTTCTCGCCAATCTTTGGCCCTTTTAAGTGCTAATTTGTTCATTTTTTTGACCCTAGTCTTGCTCGGCCGACCCAAAACTTCTTGTGTCTCGTCATTTACCTCCAAAGACTCTAAATTCATCGCATTCTCCTCTTCCTCTGCACCCTCGGAATCATGGGTCGGTGGAGGAGAGTCGACTGTGAAATGGGTCTGAGCAGGCGGGTCATAAGTTTCTCTCAGCTTTAGGTTTGGCCATCTCACTGATGGTGAAGCTCTGCTGTAGCTAAATTTCTTATGGTTATTGCCATTAAAACTACTGGAATCGTTTAGTTGTTCAGAAACGGAACCAGAACTAGAACTAGTAGTTACGGAAGAAGTTGTTCTTGTTGTTGGGTTTGAAGAGCAAGAGAAAGTAGTGGGTCTGGGTATCTTGGAAGAAGAAGAAGAAGAAGAAGGTGATGAGAATGAGTCTGGATGTGTTAAAGGTGAAGAAACAGAGGAAAGTACTCCTGTGAACGCCATAGCTGCACCAGCAGATGTGAGGTGCTTTTTTCGCAGATATTTCTGTTTTGTATTGGCGGGGTTAGGATATTATTTTCCTTGGGAAAATTATATTCGCACCCCTTAAAATGTTGTTTTCAAATTTCTTGGTAAATTTCCTATTTTACCCCATACAATTCTTCTACTTACTCAAATCTTTTTATTTAGGTTTGTAAGTTTGTTGGCTAAATTATTTTAATTTTAATTAAATTATATTTTTTTCTAGATTTTTTTTTCTTTAAAAAAATAAAAAAAAATTTAACTAGCTTTTAAAATATCAATCAACTCTAATTTAAAAATTTTAAGTATCTGTTTGATAAACTATCTTAAACTCAAATTTTCATTTCAGTTTTTATCTTTTTCTGAAAAGTTAATAAAAATTATAATTAGTTTTTAAAAATCAACCAACTCAAACTTAAAAATTTCAACTCAAATCATTTTACCAAATGAACCCTAACTCTAATTAATGATCCAAACAGACTCCTTAAATTTTTTTTTTTTCAAGAGAAAGAAAAAAGTGAATAATATTTTTAAATAAATGATTGAAGAATATAGAATATTTTAAAGATATATTTGGATTAAACTAGCAATATTGAGTAAATGATTTATTCTTTTCTTGTATATATTATTTACATAACAAATTTAACTCATAAATTTTTTATTTTTTTAAATCTTTTAAAATCTTACTATTTACTTCAATTATTTTCGTAAAAATACTATTCTTTAACAATTTTCATGGTTGTGTTATTTACTCAATAAATCTTGTACTTCTCTAATTTAACTGTATTTATTCGATAAATGATGAACTGCCAAAACTTTTTGATTTACTTGTCAAATTATTTTTTTTTCAATGCTGTTTATTTTACTTGGTGAATCAATTTGTATTTATTTATTGAAAAAACTAAAGAAAGCTTTGTAACTATTTGTTGATAGGTGTCCAAGATCTCCCGATCTCAGCCCCTTGACATGGCCTGAGTGCTTCAATAATGTTGGCGTTCGGGAATCTTGATCCCACTATTTTAAGCATTATCTCAAGTCAATAGTGTTGATTATCTAATATCAACATTTAGAATCAGGAATATTGTATATTATCTCGCAATTGAATTTTGATTCAAATGTGACATATTTGTAATTTAAAAATTTGTATATTATCTCATATGGGGCCTATCAGTACATGATATATGACCCTCGGAAACTTTATGTCTCATTCTGTGGGTTACTGTTCGATACGTAAGAGATAAGATCAATTTATATCTTTCCACCAAAAAAGATAAATATATATCTCACTTTATAATGTTGTTGGATTAATCTTGAATTTTCTTCTTTTCCCAAAGCAAAAGATCTTTATATTTTATTCGAATTATAGTCTCACAACAAAGTATTTAAAAAGAGAGGGAAAAAAAAAAACTCAGGAAAATGAGAGGAAACTGTAATTTTACGAGGCTAATTTCTTTACATGAACTTATCGTTTATTGGCTACGCATGCCACCTGAAAATTTTGGCAATTAGTTCGCAGACAAGTCTGTGGACACTCATCGTTTTAACTTTTTCCATATAATTTTCTAACACCATAGAACCAAAAATTCGTTATTCCACCTTCTTAGATTTCTCAAAAAGTCCTTATAACTGAATTAGTTGCTTTTATTCTTTCTCCACTTACTCAATCTAGTAATTTTTCTCTTGTTTTTTTTTTCTAATTTTTTTCTGAGTTTTTTTTTTTTTTTTTTTTTTTTTTTTTTTTTTACATATTTCACGAGAATTCTTCATCAGCTTATATATTTCACATAGCTTGCATTTCGTGTAGTTGATTGACTTTTTACAAACCAGTTATAATTTTGATTGACTTTCAAAAAAAAGACAAAAATTAATATGAAAAAACTCGGCCAAATGGAATAGTAGTCTTACTTCATGCGCTCTCAAATTTGTTTAAAGATAATGCACATTTTTCCCCTTAAAAAAAAAAAAAAAAATTGTTGAGAGCATATTGCTTATTTCTTTTTCCCTTTTTTTTTTTTTTTTAATATACAATAAGGAAGCTCTTCTGCGTCTTCCATTCCAACTGTTGCACTGAAATTGGCAATTGTGCTAATTCCTTAGTCTCGCACATACCAAACACCTTATTAATTCCAAGATTTCACATGGGGCATATGATAATATATGTTACTCACAAACCCGAAAAGCTGTTAGAATATCAATTGATCCAGTTATATGATACTACCTAAAACTTCTTAACCTCTGTAATACCCATATAATGTTCTTTGTCGTATATTTTAAAAAATATATATATATATATTATAAAACAATTACAAACAACTGATGACGAGTTTTCATGCTCTTAAAGAGCTGTATAATACTTTTGTTTACAACATAGTATGATTCATATTACATGATCAAATTATTATTCATTCCACAATTGCAATTTGATCCCAAAATACAACTTTTCTTCGCTCTCTAGTGTGTGTATATATATATATATATTTTATTGATAAGTAATCATCTCTCTATTAAACTACTTAAACTACACAATTTTTTTTTTTTTTTTATACTTGTCAATGATTAAACCTTATATTTATAGGATCTAAACCATTAACTTCCATTTCCTCACCAACTGGGCTAGCGTGAATGGTTCTCTCTCTTACTTGAGCAACGAGTTTTTTAAGTAAAAAGAGAAAATTTTTTTTTTTTTAATATAGAGTAAATTAAAAGTAAGTGGGGACAAAAAAAAAAAAAACCTTTTATACAAGTCCCAAAATATAAAAAGATATATATCTAAGTTTTTTTTTAAATTAGTACGGCAGTCGCTTAGCCCAACACAACTCTAGTAGCATACTCACCATTTTTTGACAATACAAAAACAAAAACATATAACTATGTAGTTGAATACTTCTAAACCGTGTGCTCATAACATATTAAGAAAAATACAACAACTTATGATAGATTTTGAAGGTTAAGAACTGTATGCATATTTGTAAAGGTTAAAAAAAAAAAAAAACCAATTATACAAGTCCCAAAATATAAAAAAATATATATATATAAGTTTTTTTTTTAAATTAGTACGCAGTCGCTTAGCCCAACACAACTCTAGTAGCATACTCACCATTTTTTGACAATACAAAAACAAAAACATATAACTATGTAGTTGAATACTTCTAAACCGTGTGCTCATAACTTATTAAGAAAAATACAACAACTTATGATAGATTTTGAAGGTAAAGAACTGTATGCATATTTGTAAAGGTTAAAAAAAAAAAAAAAAACCTTTTATACAAGTCCCAAAATATAAAAAGATATATATATATATATAAGTTTTTTTTTTAAATTAGTACGGCAGTCGCTTAGCCTAACACAACTCTAGTAGCATACTCACCATTTTTTGACAATACAAAAACAAAAACATATAACTATGTAGTTGAATGCTTCTAAACCGTGTGCTCATAACTTATTAAGAAAAATACAACAACTTATGATAGATTTTGAAAGTAAAGAACTGTATGCATATTTGTAAAGGTTTTTTTTTTTTTTTTTTTTTTTTTTTTTTGTTTTAACCATATAAAAAAAAAAAAAAACTAGAAAATCATTACAACCCGACGGAACCAACAAGCTTGGCGAAGCCAAAAGTGACTCCCATGGCCAGCCACCCTCCAAGCAAAACCCGAACCGACGACTTCACCGGCGGCGCCTTACCCAAGACTGCAGCCAATGCACCAAACCCTAGCAAGGCAAGGCTCACCACCATCACTATCACACCCAACCTGACCTTGTAATCCCTCACAAACGCCGCCCCCGTAATCGGCATCAGTGCTCCTACCGCAAATGCCACAGCCGAAGCTGCCGCCGCCGTTACCGGGCTCGGTAGCTTCTCTTTCTTTATTCCCTCCTTACCCTGATCTCTCTCCATCTGAGCAACCTCGATGTCCCGCTGTGAGTAGACAGAGACAAACTCTCCTATGGCCATGCTGCAGGCCCCGGCGATAAGGCCGGCGATCCCGGTCAGGATCATCGTCTTCACGTCTGTCCTCACCGCCCCAACTCCCATCATCAAGGAGGCCGTTGAGAGCAGCCCGTCGTTGGCACCAAGCACGGCGGCCCGGACCCATTGTGCCCGGACGGTATAGTCAACCGCCTCCACCTCCACCTCCAGTACCTTCTCTTGTTGTTCGACATCCTTGAACGGAAGTGCGACGAGTTTCGGTTTGATGACGGATGGCTGGGAGCAAGCTGGTTCCCCTTTGGCCATGGCGGAGAAAAAGAAGAAGAAAGATTAGATATTTCGGTAAATAAGAAATTGTAAAAGAGTGTAGGAGAGATGTGGGAAATGGATGAAATGATGTGTGGAGAGCACACGCCAAGTTTAGAGGGAATTTATAAGGGGGAATCCTTAGTAGGGTGGTGAGAACATGGTGAGGCCATGTGGGGTCTCCTGCTGTAGTCAACTTTTTAGACTTTGTTTGGAACACAGATTGAAATTAAAATTTTCTAACTCTTTTTTTTTAAAATAAAAATTCAATAAAAATTTAAATTAGTTTTTAAAAAGTGAAATAACTCTAACTCAAAAAAATCAACTCCAAACGGTGTACCAAACATAAACTTATTTAATTTATTTTAGTTTTCTCAAAGAAATTTATATTTTGTTTTTCATTTTATCTCTATTAAAATAGATTATCTTTATATAAGTCCTTAAAAACTTTGTCATTTACTATACACTATTAAAGAAATAATAAACTGACTCTCCCATGGGGCATCCTAATCGGAGAAGGGTGGAAAGTAGGGTTTTGTGTGTGTGTTTTTGTGGGAATCTAATGCTTTCACACTTAAAAGTTGAAAGCAAATTAGGAAATTAAAAGGGGCTGGCTGGCCCTATCTGCCGGTGGAGTATCTCCCTTTTTTTCTTTCAACGGTTGATTCTTTTTCTATATCAGTAGACACGTAGAATAAAGGTACATTATAGTTAATGAGATTGAGTTTGATCTAACGGTCAGTATTAATTGCCTTAGCTTACAGGGTGTACATATTTTGGTGGAGTTCTGCACTGCTACGCATAGCATAGCATAGTTTGGTATCGATTTGTATGTGAAAAGAACGTTGAAAAATTGAATGTATAGCCTCCGTACTCAGAAATAAAGTAAGGAAATTCAGATGCGCAAGTTATAATCAACAAGCCAATCTATCTTAGGTAGGTGGATTAGGTACATGTTCTTCTTATAAAGAGTCTTGAGTTCGAGTCACCATATAATGCATTAATCTGATTGTCTTCAAAGAATTAGCGGGTCATGAGGTAATGTGACCCGAGATTAAAGAAGAACTCAAAAAAAAAAAAAAAGGAGTAAGTACTATCCTATAAAATCACTTTTCAACACCAAAAATTAAGTGAAATTCGGTCACAATTTATTTGCCACAGTAAAATTATGTACACTACTTAATCACAAGTGCTTATCATAATTTATAATTATGTACTTTTTTTTTTAAAACTTGCTAATATAATTCCGCGTGGTGCATGCAGGAGGAACCTCTTCTAGTACTTCGGCAACGTCGTCATTGTTCTGGCATCTTGTCATCACTACTGTTCTTCAAAGAGTTCAGTTGGCATTCTAGGGTTTGGAGGTTTAGGCCTCCCTCCCGTGTCAATTGTTGACTGTGAATTCACACAAGTACAAAATGTACAGTGTCAAAGTCCCTCAAAAACAACCACGAATGCAAGCAAACAAAGAGTATTGAAGGCGAGTGTAGTAAAATAGAGAACATAGAGATCTATAATAGTTTACCTTCTAAAAAATGGCGACGTTCTCTTTAATGTTAGGGGTTTCGCTATAATGGATAATTGCACACGACGTAATCCATCAAAAGTGACTTAGGGATTACAAATGGCTTAACCCTTATTTATGGCTTACTAAGAGATGACCCTTTATAATATTTGAATTTACAATAAATTTTGAAGATGTAACTGTAGAATGATGGTCGTTATCTAAATATTAAGATATTCAACCTTCATATTTTCACCGTGATCTCTAGTATTTTAAACATTCGAACTTGCAATAGCTATCCGGTTCATTTAGTTCTTCAACTGAGCTCGTCTGGGCACCGCGAACATTTGAAGCAGTTCCTAGTTACGTAGTTATGTTGGGTGAGATCTTTTAGTTTTTTTTTTTTTTTTTCCTTTTTTTGGGTAAAAATGTTATGTACTAACCTAAAGCTCCATATATAAAACAGTGACAGGCAATAAGCATATATAAAGGTTGTGTTATTGAGGAGTTGAGGACATCTATTGATCATATTTGTTTCTAATTAAATAACAAGTGGGATATAAGCATATTTGCTCTGTGTATATCTATATGTTACTGAAATAGTAATTTGATTTCACATAATAATTACGACAATTACCAGTGGTAATATTTATTACTACTTATGTAGTAATTATGATTATTACCATTAATAATTATGATATTGACTAAAAATTTCACTTAGTTTTAATTATATATTAATTGCATGTACCTATTTTTATCAAATATAACAAACGTTAGTAGAAGTTAGACAACTATATTGGTGGCAAAATCATGAGATTATTGATTAAAAAATGTGGGAGTCATGAGGACGCGGTTTCTAATCAAGAAAGGAATTATCAGTTATTGGACCGGAAATATAATTTATTGGTAAACTACCGAGATTAAGAACGAGATCAAAACCGTTCTGTTTAAGAAACTAAAATCCGTAGCCAAGTATAATCAAAACTTACTAATGTTTCTTTTTTCTGGGATTTTTTTGATGTAAATTGGGAAATTATCATAATTACTCTCGATGTTGACTGAATACAATTTACGTAATTTTATTTATTTTATTTTAATTTTTTTGTCAATTTGATAAAAACATTGGTTATTATAAAAACTTATACCCAAACTATTCTTACAGGATGTAAAGATCGGGCCAAACTCATCAAGAAGCTTGATCAGTTTGGAACGCATGCCGAGTTATTCGGTGTTCAAATGGATACTAGTTCAAATCACAACCAAATCCACTTCGATAATCAGTTGAAATAACATGCATCTTGACAACCATAAAGACGACCCCAAAAAAAAAAAAAGGTTGTCTTCTGACAAAGACGTTACGTTATTATCATCGTTATCATCATTATCATCATTATCATGAGTTTTTTTTTTTTTTTTTTTTAATGTTCTCAATGTGATATTTTGAAAGAAAAAAAAAAGATAAAAGAAAATATAAATATGGATGTGTCAACTTTCAATTAAAAGAAAATGGATACATTTGTATAATTTGTCATATTTACCATAGTCAATGGCGGAGGGAGGGGGGTGCTTTAAAATTTTTTTTAATTTAAAAAAATTTACATGTGTATAAACTAGTCTTATCTCCTTTTAATTAAGTTCCATTTGAGGACGCCTTTCCAAAATTTTTTTCCAAACATATTTTTGTCTTTTTCTCCAATTTTACTGTTCACTTTTCCAAACTTGTTTAAAAAACTCAAACTTTAAAAATCCATAATTTTATTATTTTAAGTTGAAATAAGATGATTTTTTTTTTTAAATTGCATAGAATTTCGAGAGGAACGAAACAAGATCTATATTGCTAATTTTTTTCTAAAAACATTTTAAGTTTTTACACTTTTTCACTCCAAACAGTTTATTTTTACTAAACGCATATTTCCAAAACTCAAATAATGTTTAACCTCCACAACACCGTCTCCAAATGTGTCCCAAATAGAGCCTAAGAGTTCTCTATATTTAATTAGACAAAAAATTTGGATTTTAAAAATAAAACAGTTTTGTTAAATTTATATACATTAGTGAACCTAGTGACTTAACTTAAAATCTAAATCTGAACAATAATTTTAATAACTAGTATTTTAAAAGACTAGCCCATTATAAGAAGCAATATTTTGTCTACACAAAAACTAAAAGCTTCCAAACGAAGCAACTCTTCACTTTTCAATTCCACTATTCCCAAACAAATTTGGAAATTTGCTCTGTTGTTCAAGGTGTGATTTTAATTTTTCTTCGGATTACTCTATTGGATTTCTTCTCAATTTGAGATAACTTCGTCTTGGTTTGTCAATTCATTTAATTCTCTTCAAACGAGATAACTTCGTCTTGGTTTGTCAATTCATTTAATTCTCTTCAACTTCTCGTTTCTGCTTTAGGTTTGTATTTTTTTTTTCTCGCTTGTTGTTTTGATTCTTTTCATTTTTTTTTTATGTGGAATTGATCAGCCATGGTGCTACTACTTTTTATGATTTTTTTTTGTTTGTTTTTATGTATTGATGATAATATGCTAATTCCGATTAGAAAATTAGAAATATCTAGTGATTTTTAGTAATTTAGTTTGTGATAAACTTAAATATGCCTTTTATATTTTTTGTGAAGAATTTTGGGCTCATGGGCTGTAATGGTGTTGGTTCCATTTATGGAAGATAATTTTTTGAATAACTACTTGATTGTCAAAATTAAGAATGAAATTGCTTTAAAATTTAGTAGTGAATCAATTATAAATGAGTTTGTCTCTGTAAAAGATTGCCGAGCACAATTTATATTTAGAAAAAGAAAATGATATTTTGAGGTATATTAATTTAACATAGCTACTATTTTATTAAGAAAATAATGTTATTTGCAAGTGTATAATTTTTTTTTTTTTCATTTTTACAAGTGATATATTAGACTTGTAGCTTTCAAAATTTGAAACTTGAATGGATATGGTGTTATGAAGATATTAAGATTAACACTTCAATTTCAGGTTCTTTCTTACATTATTTTTATCATTGATTGCATATAAATGACAGTGATGTGTTGTGTTGTTTAGATAAAATACTAATATTTTCATGTCAATATATCATGAATTTAAGAAACAAAAATTGTTACATATATAGATATATATATATACATATATATATGTTAGCCTAATCTTCATTAAAAAAAATTTTAACCCTTATCAATAAATCCTAGCTCCGTCACCGACTGTAGTTAATTTGCTAAATACATACACCCCAATTGTTACTACACAATTAGGAACACATGAAATTTTAGTCAATACCAGAATTACTTGCAATAATAACTATTATATATTTTATGAGTTACAGCGATTCTACTGATTAGCTTGTTTGAAATAATTACTGAAAGGGAAATTCTATTATGATATAGATGTAATCCTTAGGAGAATGACAAAAACAAAGGATATGAACTATTTTTTAAGTGAATCATGCCTGTGTGCCAATATATGCGAGGGTAAGGGTGTGCAAAATTTTATTTTCATTATTGACGTCAACACCTTTACCAATAATCCCATTATTTTGCGACCAAATATAGTTATCTAACTATTACTAAGGTTCGTTAGATTTGATGAAAATAAGTACACGCAATGAGTATACAATTAAAAAATTGCTACACTAATTTTCCTAGTTAGGACCTGAAAAACGGAATTTTTTGTTTCACGAACATAACGATACCTGAAAAGCAAATTTACTTGATATCCCACATATTTTTTAAATTAGAAAAATATAAACAACTAGTGCATGTCCTCAAAAATACAACGCTAACCCCTTTTTTTTTTTTTTTTTTTTTAAGATTTTATCGAATGCGATGAAGATAAATAGTTAAAGTAGTTTGTAATAATCATATCTCACCAAGAATGTGGAAAATATGAAAAGCCTAAACTAAAATATATCAGCACACATTCTTAATCAAATATCCCACTTAAAGTTATTTCTATTTACATTTGAAAGAAAAAGTCATTTTTCAAAGTATTAGCGTCGATAAACGCGATTGTATCAACGTTTTGGCTACAAATCAGGATTAAACGTCCATGGAGAAAGGTGCAGTTTGTTCAAATGAATAGAGAAAAAGAAAAATGTGAAAGTTCAAATGAGGAGAGAGAAAGAAAGAGAGGTAGCTGAAAACTTAGGGGTATTTTCAACAATTTAACTACGTAAAACCTTGATGTAACGGTACTACAAAAAGTAGTTTGAAAAGTGGTGTTGAGTTTAAAATAAAATTTTTTTTAAAGTGCTAGTTTAAAATAAAACTTTTTAAAAGTGCTGTTACTGAATTTTAAATCTTATTTTTCCCTTTTGTTTGGATGTTTATGATAATTTAACATTATATTAAATTTTTTGTTTCTCTTTCTTCTCCTTCTCTCTTACTTTCCCTCTCCTCACTTGCCCTCCCTCGTCTTCTCTCTTGTCAACTTTCACCTTTCTCACTTCCTCTCTCCTCTTTCTCAAAAGGGGAAAATAATTTTTTCTTTTTAGAAAAAGAGAACGCTTTTTTTTTTTTTTTTTTTTTTAAGAAAAGGAGGGCTTTTTGTCCTTAATTATAAATAAATCGTAGGCCCTATAGCCATGTGGTAAATATTGGAAAATAATAATGTCATCGAAATTGATATAGTAACCCCAAAGAAATTATTCATTTCATAGTATAAATCTATAAGATATTATTTCATGCAAAAGCCAAAGCCAAAGCCAACTCAATCCCAAACAAAAGTAATTTCTGTGGGGTTGGTATTCAAATGCGTCTCTTATAAGAAATTTGTGAAATAAAGTTTTAAGGGGGTAAAGGGAAAAATATTTAATAGGGTTTTATGTTATTCTCTTTCTCCATTTCATGCTCATCTGTCACCTTTTTTTTTTTTTTTTTTAAACTCATCTCTCATTTCTTTCTCTTTCTCCCGCTGCTGGACCCTTGTCTCGTGGTCATGCTCCGTCATTGTATGGATCTTCGGTTATATCTTGTGACATTATCTGAGATAAAACATTAAACAGATATTTATATACTAATAATTCATGTAATAGATTGCGCATTTTTTATGACCAAATGTAATAAGCCTCGATAACCATTTTTAATCCTTTAATGAGGTGTATGAAGTATTCATATGCGGATGATAGAAACATCTATTATTGTGGACCACAACAAAATTTAATCAATTATTTGGCAATTCAATTAGAAGAATTAAATTCCATTTATGATGTCCATATGAGATAATCTTTAATAATTAAGGACTCCAAATCATGTAGTCTTTTGAGTTGTTAATGGATAAAACCAAGGATGAAAATGTCTACGACATCGTCGACATTTTTACGACATTATTCATATTTTAAAGTCTCAACATGGATAACAGAAGGGGGATGATATATCTTCATAAAATATTCGTCAAATGTCCACAATATCCACAAATATTCGCAATATTCGTGAATATCCAAGATATTTTTGGATATTTCCACAAAATATCCAAAAACTCGGGGATTCTTTTTTTTCAAAAATTTCAATTTCGTCACACATTTTCATTTTTTAAATATGATTAAAATGTGACAACATGCTACATAACATGAAGATCATAGTTGTAAGATAACAAGTAAGGGTATTGGGCGATTGTAGCGTATAAGAAAACGTGGTATGACTCAAATGAGTCAAATTGATAAGGGCTCACCTTGAGTTTTGATTTCATGAGCTTAAGAATCACGCAAAGCTCATACGGTTATAATCTTTCTTATGGTTCTCAAATGGTGTATAGTTTAGAAGTACAAAATCGAGACGGTCTTTTTCGATATATTGGTATATCATCCACCATAAATTGATATCAAGATGTTATTACATACCAATCAAGACTACTCATCCTATTAAACAAATGAACAATATCCAATTTATGGTTTAATAGTTGGTAGAGATCAAGAAACATATATATAAGACATTAACAATTACCTTCAAAACCATTCAAGAGTAATATATTGACAAATGTATTGTTTATTTTTAGATCAGATTGATACCTACCTAATGTTTTCCAACCTACTAGAAATTCTTTTTGGATTAATTACACTCGAAACTTATATGTACTCTTTCATATTTGACATTTAATTTTTATATATCCTATTATATTGTGATATGTTATCTGTAATTATTGATGAGTACGTAATATGATATTGAAATTACAATCAATGCTTAATTATTATGTTTTACTATTACATCATACAACATAGCGCTTATATTTGATTAAAAAGTATATTATTTTTGTTATAAAATAAGTTCAAATTACATAACATTGATTGTTTTGATTTTTTGTAAAATTTCAGCAAAAATTATTAGTTCTTTGATTATCCATTTTTTCCCGATATGTCCGTCGACATTGACATTTCTATCAACATTATCTGTAAATCAAAACCTCGACAACTCCATGACATCAACATTTTCATCCTTGTCTATACTCAAGGATGAAAATGTTCACAACATCATCAACTTTTCCATGACTATATTCATTTTTTGAAGTTTTGACATGAATAACGTGGGAGAAAAATATTTCTTCCAGGTGTATTCATTAAATTTTCACAATGTCAAAAAACATCCGCAGTATCCGTGAATATTCAAAATATTTTTAAATAGTTCCACAAAATGTCCAAATCCTAGGGGATTTTTTTTTAAATTTGTTGCAATAAGTTTTGTACTTTTCATTTTTTTTTTTTAAATAACAAGCTAATGTGAGAATATTTTTCAACCCATAACAGTTGCAACCAAAAAACATAAGATAAGACGTGGTGTAACCAAAATGAGTCAAACGATGAGGATTCTATTATCTTGAGTTTTGATTCTATGAGCTTAGAAACCGAGCAAAGTTTACACATTTATAATCCTCCTTGTGGTTCTCAAATAGGATATAGTTCATGAGTACAAAATCGAGAGGGTTTCTTTTATATATTAGTATATCTTCTATCACAAATTGATATCAAGATGTCAGTACATATATATCAAGACTCCTCATCAATTAGGATAAATTAAAAATATCCGATTAATGGGTTAACAATTGGAAGAAACCAAGAAACATACATGTGATACATTATTAATTATCTTCATAACTATTCAAGGATAATATAATGACAAATGTATTATTTAGATCAAGATTGGCACCTATCAAATATTTTCCAACCTGTCACATACTCTTTTTGATATTAAAAATACTTAAAACTCGTATATACTCTTTTATGTTTGACATTTAATTTTATTCACGCTAATATATTATTGTATTTCGTTTGTAATGACTAATAAGTATATAATATCATATTAAAAATTCAATCAACATATAATTATTGTGATTTTCTATTATACTAAGCAACAAAACTTTCATATCTGATAAAAAAAATACGTTTCTATTTTAAATTGGTTCAAATTAAGTAGTATTAATTGTTTTTACATTTTATTAAGTGTCAGTAAAAAATTATAAGATTTTATTTGAGTATTAATTTTTTTCCCAGGAGATCCGTGAACTTCAACATTTTTGTTGATGTTATCCGTAAATCAAAGAAAATTTCATCAACATCAATATTTTCATCATTGTTTATACCATGGATGAAAATGTCCATGATACCATTAATATTTCCACGATATTATCCGTGTTTAGAAATCTCAACATGAACAACAGATTCTTTCAGGAATATCTCTTAAAATTACACAATGTTTCAACATTTCCGCAACATATGTTAATGTCCATGAATATCTAGGACATTTTTGGACATGTTCGGACATGTTCCCAAAATGTCCAAAAACTCGGGGAATTTATTTATTTATAAAATTTATGTTTTGTCGCACATTTCATTCTTTTTTTAAATATCAATGAAATATGACAATATATTACATAAGATGAAGATTATGGTTGTAGAGCAACAAGTGAGGGTATCGGAGCGATTGGAGGACAACAAATAAGAAGACGCGTTGTGGCTCAAATGAATCAAACTGATAAGGATTATATTTCTTTGAGTTTTGATTCTGTAAGCTTAGAAATCAAACAAATTTCATACAGTTATAATCGTCCTTACTGTACTCATGGAGTCTCATTCAGAAGTATAAAATTAAGACGATTTCTTCGATATATTAGTATGACCTCCATATGTTAATATTGAGATGTCATTGCATATCTATCAAGTTGGATAAATCAACAATATCCAATTTATAGGTTAACAGTTGAAAGAGACCAAAAAACAAATATGTGGCACACTAACAATTACCCTTAGAACTATTCAATGGTAATGTTGTTTGGATCAAGAATAATACTAACCTAATGTTTCCAACCTACTAAAAATTCTTTTCAATATTAAGGACACTCAAAACTTGTATGTACTCTGTTCAATTTGTCACTTAATTTTTGTGCTCTATTATATTACTGTATTCTATTTGTAATGACTAATGAGTATGTAATATCATATTGAAATTACAATGAATGCATAGTTATTGTGATTTCCAATTACATTATGCCATTAACTCTCATGTTTGCATTAAAAAAATTTTGTATTGTTTTTGTTATATTGGTTCAGTTTAAATAATATTATTGTTTCTACATTTTGTAAAGTTTCAGCAATAAATTATAAATTTTTTTTATTATTCATT